>JACCIB010000522.1:0-130472 GCA_018906965.1 Philotrypesis tridentata
GAGGACTTACTTTTTCCATAGGTGAGTGTGGAGTATCGGTGATTTGCATGGGTTGTTTTGTTTTAACCCTTACTAACTTCTTCACTTGACACGTAACACACGTACGTATGAAATTTTGCACGTCCTCCTTGAGATTTTCCCAAAAATATCGCTGTTTAATTCGTCGATATGTTTTGGTGATTCCTCGATGTCCTCCTACAGCGGTGCAATGCATTTCTTTAATGATTTTGCTTCGATCTTGCTCTTCGATGTATTTGATTATACCCAGGCAGATTATGATCTTTATTTGCACATTCTCCAGAGCTTTACGCATTAGTTGTACTATTTCCTTCCATTCTACGTTTTCAACGTTATGACTTTTTGCTATACTCACAGAACGTAATCCTTTTTTTATTATCAATGCTTTCAATACTTCAAAGGTATCAATCAAATTCTTTCGAATTTCTGTAGTACTTGCGGATGTTGTGCTCCTTATTACTGCTGCGAAAAGTTGCCGATTATTTCTTGTAGTGCACTTGATTTCGCCTGACTCTAGGTTTGCAAATTTTGGTAAAAATTTTCTCGATAACAATTGTTCTGCTCCTGTGTCACACGGGTTACCTTTTGTGTCAATGAAATATATGTAGTTGTCTTTTCGCATGTATAATTGTTCTCTGCATTCCACAAATTTCTCTTCTCCTCGTACTTCGTGATCACTTTGCTCCCTTATTTCGTCCTCGTTGCAAACGGTGTCCTCGAATACAGGTTCACCTCTCGTTTCGCTTGATAGTGGTGGACTTTCGTTCTCGTCAACACTTTTATTGTCATTTTCTTGCTCCATAGTTGCCTCGGGTAACGGTGGCAATCGATTCACTTCGTTTGTTTTTATTAATTTTTCTTGGTTTATTTCCTCTCGTGATCGATTTGCCTTCTTCGGTCTTTTGTCCCTATAATTAGGAACTGGTATTTTTCCCGCCCTCGTACGGGTTTGTACTGCTAAGACTAGCTTCTCGTGGATTTCCTCCTCCTCGGGTTTGTCGTCGGTGACCGGATTTCGTGAAAGCGCATCTGCGTTGGTATTGCTCTTACCACTTTTGTACACAATATCATAATCATATGCGTTCAATTTTATTCGCCATCGGCTTACCTTTGTCGTCAGATCTGTAGATTTCTTAAACCACACCAATGGTTTACAATCTGTAACAATTGTGAAATGTCGACCCAATAAATATGGTCGAAATTGAGATACCGCGTAGAGAATAGCTAGCGCTTCTCTCGAATAAGAATCGTATCGGCTCTCGGTATCGGATAACACTCGGGACACATAGGCTATAGGTCGATCCTTTCCTATGTCCCCTTGACTCAAGATGGCGCCAATGGCGTGCAAGCTGGCATCAGTTGTAACAACAAAAGGTTTCGAAAAATCAGCAATTTGCAATATTGGCTTTTCGCAAAGTTTGTTTTTCAAAATTTCAAAAGCCTTTTCGGTCTCGTCTGACCATTGAAAAACCGTTTCTTTTTTTAAAAGATTGCTTAAAGGTCTTGCGATGTTCGAGAAGCCTTCGATAAATCGCCTATAATAACCCGCTAATCCCAAAAATTCGCGTATATTTCTCTGCGTTTTGGATCGCGGAAAATTTTTGACCGCTTCAATTTTTCTCGGATCTGGGCGAACTCCTTCTGGTGTTAGCAGGTGCCCCAAATAAATCACTTCGGTTTGCAAAAATTTGCACTTGTCAGGCTGCATTTTAAGATTAGCGTCTCGCAACCTTTTCAAAAATTTTTCAAACTTTTCATTGTGTTCTTCAATTGTTTTTCCATAGATCACGGCGTCATCTAGGAATAGGAATATTTCACGACCTTGTAATCCTTTGAATACTAGCTCAACGGCTCTCTGGAACGTGGCAGGGCTATTGCAAAGACCCATTGGGAGTTTGTTAAATTCAAATAACCCTTGCGGAGTGGTAAACGCTGTTTTGTACCGATCGGGTTCATGTAGGGGTATTTGGAAAAATCCCTGCGCTAGATCAAATACCGAAAAATATCGTGCTCCCTCCAACTGATCAATTATATCCAAAATATTCGGTAGAGAATATTTATCTTTAACCGTTTTGTCATTCAATTTTCGGTAATCGACCACGAATCGATATCTCTTATTCCCTTTACTGTCGGGCGTCTTTGCGACTAAAAATGCTGGGGATGAAAAGGGCGAGTTCGAGGGGCGTATTATATCGCTTTCAAGCAACTCGGTTACCTCCCGCTCGAGCTCCTCCTTTAATAGATGCGCCGGCCGGTACGGTTTCTCGTATATAGGTATATCGTCCATAGTCACAATGCGATGACTTGGGACTTTGGCTGTTCCCAATCGTTCGCCTTTTAAATGAAAACAATCGGCGTATTCTTCAATTAATTTTTCAATCGGTTCTCGAGTCTCTTTCACCAAATGATCTAATTTCAATAATGATTTTAATTTCTCAATTCGAGTACTCTCATGGTTTTCGGGATTGTTGCATAATTCAATCTTAAAAATAGACTTGTCCATCCCCATTGGCATCTCGGCAGAATAATAATCTTTCCCTGAAATTTCCATATAATTGAAGCAAAGGTTATCCATATGACTTTTTTCAATATAATTTTTAATAAAATAACAATTATCCGCTTTATCATCTTTACGATCCCCATATAAATGTTCAAATATTTCCGCTCCCACAAAATGTTTCTCCGTAATGTCGTTCGTCTCGTGTCCTTGAATCGTATCGTCAATTATGAGCTCATCAATTTCTCTATCTTTATCCGGAATTTCATCTTCGGATTTATTTTCACAAATTTCATTATCATTATCAATTTCATAATTTGCTACAATGGCCCTTTCATTTATTTCATCATCGTAGTCTTCATTTTCATTATCAATTTCAATATCAGTTACAACATTTACTACAATGGCCCTTTCATTTGTTTCATCATTGTAGGTTTCATTTTCATCATTAATTTCATTATCAATTTCAATATTATTCTTCATTGCAATTCTCGTATTTATTGCAATCTCATTACTAGTCATGACTTTATCATTGATTGCGATCTCGTTCTTAAATTTGCGCGCATTTTCGTCAATCAATTCTTTCATATTCAAATCATCCTTGAATTCAACAAATTCCTCAATATTTTCGCGAACCGTTTCTTTCGCGTTCTCAAAATTTTCATTCATCGGACAAATTTCCGCATTAGTATTTTTCGTAATTACGCTTTGCTCATATTCAATTGATTCGTGCGATCGGCTTATCGAATGCTTCTCCCGATTCAAGTATACTCCCGCTCTTCGGTCTGTCTCGTCATAGTCCGTCCTCGGTTCCCCCTCCGCGGGGTTCCGCTCGGAGACCTTTCTCTTTTCGGTGCCCCTCCCAGTCATCGCGCTCGAGCTCACGGCGTCCCGTTGCTCTGTAGACTCGATGGCTGCTCGATTTTTCATGAACGGAATTATTTGTCCATTTATTTCAATGTACTCTTCATTGAAATTTATTTTCGCATTACCTTTGCGAAAAAATTCATTACCCAAAATACCTGCTTCAACTATTGGGAAATTATCTTCCACCAAATGGAACTCTGTAATAATGTCATTAAAATCAATTGTTATTTTGCCGAGTGTACCGATGTATCCCTCGGTTATCCCTTTCATCTTTATGTATTCTCGCTTGTCAATTTTAACATAGGGCGCTACCTCCGACTCACGCACTAGGTTAATTGCCGCGCCGGTATCCAACATGAATACCAGTGGCCTTCGAAAACCTCCGGCATCGATCTTAATCGTTGGGGATGCGCTTATTCGACTAAGATTTATTGACTCGATCCGGCAATGGGTATGGGCCCCTGTCGCGGAACTCCCGGGCGTCCTCCTGTATTTGACTCCCTCGGGGCGCCCTCCCGCGAAAGAGCACTCTCGTTTCCCTGCCCTTGATTGTTAGCGCGAGCTTCGCGTTGGCGCTTATAACAATCTCTTTGCATGTGGCCCGTTCTTCCGCAATAATAGCAATCTTTATTTAATTTATTATGAGGTAATCTTATATTAGGTTGGGCCCCCCTGGGTCCATATGAATTATTGCTTCTATTATTTTTGCTGTTACCATTGTTAATATTATTATTGTCATTGTTGCTATTATTCGGCAAAAACTCCACCCGACGCCTGTTTTCGGCGTTCCAACCGCCGAAATTTAGATTATTTTTGTTATAATAATTCGGATTGTTATAATGCCTTCCGCTCGATTGCGCTTGTTGTTGCATCATTTTTCGACAATTCATCATGACGTGACCCGTCTTTCCACAAAAGTTACATACTATTATAGTGTAAGGCTCGATTGCATGTACTTTACGCGTCTCGGGTACTTTCCCTTTCTCGTCCTCCGAGGGACTTTCGTCTTCGTTACCGCAGCCCGCGTATTCTCTCTCTATCTCTATCGCTTGTTCACGCGCTTCGTCTAGCGTCTCGTAGTCGCCCATCCGACCTCGAATTTCCCATTTCACGCCGCGTTTAAAGAATTTAATGCAGTCTCTCTCTATCTCAGCTCGAAAACTTTTTTCGTTCTCCGCGTCATATCTCTCTTCCCGTAAAGCGGTTGCTAGTATTTCTTTTTGGATTTCTTTGATTTTATTGAAAAATGTAATTACCGACTCTCCTCTTTTTTGACGTTTCTTTGCTAATTCTCCCGTCCAATCATGATACGTTTTTGCCGAACCGTATATTTTTTCAAAAAAATTTATTACTTCTGTTATCGATTTGAAACTTTGACCGCGGCTACTCGTAAGTGCGTCTCCGTATAAACGCATTCGTATGAATTTAACCAATTCCGTTTCGCGTCCCGCTGGAACCATCTCTTTCGCTTCTCTACAACCGTCAAGAAATACATTTAATGCGATATTTTGTCCGTTATACCGTGGAATGATATCTAAAATATTCGAAATTGACATGCCTCTCATACCGTCGGTTGCCATTTCGTTATCGGTCTTTTCGAAATCTGCGCCTTTACACTCGTTCGTAGTAAAATAGAGTATATTACTATTTTCTAATGTAGGATTTGAATTTGAGAATGACTCGATTTTACGTAAGTTTTGTGTGGTTGATGGATATTTGAAAAATTCAGTTATTCGGTCAACAACTCCTGTAATAAATTCTATTCCCCCGTACCCTGGGTTGTCTCTGAGAGTATTATTTACCTCCTCTATATTTTCGGGTTTTGAAAAATATTCTTCGACTTTTTCCGTTCCCACGAATTTACTTAAATGCGCTTTTATATCTTCAAACTCTTTTTCTTCGCTTATTATCGACTCATCTGTTTGTGCGCTTTTTAGATATGAAACTAATTTTCTGTGACTATCGCTCTTATTGACTATCGGAGTGCTCGCATCAAATTTCCTATTATTGAGTTTTCTGTCAAAAATTTCTTTGCTTTTTAGGAAACTTTCTCTTTTCAATCGTAATTGTTTCGTGATCTTTGTATCTTTGTCACTATCACTGTCGTCGTCGGTCTCGTTCTTTTTGTCTCTATATCTGTAGAATTGTTCTTGTGATTTTGGGAAATTGTCAAAGTCTTTCGGTTCCTCGATCGTGTATTTTTCGCAAGTTTCCGTAATTTCTTTCGCGAGTCCGTTTGCGTCTCCGATTAATCTTTGTACGGCTAAACTATCGTTTTCGTCAACTGTGTCTATATTTTCTCTAGTTTGTCTGAATTTATTGAGTATCGTTGAGTCTTCGTTTGAAATCTCCGGTTCGCGCCAATTGCTAAACGCGTCCGCCTCTGACATTATTGGGAACCATCGCTCATGATCTCGTATTTCCCTATTCCATTTACCGATGCACCAATTTAAAATTATATATATATGTTACGTCTGAACATGTATATACAATTCCTTAATTCGCAATGGTTCCAAGGGAAATAAATAAAAGACTCTGGTATACGTTATGTGAAAAGTATATATGTATATATTTATCCATTCATTTATTAAACATGAATTTACAGTAATTGCCCCTTGCTTTGCGATCGTTGTACGATCGCATTACCGGGTGAGGGGTCGGAAAATACGAGACCAGTATAGAAATGAAAGACTCAGATATTTTAGAAAGAGAAAAAGTACCTTGCTACTCTCGGTGTGTTGTATGTGTACGTGTATATCTATATCTATGTATATGTAGAAGTCGATGCTGGATGCTACCGCTCGGTAATCTCCCGCTGTGAGGGTCTTCCTTCGTAGAGAGAGAGTATACGGCGCCGCCGCGTCTGGGCCTTTTTACAGGTATTCGGTTGGTCCGTTCTATGCTCCGTATCTATCTCTCTCTCTCTCTCTCTCTCTTCTTTCTCGAACGGAATGTCTTCTCCGTTTACTTAATTACGGAAGACTCGCGCACTACTGCTTTTCGTGTTTTCTGCGCGCGTTCAAAAGAATACAATTATACAGGTTCGAGTACTTGTCGACTATTTGTATCTGCGTATATAGAGATCACGCACTTGCGGTCAATCGATCGTACTGATCAGTTTTCGGTCTGTGAACTTAGTGACCGCGCCGCCACTTATCTTCTCTATTTAAGCAGGTAGGTGATTTTTGGCGCTGGGCCCTCTCACTTTCCGCTGCCACGCCTAATTACGTGACCGTCGAAGGTTTTTCTCGGCGCTTCTCTATCGATGATGACACTTGTTTACGATTTTCTTCAATCTTCCACTCTTGATTTCCTCAAGGCGTCGGCCTTCCGCATCTGCGTATTACCTGCCCGTGTTGCGTGCTGCATTAAGGGCAATTCCTATTCTCGAGGTCTCTTCGAGTTTTTCGGCTAGTGCGCAATAGTTGTGAATTTTCCTCGTTGTTGCGTATCTGTTCACGTATTTGTATTTCTTTCGTAATGAAATTTGTTTATTTCATTACAGACACTACACTTCAAGCGCATCGACTGAAATCATCATGTCGCATCAGGCCGACGATTTCTGCTTCCTTTACAACGGCCACAATCAGACAGGCTGTGGTGTTGGTGGGTGTGATAGTGGGGATAATTACGTCACAATTGATCGAAGATATTGTCAAAATGGCGCTGGTATTGGAAGCTTTTTGAAGGGTCTATATCGGAGCGCCTTACCTCTACTCAAGCGTGGTGCTAAGTCCGTGGATCGAGAAGCAGCTCACACTACTGCGAGGAAGAAGAAGAAGACGACGAAGAAGAAGACTAAAGATATTTTTGGTAGCTAATCTTTTCACCACTACCATCATGGCTTTTTTACACACCGACCCGTGTGACTCGTTAAAATCGGAGCCATCGCTATTTGAATTGCCGCCAACACAAACAACCATAGAGAACTCTCATTGGGTGCAGTATAAGCCAATCTCTTCACTTGCCGATCAAGCACCAATAGAATTTACGATCCCCGGAAATACGGAATACATTGATTTGGCGCACACAATGCTGAGTCTACGTGTGAGCATAATACGGACTACTACGCCGGACAAAGATGAGGAAACGCCACCTGCTGTCGGACCCGTAAATAACTTCATGCACACACTTTTCAACCACGTGGACGTGCTGTTCAATCAGAAACCTGTATCACCGCCAAATAATGCTTGCGCGTACAGATCGTACATCGAGACACTGCTAAATTACGGTTCTGCAGCAAAAAACTCGCATTTGACGAGTGTCTTGTGGTACAATGACACAGCAGATCACATGGACGACATTGCTCATGGTAATGACGGCTTCATTAAACGTCAGAAAATCATGAAAAATGGAAAAATTGATTTGCTTGGACACCTACACGTAGATGTCTTCAATATGGACAGATTATTGTTGAGTGGTGTTGAGGTGCATGTACGTCTTATTCGCTCTCGTGATAGTTTCTGTCTAATGGCGGAAAGTGACGTGTACATTGCACGTATAACGGAGGCAACACTCTTTGTTCGACGTGTAAAGATTAATCCGGATATTGCGCTGTATCATGAGAATAAACTCTCCAAGACTACTGCAAAATACCCTGTAACACGTGTGGAGGTGAAAAACGTGACTCTGAACAGCGGTGTCCATGGTCAATTAATCGATAACATTATACTAGGACAATTGCCAAAAAGAATTATTATTGGTTTCATTGAAAATCAGGCATACAATGGCGATGCAGGACTGAACCCTTTTAATTTCAAAAACTTTAACATAAATTTTTTGTGCTTATACGTGGACGGTGTGCAGGTGCCCTCGAAACCTCTACAGCCTGACTTCAAAACCACAAATACATATGTGGATGCGTATCACACACTCTTCGCGGGTACTGGTATGCATTTTGCGAATATGGGTAATTCAATATCACGCGATGCATACCCGAATGGCTACTGTCTTTTTGCCTTTGATTTGACACCCGACTTATCGGCTAACACCGATAGTCATTGGAATTTGATTCGAAGAGGTAGCGTGAGAATCGACGTGAGATTTGATGACGCATTACATGTCGTGGTGAATTTATGCTGAGTATGAAAATCTTGTGGAAATTGACTCGTCTCGACAAGTTTTGGTGGATTACAGCGGCTAAGGTAGATGGCGCTTCTACTACAAAAAGACGGGTATAAAAGGCGCCAGTCGTGTCGAGAGCGGTCAGTCAATTGGTGGGCCTCAAACTGAACGGACAGCCGCAAAAAAGCAGATCATGGACATAGTGGTTGATCTACAGTTTTTCAAGGACAACAAGGGCCGTATAGTGCCAAAAGAAGTGGATATAGTGGGGGTTACTCAAGAAATTACAGCCCATTAGATTACTGCACCTATTTGTAAAACGGCATTTTTGAAGAAAGACATTTTAAGACAGAATAATTGGCTAACACTGCATCATCACGGCCTAGATTGGTACGAGGGTGACGTGACGCTGAAAAAGTTGTACAAAAGTTTGCACGAAGTTTGCCGAAGTGCCCGCAAAATCTATGTGCGAGGGGCTGAAAAAGCAAAGGTGCTGAGTAAGCTGACTACGAGAGATATTATTGATTTGAAGGAGAAGACGGAATGTCCACCTTTTCATAGATTACCGTACTGCGAAAAGTATTGCATGCAACACGCCATTAAACACTGTGCTCTCCACTATAGCTGTGCGCTCAACAACGCTTACAAATTGAAGTACTGGCTGACAGCGAGAGTCGGCGACGAGGATAAAGCCAAATCTTCAGAACGACCCTTCACCCCACCCTACGAGCTTTGCAATAATGAACTCTCTGGATATTCTCCAGCAACTTCGAAAAATGACCTCTCATACGGTAGGAGTTTATCCGGCCGATCAAATTCCAGTAACGTGGGTAAAACCATGTGGTTTTGTGTTTAACACCGAAGATCATAAGAGACGTGGCAGACATTGGGTGGCAGTATACGTCACAGAAGATGGTGTTGGCTGGTATTTCGATAGCTTTGGAATGCCACCACGAGTTCCAGATCATTTGAGTCGAATTAAGCGAAATTGAAAACGCATAAGATGGTGTAATATTCAGCTGCAAAGCACTTTATCCGATGCTTGTGGGAAATATTGTATCATATTTCTCTACTATATGTTTAACGGTTTGGGTATCCGACGATTTCTCAAGAACTTTTCATCTGATCTCAGCAGAAATGATGAGGTTGTCGAAAAATTTGTCGATAAGTTGTAATCTAATATTAAAAAATGTTATGTGATGCGTGAATGTAACTAGATATATTTGCTTACGTGGTTTTTCAAGAAATGATTTGTCTGCAAATTTCTATTGGGCCCCCACTTTCTGGGGTCTTCATTCTCATTGGTTCTACCCCCATCCATCGAAGCGATCCAGTTTTCGTATATAAGTCGCAGAGCTCGCGTGGACACCTCACAGTTCTCTCTTAATCGCACAACTTGTGAAAGCTCGAGGAATAAAATGGCTGGCCAGAAGAGACAGTTGGACAGTGCGAGTCAGGCGGAGGAGAGTCAAAAGAGCAGGTATCGCTGCCATCAAATTCTACCCATGGTTTATGGACTGAACAATACCTACGGAAAACTTGTTCGTGTGGGCCTAGAAAATACGGCAGTCGGCTCTGACGACTTTAATCCCGTTATTCGCCTCAGCAATCAGGACTTTCAAGGATTCTTCCTCTCACTGGCCACATGGACTGTGTTCCAGGAACAATTTGACGAGATCAATAGATTCTTTCATGCGTACAGTGACGAGGATATGCTGGATCAAAAAATCATCATTGACGGACTCACAATTAGATTTATGATCAGCTATTCTGATCGAGCCATCGAGCTGATTGAGGAGGCTGCGGTGACCGCGCAAGGATCTGATGGACCCAGGGCGAAAAGACCACGTAAGCCATCACTGGTATTTAAGAGAGTCACCTTTGACAGGCTGAAGGCTCTGACCAAAATTATCGATAAAAGAATTAAGTATTTGTTAAGTGTAAAAGATGCTATTCCGATTGTTGTGAGCGAGATTGGAAGTTATTGTAAGGAGAAGCTACTAAATAGTCAAAGCTCTCAATACACTTATTTTACAGCGTATAATATAGAGTGTGCCATGCGTGACTTTGACGACACACTTGTCGATCAAATAGATAAAATCTTAAAAGATAAAAATATAGTTTTAAGTTTTGAAGATGTTTACTTAATTATTTACGAATTTATTCATTTACATATTTATAATTTAGTCGTATATTTAAATAGTACTTTATTATCACCTAACTCATAACTGTATCTAGATTTATAAGTAATAATTGAATAAATATGGTTATTTATCACAATACTCTCTTCTCATTTACCCGCATACTGTTTCCCAATACCTATCCCAAACATCCTACACATTCACTTTAGATGTAGTCTAGCTTTAAGTAAACCACTTTATTCAAAATTGGACAAATTACGTGTACTATGGAGAAAAAGAAGCATCTTACCAGAGTGTCTTCTCGTTCAGAGGGGACTTTGGAGAAATACCTAAGGTTCTCCCAATTCAGAGGGGACTTTGGAGAGTGGAGGTCTCCTCAAAGTACCCCGCTATACTGTGGTCGAAAGGGGGAGAGGGGGGAGAGGGGGTCTCTCCCAAGTAGTTAGGCACCATGGCGACTGTAAACAAATATGTCCTTGACCAAAGTGACATGGACGAGAGGTCACAGGGGTCAAGGCCATATTTGTTCACTTTCTCCATGGTGCCATCATACTACTTATGCATATAATATATTAATAAATTATATTAATCAGTTCTTTTGCATGTTATAAATTGATTTGGTTATTTTACCCTACATTTACTTTTATGTCTAAAAAGCTTTTTTCCCACCTTTACAAGCTTCAAACCCGCGACATTTTATAAGCTTTCAAATCCCGCGATTTATGAGCTTTGGTCGGTATTTGTATGAGCTTAAATTCCGCGCCTTTTTATAAGCTGATTCACCCGCGCGCCGCCGCCGCCGAGGTCGCTTTGAATTAGTATTTTTCAACAAATTGTGGTATATTAGATACCGATTAATCTTGCTACCGTCATTGCAATAAATGGATATAAGGTGGAAATATCCTTTCACGGCTGTGGGCCTTCAGGTTCAAGCAAAACAACTTTTGTGCAAAATTTTCTCAAGTATAGAAAGCAAATGTGCGATACCCCGTTTTCGAAAATTATATTTTAATACTCCGAATGGCAGTCAGGCTACACGAATTTTGTTAAAGAAATTGATTTTCGCGAAGGTTTGCCTCAATCATCAGACTTTGATGGTGACTTACAACCTAAGCTAATTGTCGTTGATGACTTTATGCGTGAATCCTCGAGTAACGTTATCGTCGATTTATTCGTGAGAAAAAGTCATCATACTTCGATCTCCATTTCTTTTCTATCGCAAAATCTATTTTACAAAGGTAAAAGAGATATCTCGTTAAATGTATCTTACCTAGTGGTTTTTAAAAATCCTCGAGATCGTGCACAGATTCAGCATTTAGCACGTCAGGTATATCCTGAAAATCCTCTTTTTATACGAGAGATTTTTCGCGATGCTACCCCAAAGCCACACTCTTATCTGCTTTTTGACATGACACAGACAACATGTAACGAGCTTCGTTTTCGCACCTGCATTTTTCCATGCGATCGAAATGAATGTGTGTACGTGCCTAAGCGGAAAATATAATTAGAAGAGCTTGAGCAATTTAGTCTCATTCTGTTCTGCATGATGGCCACGGGAGGATGTTCTCCTCTGTCAAAAAAATGCTCGGCAATTCTTAAAGCGCTATACTATCTTGGCAAAGAGCAGAGAATTACAATTTTAAGAAAAGCTGAACTACCACTTGTAAAGTGTATTTGTGAGTGTGCATTAAATATATTAAATGGTAATATTTCTATCAGTGACTCTCAAAAATCTAAACTGAAAAGACACGCAAAAATCCTTCCTCGCTTGGCCGAGAAAAGAGGATCGTGGAGTACGAAGGAAAAGATTATTCTTGCTGACGGTGTAAAAATTTTGACATTACTGTTAACACCTGTAATAACATATATATCTTAAGTATGGAACATGCTCGTAAAATGATTCTCGTTCCTGAAGAGAATTTCAAGTGTGAAAAACACTAATGACAGTAGCAAAATTGAAAATATCACGCAAATTGAAGGTCATATTGAGCTACCTCTAAAGTCTGTACAGACACCGGGTACAGTTTGTTCACGCTTGGATCATGAAATGAGCAAAATTTTAAATTCAAAAGACATAAGCGAGCACGATAAGTGGCTATTATATTGTCAAGCTTTGTAGCGTTTTCTCTACTTTCTTGGTGATTGAAGGCTTTTAAAGCTCGAAGATAAAAACGAGGAAGAAGAAGAGGCAGAAGAGGAGGAGGTTTTTCGGAATAATAATAGTAATAATAATAATAATAATAATAATAATAATAATAATAATAACGATAACAAACAGAATATTCAGCTACGCGATTTGCATATTATTGAAAGCATGCCGCCAACATTCTGCACTAAAGCGCAACAACTGCTTGTGCGTTTACGCAGGGCCGGTGTAGAGCGTATATCATGGAATGACAATGATGTGTTCTCTATAAATGGAAAAAATATTGAAAACTCCAACATTGTCGATTTAATTAATTATGCTTTGCGCGATCGAAAGAAATACAGAATTTGTCGGGAATAACTGCTTGTAGAAAGCAGGTGCAGCTACAGCCGCTGTCAGTGTTGTTGAGGATTCCGGCAAATCAAAAATTCGTAAATTACTTCGTAGCTTAAAATCAGCAGAAAACGAGAGTATAAGTTCACCTAAAGTCAAAACAAAGGAGGAGAAAAAAGAAGACGTTGAAAGTGGTGAAAACGAAAATTACGAAAACATTGACGAAGAAGACGGTGACAATACAATTATTTCGGCTGATTATCAGACACCTAAGTCTCGCCAGACTAAAAAAAGAAAAATCTGGAGTTTGCTAGACATGTAAAATGAATAGAAAACTAAATAAGATTTATCACGATCCGTCTAAGACTTCGTCTTTCTACGGTATCGATAGACTTTATAAAACGTTACAATCATCAAAATCTCGAATTAAGAAAAATAAATTACAAGAATGGCTAGAATCTCAGGATGCTTATACACTACATAAACAGAGATGATTGCGATATCCACGCCGAAATTATAACGTATCCAACATTGATGATATTTGGGAAACAGATCTTGCAGATCTTAAATCTGTCAAATCGTACAATGAAAATTATTCATATATTCTTGTTCTGATTAACTGCTTGAGTAAATTTGCTTGGTTAGAGCCTCTTTATGACAAAACATGCTCGAGCGTGACTTCAGCTTTCCGCAAAATTTTATCCAGGAGTCAAAACCGTAAACCGGTCATTTTACAGTCGGATAAAGGCAAGGAATTCACAGGTTCAGAGTTTCAGAAATTTTTAAAAGAAAAAAATATAATGTTTAGAGTCGCAAGGAGTCCTGATGTAAAAGCAGCCGTCACCGAACGTTTTAACCGAACTCTAAAAGAGTATATGTGGAGATACTTTACGAATTTCAATACCAAAAAATATATCGACATTTTACAAAATTTGGTAAAGTCTTATAATAATATGGAGCACTCTAGTATAAAAATGACTCCTAGTAAAGTAAACATTTAAAACGCTTACGTGGCATATCAGAATTTAATGCAGAGATATGCTCGTAATTTTAAAAGACAAGAGCCTAAATACCACGTACACGACCTTGTACGAGTTAGTACAGCTAAGAACGTCTTTTCGAAAATATATGAAGGAACGTATCCAGAGGAAATCTTTGAAATTATACGCGTTTCACGTGCCAGAGCACCTTTTGCATATAAGCTGCAAGATTTAGCTGGAGAAGAATTTGACGGAATATTTTATGAAGAAGAATTGACCCGAGTTCGTAAAGATCTAAGCAAAGATACTTTTATCGTTAAGAATATTATTCGCAGTAAGGGAAAAGGTCAAAATAAGCAATATCTCGTCAGTTGGGCTGGATATCCCGACAAGTTCAATACCTGGATACCCGCTAGCGAGATACAACAGTTGTAGAAATGAAGGAAGAATTTTACATACTTTTATCGAGTGCAAACAGCAAAAAATATTTCCCCGATAATAGCCCTTCAAATTTTAGGGTGCGACTTCCTCAAGAGATTCAATTGCATGGTCACTGGAAGGTGGCTCTTGTCGAAGTTCATTACCCTCAAACAATATTACACGTACCGGATCACGCTGAAAAGAATTGGATACGCATCGCAACTCTTAATATTAATCAAATTAACGATGAGATGTTAAAAAAAATTATTTTAGACCTCCGATACTTCAATATAGTAGCAGTACAGATCAGATGGATGTAGAAGAGGTTAATTTGCCCTCGACTGTACAAGTGGCTATTTCTCATGGAAATTATAGTAATTTGAAAGATTTCAGTATTAGTAAGTTCCCGGAGGTGATACCGGCGGCCCCTGCCCGGGGACGTGCCGGTTCTCGCACTTAGGTCAAGCCCATTATGCCGGTCCTCCGGTACCTTCATCATTTACTGTCAAACATCCCTTAGGACGCCCCTCTCAACCTAACCCAGCCTACTATGTATGCTCCTCATCATGCTAAGCACCGAACGGAGCTCCAGCGACCTCATAAAAATTGGGTCCGCGAAGGGTACCCCCCACGCCCTGCGCCTCGTATCGACGAACGCCGGACACCTAAACATGAGATGCAACGTGGTCTCCTTCTTCGATCCGCACCACCTGCAACCTGCATTCCGTCTTAACCTCATCTTAGTTAGGTGGTAACCCACCCGCCAATGACCCGTCAAAAATCCCACCACCACCCTAAGTCTAGTCCTGTCGGATTTCCCTAAGGTACTCAGCCACTCTTTAGGTGGGTCGACACCGAGCAGACGTTTTGCCTGCCTGATTCCAGGTGCCTCCCTCCATTTCCTAAGCAGCTCCTTCTGGAGCCAGCGTTTTACCGCTCCGTCGACCACGCAATCAGGTACCGCCACCCTGCAGGGCTTAGCCCTTACCAGGCTGGAGCCCCTGCCCGCCAGTCGGTCTGCTTTTTCATTGCCGATGATGCCCGAGTGCCCCGGCACCCAGACCAGCCTAACCTCTTTCCCTTTCGCCAGCTCCTCTAGTGACTGCCTGCACCTCATCACCTCTCTCGAGTCGATGCGGATTGCGTTCAGTGCCAGAAGTGCCGCCTTACTGTCAGAGCATATAGTAATCAACCCATGGTTGGTTCCCTTGTCCCTTATCCAATCGGCACATTCCCTAATGGCCTAATTTCCGCTTGGAATACGGTCGCGTATGAATCTAGGCTGCAAACCAATTCCTCGGTACCATCCTTCTTCCACGCTCCCGCTCCAACTACCTGATCCGTCTTTGACCCGTCCGTGAACCACACCTCACCCACCTTAAGTAGTTCGTGTGTGCCCCCTGCCCATTCCGTTCTCTGCGGTAAATGGACCTTATATGATTTGGCGAAGAGTAATTTCCCCCCCATCCTATCAAATTCCTCCCACTTCTCGCCCTCCGTGACCCTTGCCATTACCTCCTCGTCCCTGAACCTGTCACAAGACCTGGTCCCAGCCAGTCTGGCACATGTCTTAAAGGCCCCGGCCCTGATATCCTTGTCCAGCGGTGGGAATCCCAGCAGAAGCTCCAGGGCAACCCCTCGGGGTCGTCCTCATAGAGCCCGCCATTCCTCTCATCACCAGCCCTTGGATCCGATCAAACTCGTCTACATGCCCCCTTTGTTCGCATTTGTGCGCCCATACTATGGCCCCGTGCGCCAGCCTGGGTTTTATGATGGATTCCAGATCCATCTTACCTGGGTCGGTCCTAGTCCCCAGCGTGTTCCTATTGCCCTCCTGCAAAGCCAGAAGGTGCTCACCGCCTTACTACATTTGCTCCTTATGTGCTTGCCCCAGTTGAGTTTCGAGTCAATCGTGACGCCCAGGTATTTGACCTCCTTTGACAGTTTCAATGGAAAGTCATTCAAGGCAAGCCCCTCTACCGCCTTGGCCTTGTACCTCGTTGTACACAGCATGACTTCCACCTTTCTGGGGTTCACACCTAACCTCACCGTTTCACACCACTCCTCCACGAGGCTCAACGCGTAAGATTTAAAGATTTAATAAAGGAAATAAATGAATTGCGTTATGTAAAATATCACCTAATTTTTTAAATTAGCGATAGAGGCTTTACAAGGATAACTAAAAAATGTAAGGAAAATGCAAGTCATAGCATAGAAATATCCAAGCATATAAGTAGGATTTTAGGCTCGACATTCACCGAGCCGATTATTCTAGATGATAAATGCTCAACTTACACATTTGACTATTCTGCTTCTATGAAAAACGGCCAACCAACTATGATAAATAGTTATTCCGACATTTGCGAGCCTTACATTACCGGTGACACACAAACACCTCTCTTAAGATCTTTTTTGATAGATAAAGACATGTATGATTTCGGATCGAGTAAATCAAAAGAATTTACATGGCTGAATTACGTATCTTTACAGCGCTCTGATTTTCGGACAGTTGAAATCAATATAAGAGACCAGCAAGGCAATATTGTACCATTCGAGTACGGGAAGCTCAGTGTTGCACTACACTTTAAAAAAATTTATCAATAATGGCCTCCACTCATTATGACGCGTATTTCGATGCGCAGGTAGGACATGGCGATGATTCACCGGATCAATCGACACTGTATATGCAGACAGAAATCCACAAAGAGGTTCCGGCATTGGTGGGTGCTTGAGAGGGATATACAGGAGTATTTTACCGCTTTTAAAAAGAGGATCTCGGGAAGTCGGTAAAGAAGCTGTACGTGCAGGATTTAGCGTCGTTAAAGATGTTACGCACAATAAGGTACCTCTTAAAGACGCACTTAAGCGACGTATACAGGAATCTGGACAAAATTTAAAAAGAAAAGCAGAAAACAACTTGGATAGGTTACTAAACGGACGCGAGTATAAGAAGGTGAATTCACTGTCGGAGCCTCATTCAATCGCTAGTAGCAACGGAGTACAGTCGAAAGTTGAGCCTGAGAAAAAACTTTCCAAAAAGGTTAAAGTAAAATCTCCTAAACAGAAGAAAGACAACAAAAGTCTGCCCGTAAAAAAGAAGAAAAAAAATCAGAAGAAGAAGTTACGCGCGATAGTTGATATATTTAAAAAGAAATAATTAAAATGTCATTTCTACATAGCTCGTCTTGCGAGTGCATGAAAGAGGAGTTGTCTCTTTTTACAATTCCTCCCACGCAGACGACAATTGAAAGTTCGCAATGGATAAATTATAAACCAATATCATCTCTATCGGATGACTCACCTATAGAATTTGTCATCCCTGGTTCTGGAGTAGAATACATAGATCTAGCTCATACTATGTTATATTTACGAGTGAAAATAAAAAACGGGTCCGAAGAAAAACTTACAGACGAAGATGATTATAAAGTTGATCCTGTGAATAATTTTCTCCACTCTATGTTCAATCAGATTGAGGTTAGATTTAATCAGAAACTCATGACACCAGCTGACAATGCTTATCCATATAGGGCGTATATAGAAACATTATTAAATTACGGATCTGGAGCTAAAAATTCTCATCTTTCATCCAGTCTATGGTACGATGATACACCAGGATTTATGGATGATATATCTGACAGAAATTTAGGATTTAAAACTGTAAGTTCTTTAACAGAAAAAGAAAAATGCATCGACCTTCAAGGTCATCTTCATGCAGACATTTTTAATCAAGAAAAGTATCTTGTAAATGGCGTGGAAGTCCGAGTAAAACTTATAAGATCGAGAAATGAATTCTGCTTAATTGAATCCGGTAGTAATGTGCATGTAGCGAGTATAGTTGAAGCAAGTTTGCTCATACGAAGATCAAAAATAAATCCGGGTGTTTTAATAGCTCATACGAAAGCTTTATCAAAAGCTACTGCGAAATATCCTCTGACGCGCGTTGAAGTTAAAACCGTTACTATGCGCGGTGGTGTCCTCGGAGAAACTCTAGACAATATTATACTTGGACAGATGACGAAAAGGGTTATAATAGGATTTGTGGATAATAAAGCTTTTAACGGCGATAGAAGATACAATCCATTCAATTTCAAGCATTATAATATAAATTTCTTTTCATTGTACATAGACGGAACACAATTACCTTCAAAGCCGCTACAACCAAATTTTAAGGAGAATCTATACTTTGACGCATATCACACACTTTATTCAGGCACTGGAATTCATTTTATGAATGAAGGGAATAATATTTCGAGAGAAAGTTATGCCAAAGGAAACTGCTTGTTTGCCTTTGATTTAACACCTGATCTATCCGCTAATAGCACAACTCATTGGAATCTGGTTAAACACGGCAGTATGAGAATAGAAGTACGATTTGCCGAGCCGCTAGAATCTACAGTTAATTGCATCATCTATGCCGATTATGATAATGTTCTAGAAATTGATGCTTCGAGACAAATTATTGTTGATTTCAGCAGTTAATGAATAGGTCATTGACTTTTAACATTTTTGCGCAGTTATATGCGTTAGAACTTGAAAGAGAGTTTAATAGTACTTCGACCGTCAATCTGAACAGTTAGCTCTTGCAATGGATTTTGTTGTTGAAATACAAGGCTTCGAGAACGATAAGGGCTACTTAATTCCTAAAGAAGTAGCTGCTGTGTCTGTTAGAAAGAATTTTTCAGCAC
The DNA here is from genome assembly GCA_018906965.1 of Philotrypesis tridentata. Classification (NCBI taxonomy): domain Eukaryota; kingdom Metazoa; phylum Arthropoda; class Insecta; order Hymenoptera; family Pteromalidae; genus Philotrypesis; species Philotrypesis tridentata. Next base: position 19,152 of record JACCIB010000522.1, read on the forward strand.
ATTGGGTAATTAGTCCTGTGTGCAATTTTGGCGATTTGTCAATAAGTGCGCGTAAAAAGAATAACTGGCTTACGCTGTACAAACACGGTATAGAATTGTTCGAAGGTGATGTACCTGAAAAATATCTTTTTGCGAATCTCCGTGAATTATCTAAACATGCTGGACTGATCTACACCCAAGGAACTGAAAAAGCTAATTTGTTGCAACGAATAATGGCTCGAGAAGTAATAAATATAGAGGAGGAAATAGAGTCTCCGTCATTTGATAATGGAACGTCGTCGCATGCATTTTGCATTCTTCATTATACGAAAAATTCCTCGATCGAGTACAAATGCGCGTTAAACGAGGCTAATAAACTTAAATACTGGTTACTTTCTCAGCCAGCGATAAAGTTACAGAAAGATTGCGAAGAAGAACACGATGAACAGTCTGGAAATATCGGCGACTCTTCAATCTCTTCCAGTCTGCACGTACGGTGTTTATCCGTCGGATCAGATTCCGAAATTTTGGACAAAACCTGCAATTATTGTATCTAATACGGAAGATCATACTAAACCTAGTAAAAATTGGATAGCTATGTACGTAGATCCACTTGGAAGTGGATATTATTTCGACAGCTACGGGGCTCCACCACCAAACGCTGATCATATAAATAGACTCCGACAAAATTGTAAATACTATAGATGGAACACGATGAAGATGCAGAGTAAAAAATCTGACGTATGCGGTCAGTATTGCGTGATGTTTTCGCATTTTCTGTCAAACGGCTTAGGGATGGACAAATTTAAAAATGTATTTTCCTCGGACTATAAGAAAAACGATGAAATTGTTTTAGAATTTTACAATAATTTAGTTCGTAATGGTCTAAGCGCCCAAAAATCCTCTTTATGTCATTGCTATAAAAATGTGTAATGAAATGTAACGATCAATGTTGTAAAAAAAATCGTTTATAATTTGAATTCTTAATGATTTACTAAATTGTAGAATATTCAGCTGTAAATCGCTTACTTGACATTTTCGTTCAAATACGCGAATGTCTTACTAAGCTATCTTTAGGTCGATGCACCTATAATATACACGTACGCAAAATGATGACTGCATCTTTTCGACTGTTTGCTCGCCATTCTCGCAGTAACGCTCGAGTAGGTAACATTAAAATTGATCATAAACGATTTTCCAATAAAAAATGTCTGTGTTACCAAGACAATCTTTCATTAACTCCTCGTACAATTTAAACGCGAGTAATTCCAAAATTATTTCGATTGGGTTAAAAGAAGATATTCTAGATGGTTGTCTAAAACCTGTAATCACATTAGGCGGAATCGGCCAATCTGTTGAATTGACGACTGAAGAATGGAGCTCTTTGGTAGAAAATTTTGCAGAAGTCTCCGTCCGAGGGACACGTTCGCTGGAGAATGCCCATTACTATCAACGAAAATGTTTTCATTGTTTTTACTACGTCATATAGTTCTAAATCAGTGATGATCGAGAAAAAAATTAATTCTAACTCGTCTACACCTAGTGAAGTTACCGACGAACCAGACACAAAGCCACGCACATATATTCCATATGTAAATTTCAAACAGGTGACTTTTGATAAGCTAGTGCGAATTACAAATTTAATTAAAATTAAAATTGCATGTCTTCAAAGTATATCAAGCACTGTTCAAAAATGTAAAGAATATATATTTCATTGTAAAAACGACGAAACACTCAAAGATTCCAAACTACTTATAAGAGAAAAAATAATGAGCGATTTAAGCGAGAGTGGTAGTTCTATTGTTAAAGATAATCCATATTTATTTAACACTATTTTCAACGAATTATGCATGTTTGTATAATAGATATGTAATTATAGCAATTGGGTTCTTATTCTTATTCAAAAAAAATTAAATTGAATAAGAATTAATAAATGGGAGAAAATAAAATATTTGTTAATTTATTTTTACCTTGATCTTTCCACTATCCCTTGATAATTGAATAAAAATATTCGTAAATTTCTTTTATATTTTTAAATAGTTATAATTAATATTTTTCTTTGTCATATTTCTATTAGAGATTTTATTATTAGCTGTGTTCACATCACTTTTAAGATTTGAGGCCTAGAAATGTAGAGTTTGTTTGCATAAATGCACCAGCAGATAGAGGGAGGTGTACTGATCCTAAAAGCCCAGAGCTACAGTATACAAAAATCCTTTACTTTCAGCGCTAGAGCCTTCCAAAGCTTTGCCTCACTTCTCACTCCATAGTGTCAAAATCCTTCAACTTGCTCGTCCGTAAATTTCTTTTATATTTTAAATAGTTATAATTAATATTTTTCTTTGTCATATTTCTATTAGAGATTTTATTAATAGCTCTTTTTACTAAATAAATAATATAATGTATATGTGAATGTATATAATAAGTAGTATATACATTCACATTCATTCGAATTCACACATACACACACACACGCACTAATTTACTTCGCACATGTACGATATATTGCTGACTCTGCTTCTCCGAGCTCAGGCGCATACGTTAACCCCCCACTATCCGCTCACTCATTTCTAAGCGCGCTTGCCTAAGGTGAGAAGCATCTACTACAGACCCTTGGCTAGAGCGCTCTAATGCGGGTCGCGCCCGAGGTCATCCCCTATAAATAAAATTTGTCCTTAACATTTGAAAATTTTTCATTATTAATAATTTTTGTATAAAATATTAATAGTTTTTAAAGTTTACTGATAATAACAACACTTGAATCATCAAAATCGGATAATTTTTACGATTTATGATGTGAAATTAAATCTGAGCACTCACTTTATCAAGTAATTACCATTCGATTTTTATCATTCAATTCCGGTTAGCCTTTTCTAGTTTTATAAATCGTTTACATCTATTAACTTTTTTTGGTAGCCAAGTTATTTATTCAAATTCGAATTTAATTTCAACGATATAAATGAACCCTCATAAAAGGGACACTACAGCCTGCGACCCCGGCCTACCCATAGGTCAAGTAGTATAAACTGCCGCGCGGTCTAAGCGTTTGGTACCAGATGGTGAATACGTGTACCAAGTTGTAGTTACCTTTTACTAAGAGCGTAGTACAGCTTGCAGCGAGTTGCTATGTACACTTATCCCCGGTGAAATGCACGATGCTGAAAGTGTGGGTAGAAAAAATTTGGCATGAAAATCTATGGTGAAAAAATTCTTGTTCGGGCCGGACGCGCGGGCTGTTCGAGCTGCATTACCGATCTTCCGGGAAGACTTGAGAAATGAAATTCTGCGCCTCCTGTTGCCTGTCAATGAAATAACATTTTTCCTCTTTACCCTCTTCTTACCCCTTCGGAAGGTAAAAGCGGAAGAGTTTGTTTGCTACACGAAGATTCGGTTTTATTCTTTCATCACGCTCGAAAACTTAATATTTTTGTGACTATTATATACCTTATATAAATTAGTTTACGGGTAAACTCTGTTTTTATGCGTTCTTTTCGTCAAATAACTTTTATAATGCATTTTCTCGTATGCATGGTACGAATGCAGCGCTCTTTATCGCCTAGCGGTGGAAAGCGGAACTTATTTTTGAATATTTTTTCAAAATTTTTTAAATATTGCAATCATGCCGTAAATGTTACGTCTTTATGAATTATTTCCCAAATTTTCACATCGATCGTAACAATAGTCTCGGAGTGGTTTCGAATATAAGAAATCACTGCTTTTTGAACATTGTTGGCTTTCCGCACGTGTATACTACTTATTCATGTTGCGTATTGCATTAAGGGGATCAAGAACGTTTCAAAAATCTCGAAGCTATGTGTCGATAACTTAAAATTGCAGTTTCCTCTGTAACTATTGTTCTTTTAAAGTTAGACGAATTTCGTAAACGTAATTGTACATAAAAAAACAAAATTTATCTTCAAGCATGGATAATAGTATCAAAATATTAGTTTATTTTAATAATTAGCATAAACGAGTGGTGCCATCTTCTATCTTTCCTTAGCTGAAGGTTTTTTTTTGCATTCTCTTACTAGTCCGGGCTGATCAACGCACACCAACGGTAGCAATGCGTGGCAGGCCAACATCTGTTCTCCACCTTCTGAGAATACAGCACAGCTTACTATGCAGTGGCTACCACCTACGCATGTCCCCGACGAAACGCGCGATGCTGAGAGTATGGGCAGAAAAAATTGGGCATCAAATACTATGGTGAAAAAATGGGTAGTGTTTCCGAAAATTTTATGAGGGCAAAGGGCGATCTCGGAGGCTGAACGTGAACAATTCATAATAATTCAAAATTTGCAAAATAAATACTTTATGAACAGACATGTAATTCTACAGAAAAGGCTTATTTCAGCAGAATTTGAATGATAAAAATGGTAACTACCTGAGATTATTAGACTAGTTTGATAATCTTCACTTACAGACTGTGAATTGATAACAGTGAAAATGCTCCGATTTTCGAGATTCAAGTTTTGTAACTATAAGTAATCATTACGCATGAACTGACTAAGCCAAAAATTACCTTTGTTTAAAAATTGTTTTTTTGAAAATTGAGGGTAGAATTTTTTTCTAATGCTGTCTTATATGGGTACCCGTACAGAGAGGACTAAGCCTTTTATGACACCAGTGGCAGACCCTTGGCTAGAGCGTTCTAATGAGGGTCACACCTGGTCACACCTAAGGGCACAACCTCTACAAATAAAATTTTTCCTTAAAATTTTTCAATTTTTCAATATTATGAATTTTTGTATAAAATATTGTTCGTTTTTAAAATTTACTAATAACAACAAAACTTGAATCATAAAAATCGGATGATTTCATATTAATTAATTTAGGCCAAGCGCCCTAGCTTTTTTGTGGACTCAAAAGTAGCTCGGCAACGGATACCGCGATTATATAGAGAAAGGAAAGCCCATATACCTTTGGACACGATGAATGGACATGGAGGAAACCTCGGAAAATCGTGGAAAACACCGCAAATTTGACGTTTTCTTAAAAATTGAAAACTCAGCCATTTTTTATCTTTTAAGGCTAAAATTTGAAATGAAGGAAAGGCTTTATACCTACTTTCATGTCCCCAAAAACTGTAGTGATTTGAACAAGAAAATGTATTTTTTTAGATTGGCGAAAAAAGGGTTTTGAACAGATGAAAAACGAACTGAAACGTGAGCGAAAACGGCCGAGCGCGCGGCGTCGTAGCGCACTTGTATATCTATATACACTTTCTCTGCCACCACTGCCGCGCGCTCGGCCGTTTTCGCTCACGTTTCAGTTCGTTTTTCATTGATTCAAAACCTTTTTTTCGCAAATCCAAAATATACACGTCGTTGTTCAAATCATAAAATTTTCAACGCTGTATTCCAAATTCCAGTAGGACTCCCCAATTTCTCGTGCTCGCGCACACAAAAGTGCACTAAAGTCGTACATAAAAAATTCAATTTGCAATTATGCAAAAAGTAATTGGCGCAGAGCTCCATTTTTTGGCGACATGAAAGTAGGTATAAAGCCCTTCCTTCGTTCTAAATTTGAGCCTTAAAAGTGTAAAAATGGCTGAGTTTTCAATTTTAAAAAAACGTCGATTTTGCGGTGTTTTCCACGGTTTTCCGAGGTTTTCTTCTGTCCATTCATCGGATAGAGACGTACAATATTTGAATTTCTTCGCAATTTAATCAACTACAACTTTTCTCTCTTTACTTTTTTACGTTAATCTCTTATTTTACGAATTAAAAGCAAAAAACTAAAAAAAATGCATTTTTGCATTTTATTATTAATAATAATCAACGTTCCCGCACAGATTTCGTGTCCAAAAGTATACGGGCTTCCCTTTCTCTATATAATCGCGGTATCCGTTGCCGAGCTACTTTTAAGTCCACAAAAAAGCTAGGGCGCTTGGCTTAAATTAATTAATATGAAATCATCCGATTTTTATGATTCAAGTTATGTTATCATTAGTAAATTTTAAAAACGAACAATATTTTATACAAAAATTCATAATATTGAAAAATTGAAAAATGTTAAGCAAAAATTTTATTTGTAGAGGTTGTGCCCTTAGGTGTGACCAGGTGTGACCCTCATTAGAACGCTCTAGCCAAGGGTCTGCCACTGGTGTCATAAAAGGCTTAGTCCTCTCTGTAAAGGTACCCATATAATACAGCATTAGAAAAAAATTCTACTCTCAATTTTCAAATAAACAATTTTTAAACAAAGGTAATTTTTGGCTTACGTCAGTTCATGCGTAATGATTACTTATAGTTACAAAACTTGAATCACGAAAATCGGAGCATTTTCACTGTTATCAATTCACAGTCTGTAAATGAAGATTATCAAACTAGTCTAATAATCTCAGGTAGTTACCATTCGATTTTTATCATTCAAATTCTGCTGAAATAATCCTTTTCTGTAAAATTACATATCTGTTCATAAAGTATTTATTTGCAAATTTTGAATTATTATGAATTGTTCACGTTCAGCCACCGAGATCGCCCTTTACCCTCATAAAATTTTCGGAAACACTACCCATTTTTTCACCGTAGTATTTGATGCCCAATTTTTTCTGCCCATACTCTCAGCATCGCGCATTTCGTCGGGGACATGCGTAGGTAACCACTGCATAGTAAGCTGTGCTGTATTCTCAGAATACAGCACATGTTGGCCTGCCACGCATTGCTACCGTTGGTGTGCGTTGATCAGCCCGGACTAGTAAGAGAATGCAAAAAAAACCTTCAGCTAAGGAAAGATAAAAGATGGCACCACTCGTTTATGCTAATTATTTAAATAAACTAATATTTTGAAACTTTTATCCATGCTTGAAGATAAATTTTGTTTTTTTATGTACAATTACGTTTACGAAATTCGTTTAACTTTAAAAGAACAATAGTTACAGAGGAAACTGTAATTTTAAGTTATCGACACATAGCTTCGAGATTTTTGAAACGTTCTTGATCCCCTTAAGGGCAAATCGTAGGCTCGAGGTCTTTTCGAGTTTTTCGGCTACTACGCAGTAATCGTGAGTTTTCTGTGTTATTGCGTATTTTTTCACGTGTTTGTGCATCAATTGGTGATGAAATCTATTTATTTCATTACATGCTGATAATATTGCAGTCCAAAAAAAATTGAAAAAACACGAAAGTTTAATTCAAAGTAATTTAGAAATTATAACTAACATATTAAATAGTAATCCCTACGTTAAAAAATATAAATGTTTATATGAATTATTATGCATAAGAAATCTTCCTAATTATAAATTATACTTTATACAATAAAATAGTAAACATACCCTGCTGGAAAATTGAGCATAAAATATGGGCTCGGAAACACCGTCTGCGCAGAATTGTAGAACACTATCTATTATGATAAGTGCCAACATTTAGTCCAGATTCTGTTGAGGGGTTCATGTCCTGAATTATCCCATAACATAACCTCAACTTCACGAAGTCAATCATAGAAGTTATCGACCTTTTATATTAATCTAACATGCTATAATACATTGCGCGATCATCCTTATTTAGACTCTGAGTACAGCGTTTGAAGACTCGAGAGTATAGCTGTGTATACCGAACAGCTGTGATACGCATGAGATGTGCGCCGCGCGTGCGCATAAGCTTTCGCGCGCTCTCTCTTTCTCTGTCTCCCTCTCTCTTACAGGTTGTAACCTCAAATGAATAGATGAACAAATTCGGTTCTGGTTGCCGTCGCGTCACAGCCGCTAAATCTGGGCACGGTCTGGTACAGAATCTGCCCACTCCACAGAAATTTTAACAGATTCTGCACAGAAGTACCTCAATTTTCCCACAGGGTAGACATTGTTCTGAAAAGCCATTAACGTTTGAATGTGCAGCTATAATAGTATCTGAATCTGGAATTCCTGATAATTATGATATTTGCATTTATCCTAAAGTAGAAGATTTAAATGATCAACCAACTCATACTTATTTAAATAAATTATCACACCATGTTAATCCAATAGTATTTCCATTATTATTTCCATCCGGAAATTTAGGTTGGGCATAGGTTATTCTAAAAAACCTACCGAAATTAATAGTAGACTTACTATATTACAATATTATTCATATAGATTAGCATATAGTCCAAATTTAAGTAACTTCAATCCTTTATTATATGCATGACGATTAACTGAAAAATACTTTTTACATGCTTAATTATTATAGAAAGTAATAGAATTAATTTTTGTTGTCAAACTTCGTATAGAATGTTATTAAGGTTTACTTGATCATGTTACCGCTAGTGCTTCAAATGATTCAAAAAATTTTGAAAATAAAGATAAATTAGATAACTTATTCACTTTGCCAGCAACTTATATTGGTAGTCCAAGGTACGTATAACAGCATTATCAAGATACAATGGCAATTATGAGAAGTAAAGGCAAACCGAATTTCTTTATTACAGCAGCATGTAATCCAAAATGGAAAGAATTAAAACAAATTTGAAGACAATTTCCTCCAAAAATATCACCAAACGACATACCAAATATTACAATGAGATTATTTCATACTAAATGTTTTAGTATTTTAAATGATATAACAAAAAACCAAATTTTTGGAAAAGTAATATTCTATTAATTAGTTTGTGAACTCTGTCGATCTCTCCGAGGTAAATTTGGTAGGAAAAAGGTGAAAAAATCTTACACCATTTTTTCCTTTTTCAACGTTACGGTGAACATTGTCACCTGAAGAGGGTGACAATGTTCACCGAAACCAACTGTTGGTTTTTTAATAAATAAAAATAAATTAATAAACAGAAAATATAAATTAATAAGCAAATGTACTGATGGACAAATCTTTCTTACATGTAAAAGACGCACAACAAAGAGTCAATCGAATGTTTTCTTCCCCGGCCAGTCGTGGCGGGGGAAGGAGGAGCGGGAAGCGACAATACGATGTTATGATTCTGTGTCTTCAGCTACTGTATCGATAATGAGAATACAATAGGATTAGCCGGCGCTTTTATAACGGCGAGGAGTCGCAAATTTTCGAGCAGTGTGTTTACAATGACGTCACATTTGTCACTCTCTCGTATATGTATACATCAGGATCGTCTATAATCCTTTTTTGCTTTTCAAACAGTATATTAAGTGTGTGTACACGTTATTGAGTTTTTATGTCTCTTCCATTTTATTAATGCCATTTTCCTGCATTTCTATATGTAACATTTCAGAAACTAACCTTTTATTTAAATTGCATTCTTTGTCTTTAATATTTATTTTCTTAAATTTAAAATTATATTTGAATTTATTGCTGTGGTCATTAATAACATTATTCTTTGATTTCTTATGCTCCTCAATACGTGTACACACACTCCTCTTAGTTTGTCCCACACATGTAGCCGTACAATCATTGCAATGCAACTTATACACAACATTTTTCTCTGGCTGTTTCTCTTTTTTATCCTTTCCTTTGATTATAATATTACACATACTGTTGTGTATTTTCGGAGCAATTGTAATACAATTTTGTTTTGGAGAATGTTGCATTTGTTCATAAAACCCTTTAACGTAGGATATCGCAACGATGTTTTTGAAGTTTTCGCCACCATTGCAACATTGATTTTGTACATTTGATCTTATTTTGTCTATCCGTTTTTGTATGTATCTATTAGTAAAGTCTACAGGATAATTGTTCTCAGCTAGTAATTTTTTAACAATATTTATGTTTTTCTTGTGAAAATATGCGTCCGATAAATTAATAGTTTTGTCAATGAGATTATACACCATGGCAATTTTTTGTGATTCAGGATGTTGTAAATCATAATTTAAAACTCTGCAAGAGAAAGTAGGTTTGGTGTACCAATCAGTCATTATTTTTTCTGTATTCCTTACCAATAGAACGTCTAAGAAACTTATGGAGTTATTCTTTTCAATTTCATATGTAAACTGTAGGCGGTTATTGTATGAATTGAATATGTTAATTGTTTCATTGATTTTCGTTTTCGGGATGCATGTAATAATGTCATCCACGTAACAGTAAAAAAATATCGGTTTAAATGAAAGTTTTGAAATGCAATCCGTCTCAAGATCATCCATGACTAAGTCAGCAAATAATCCTGAAATCGTCTAAGAGAACATTCGATTGACTCATTGTTGTGCATCTTTTAGATGTAAGAAAGATTTGTCCATCAGTACATTTGCTTATTAATTTATATTTTCTGTTTATTAATTTATTTTTATTTATTAATAAAATCAACAGTTTCCTGAAGAGGGTGACAATGTTCACCGAAACGTTGAAAAAGGAAAAAATGGTGTAAGATTTTTTTACCTTTTTCCTACCAAATTTACCTCGGAGAGATCGACAGAGTTTACAAACTAAAATACCGAGGGATAAAGCCATTTGAATACAGTGTATACATTTATTCACACATACAGTAATATTCTATGTTCTATAACACTATTGAATTTCAAAAAGGAGGCCTGCCACATGCTCAGATTCTTGTAACTCTTCACCCAAATAATAAATTAATGAGTCCGCATGATATTGATGAATACATTTCAGCTGAAATACCGTCTAATGACAAAAACTTACAAAAATTAGTTTTAAAACATATGTTACATGGGCCAACTAAAAAAATTCTGCATGTTACGTTAAAGACAAAAAAATTTGTAAAAAAAATTTTCCAAAACCTTTTCAAAGTCAAACATTATTTCAAACATATTAAGTCATGAATATCCATTATATAAAAGAACTGATTATAGAAAAAACAAATTTTAGTAAACAACTCAATGGTAGTACCGTACAATAAGTATTTATTAAAAAAACAGTTCAAAGCATAAAATATATTTATAATTATTACCATAAATGTAGTGACAGAACTTTTTGCAAACTTAAAAAGATAATGATAAAAACATTGATAATAATAATTATGATAAAATTGCATTTGATGAAATAACTCAATATGTAGACGGACTATATATTTTCCCTTCGGAAGCTGCATGGCGATTACAAGAATTCGCTATATGTGGTAGAAGTAATTTTATTGGACGTTTAAATATACATGTTCTTAATCAACAAAAAATAGTTTATGAATAAAATAAAGAAAGAAGCTTTACATAACCCTAAAACAACTTTAACTGCATGGTTTTACTTGAATCAAAAAGATGAATTTGCAAAAACTTTAAAATATATTCGTATACCCGAATTTTATAGATTTGATAAGACAAAAAAAATTTGGATTTTTAAAGAGAAAAAAGATTAAAAACAAATATACGATCAGAAAATAAAGAATTTTCAAAATTTCTTTTAAAAATAGGAGATGGTACAATTAATCCTTTTATAATACCAGATTCTTTGGAAATTAATTATATGTGTTTAAAAATTTATAAAAATATTAATAATACAATCAATCACAATAATTGTATTATCTTAGCACCACATAACTAAGATATTCACCACATAAATAATAAAATATTATATTTTCTTTATGGTGAAAAAGTTTCATATTATAATTTTGCTTATGCTATACAAAAAGGCGTAGATCAAACAGAAGAAAATATTCATTTAAATTTTCCCATAGAAAAATTAAATAAAATTCATGAAGATCTTCCAAGGCAGGGCCTTATAAATTTAGTTCTTTTTCTATCCATATTAAATAACTTCTACTTGATGAAATACACTTCCTTGAAATTTTTCAGATTTTTTGCATGGATTATTTTGAAGTTACAGGGGGTCAAAGTTAGTGAAATTAGGTTTTCTGATTTTCAAAAATTCATAGCTCCTCAGGGAAGCAATTTCGACTATAGACATGGACAGAGTTTTTTTTAGGAAATTTTGTCTAGTTTTAAAAAAAATACTTTTAAACTCATATATATATATATATATACGTCCCAATTATGTTATAAAATATTTAGACCTTAATATTAGCAAAAGTGAAAGTTCGCTCCGGACCAAAAAATTCATGAGGATACCTTTTTTCAGTACAAAAGTGCTTGCGAAACTCTTAGAACAAGATGGAGCTACTTTGATAAGTTAAAAATCAAATGGACATGATGTATGACCAAAAACTGATAAATATACCTATTTTTTACTTTTAGCGTATGATGTATCAGTAGTAGATACTCACTATAGGCACACTATGGGCACGACTCCGAGTCAGCATATGAATATGCGACTGTGTCATATGAGTTATATAGTCGGAGATGCGCACTTTCGGTAGCTTAGCGTGGCAGCGTTTGCTGACTACAACATTTTAGTCGCTCAAGCTGCTGCTAAAAAACACTTACTGTCATAAAAATATTTGAACCGAAAGCTGTTGCCCGAATAATCTTTTGTAATTTATGAAACAAGCTGATGTTAAAAAACCAATACAAAAATGATTTATTTAAAAAATTTATTGAACTCGAAATTTCAATGAATTATATGGAGCGTATATATATATATATATATTATATATATACTATAATAGTATATAGTAGAGTGCCCGCATTTCAGCAATAGTCATAGGTACTGTTTCTGAAGGGAAAAAATATTTAATATAAAAATTTGAAAATTCTAAAGCAGAATAATACCCGCACAAATACTCACATTGATACACGCTCCCTCTACAGCCTCTTGGGCGTGACGACGTTTCCCCTCCTCCCTACTACCGCGAATCACTCGGATAAGAGTATAAAAGCGCGGCCACTCCGAACAAGAGAGCTCTTCGACTCCCGGCCTCCGTCCGGCACACGTCGAATACACGCTCGACTCTCGAGCCATCTCCCCAAGGACCATCAGTCTAGGGCCAAAGAGAAGAATACACAGTTTACGTTCAACCTCGTCTTAAATTTTTTCCCTTCCCAGTATCGCGGCGCGACGGGCGAAGGAGAATCGACAGAACGGCCGACGAACAGTGGACTTCTTTCTGAAGACCGCGCTCCGCTATCGAGATAGCGGCGAGCGCTCGCTCGCAGTCACTTCTCGCGAGCCTGCCGGACTGAGCGGACGACCGGTCGAACTCTCTCGGACGTCTCTCACACGCGGGTCTCTGTACCCAGGAGCGTACTAGCCCTCGAGGTTACCCGAAACGACACGGTCGACTTCGTCCCGAGCATCAGACTAAGGGGCCTTGAGTCTCACTAGTCGTATTTTGAACGCCTTCCCTGAGCACAGCGACAACGCGGCGTACGCATGCACGCCGGTGAGCCCTGCAAAGAAAATTCAGTTCCGCGCCAACAGTCCGAGAGGCAGTGGCAACTATGCAATCGGCGGAAGCGAAAGAAGCACCTTCAGAGCACTCCGTGGTCTCCCGTCCACGAGGCGCCAGCGCTCGTCGACATCGCTCCGTCTGTATGAGTCGCCTCGAAATTCCCGGACGTTCCGGTAATCGTCGTACATCGCCGACGACGACCCATCGTACTCTCGGACGCTTCTCCGGCCGTACGAAGAGTGCATCGTGAAACTCCCGCCCTCGCGTTGGACGAGGAAGTTGATCACGATATCCTGAGCCTCCATCCAGACTTGAAAGACGCTGTGAGCGACGTACAGTGGTTCAAAACATGAAAAAACGGGACAAGCAAAAGATAAAAAATCTACTAGCTGTATCGGATTTTAAAAATGTGGAAAATGTTCCTGGCCTAATTTTCAAGAAATTATGCTACCGCTTTTTCGGTTCATGGCGCCGCAACAACCCTTCAAAAACCCCCTAAAATTAGGTAATACGGAAAATGAAACAAAAAAGTTGGATTTCTTCACTGAAAAAAATGTAAATAAATTGTTAAAAATATTCTAAGAAGAAAGTATTCTTGACAATTTTTACAATTTTGCTTCATTTTTGAAGTAAGAATCAAAATTAGATTTCAGCATTTTTCATCCATTGTTCATCGATTTTTTGTTCGAAAACGAAGCTGAATTGGGAAAAATATCAAGAATACTTTTGTTCTTAGAATATCTTTTACAATTTTTAAACATTTTTTTCAAAGCAAGAGTCCAAAATTCTTTTTCGACCTTTTTATATTGACTTTTCGTATGGGGATGAAAATGTATTCAGTCCTAGCCATTATGGGAATATTTTCGGATTAAAATAAACTTTCGCCCTTATAAACACACACACACACATACACACACACACATTCGCTCACATATACACATCTTTACATTCGTATGTGTGCAAGTCCAACTTCAACAGTAAACAATTCATGGAACAAATTTAAAAATTTTTTTTGAGTGCACACCTTCCGGACCATTTTTTTCTTGTTGTTTATGTCATTCAAAAGAGAAAAGTCATGCGTAACTAAGATATCCCTGTTTTCTGGGCCAAATAACCCAACACAGTTAAGAACATTTTTATACCATTTAATTATTTAAATACTTTTTTAGTAGGGAAAAATATTGACCACCTGTTTATATATATAAATACATAAATCGGGTATTTTGAATGCGCCGAAAGTAGGGGTAGTATAGGGTTATTTTTAAATATGGAATATTGAATGCATCCCTATAATAAACTACCCTTCGCTAGCGCATTCAAAATTCCACTTTTGGCATTCAATATTCCATATTTAAAAATAACCCTATACGACCCCTACTTTCGGCGCATTCAAAATACCCGATTTATGTATTTATATATATATATATATATATATATATTATATAGATATATAGATTTTTAATATAGATTTATTATATAGATTTATATATATATATATAAATACATAAATCGGGTATTTTGAATGCGCCGAAAGTAGGGGTAGTATAGGGTTATTTTTAAATATGGAATATTGAATGCCAAAAGTGGAATTTTGAATGCGCTAGCGAAGGGTAGTTTATTATAGGGATGCATTAAAAATACCCGATTTATATATTTATATATATATATATATATATATATATATATATATATATATATATTGTGACGGGGATCCCGTTCATAGCTGCTCGCCTGGACACCACCCAGTCAAGATATGAAAATCTTACACTCGGTGGTGTTTACAGAACAGCAAGCGAGCAGTCAGCTGATAGAGCCAGGAGGACAGCGCGGCGCCGAGAGCAGTCTGCCGCCGAGCAGCAGTAGCACGAGGCGAGAGCGAGAGAGAGGGGAATACAGCGCGTAGCAGCGTGCGGCAGCCAAGGCGAGAGCAAGAGAGAGGGAAGAACGGGGCAGCGTCGAAGCAGCGAGAGCGAGAGAGAGAAGAAGATACGAGGCATGCAATCCACAAGGCGAACGCGCGCGAGCAACGGCCGCCATGTTGGCGAGGAATGAACGGTAGCATGAGTGCGAGAAGGATGGAAATAGCGAGCGAATGAGAATGCGTATTATTGACAGACAAGAGAGAAAGAATGGAGGCAACGTGTAGCGCTGAATGATATTGGGAAAAGGTGGAGGGCTACGGCTCGATCCACAGCGCGCGTGCGAGCGGCAAACATGAATGTAAGCGTGCCGAAATGCGGAACTGTGTACAAATGAGTAAATACAGTAAGTAGAGCCAGACAAGCGTGTAAGCGCGTTTTGAATGTCGCGTGCATTTTTGAGTATTGTAAAAGAGGCCGTAAGAGTGCGAATGTGCTATATGGTGCGAAAACGTGTAAATGTGTGATAGGCGCGAGAGAACGATATGACGGAAATGCGTGAATGCGAATGAGAGAGCGATAGATGCTGCGAACCGGCGTAGTTGCCGAGCGCGGAGAGAGGATCAGTATCGAGCACGGCTTGGACCCAAGAGCATCCAAGTATCCATTGGACTAGCAAGGCAAAAGTGAATCATCCAAGGCGACCACCAGGGCAACTCGAATACTTCCCCCGTGTGCATTTTCCCAGCAGTAATTAGTTCTTTCGCGAGCGCTTCCACAGGGTACGAGGCATCGTCGGTACGCGAGGACGAGGAGTACGAGAATTAGAGACAGGTAGGAGTGTTTCCTCGAGATACCTCCCTGCCGCGAGTTCTAACCTTAAAGCCGGCCCGCATAGTGACGGAGAGCTTGCCCGAGGACGTATAGTCAGGGAGTCAGGGAGTTCAATAGTGGGATATCGTGCACTTTCTTCAAAAGATTTTTTGACAGTCAAAATTTGTTTATGGTAACCTACTGAAAGTAACCCTAAATTCTCGACTTCGGACCTGATCGGGAACATTGTTATTATTGCAAAATAAACTTCAAAAAAGCACTTTTTTTAGATTTCCGGGAATAACGTTTTTGTAACGCATTTTATGAAAAAAAAGGTAGAGAGGAAAGTTGTTTAGAATTGAATTTCCAATCAGACACATGTATTCCCGAATGCAAAATTAACTTTTTTCATCGCTAAATTGTTAAAGAAAAAACAACTTTTTCCAAATTTTCACATTGCCACAGTTTCTTCAAAAAAAAAAGATCTTTTTCGTCGGATAAGCTCTCAATGATGAATTTTAGTACAAACAATCTAAAAATCGTTGCCCGATCCGTATATCTCAAAATGGCGTCCTATTGCAAAATTATTTACCCGAAAATTTAAAATTCCTGCTTCGACCGTGCGGCGCGGTGGTGGGGGGACCGCCCCTGCAACTTTCGTGCACCTGAGATGTAAATTGATTTTCTCGGTAACCAAAGGTCCTACGGTAATGCTTTTTTTTTATTTTATGCCTTTTTTCCTCAACTTTCACGTCATGTTAATTAAATTTTCATAAGTGCCATACAAACACAAGAAAATTTCATGTTTTCTGTTATATGCAGTACTACGTAATGTTTTCATATTTTCTATATATAAGTGTATATTAATTTTAAAAGCTCAGTACAAGGATAGTGCTTGCTTACGATTTCTGCATTAAACGAAATTAAGGAATTAATGTCGATAAAATATGTTTTTCAACTTGTGACGGGGATCCCGTCGATGGCTGCTCGCCTGGACACCACCCAGTAAGATATAAAAATCTTATACTCGGTGGTGCTTTCAGAGCAATCAGCTGTTAGAGCCGAGAGCAGCACGCCGCCGAGCAGCAGCAGCATGAGGCGAGAGCGAGAGAGTGGGGGAGACACAGCGCGTAGCAGCGCGCGGCAGCCAAGGCGAGAGAAAGAGAGAGGGACGGACGGCGCAGCGCTGGAGCAACGAGAGCGAGAGAGACACGAGATACGAGGCATGCGAGCCACGAGGCGTACGCGCGCGAGCGGCGGCCGCCATGTTAGCGAGCTATTGACCGAGGCATGAGTGCGAGAAGGATGGATAGCGAGCGGATGAATGTGCATTAGAGACAGACAAGAGAGAGAGTGGAGGCAACGCGTATGCGCCGTATGCTATTGGGAAAAGGTGGAGGGCTACGGCTCGATCCACAGCGCGCGTGCGAGCGGATAACAAAAATGTAAGCGTGCCGAAGTATGTAATTGTGCGAAAAGGCGTAAGCGTAATTAATAGAGCCAGACATGCGTGTAAGCGTGTTTCAAAAATCGCGCGCAATTATGAGAATTGAAAAAGAGGGCGCGAGAGTGCGATATGGCATATATGATGCGTAAGCGTGGAAAAATGTAATAGGCGCGAGAGACCGATCTAGCGGAAATGCGTGAGTGCGAGCGAGAGAGCGATAGACGCCGCGAACCGGCGTAGTTGCCGAACGCGCGAGGATAGTCAGTATGGAACGAGTATCCCGAGTATCGAGTACCACACGGACCGAGACACCACGAGCGAGCAACGAGTATTTTCCAAGGCGACGACCAGAGCGACCATTTTCCCTCCGTGTGCATTTTTCGAGCGAGTTCGAGTTTCTTTCGCGTGCGCTTCCACAGGGAACGAGACGTCACCAGAACGCGAGGACGTGGAGAACCCGAGGTAGAGACAGGTAGGAGAGTTTCTATACGATACCTCCCCGCCGCGAGTTCTAACCTTAGAGCCAGCCCGCGTAGCGACAGAGAGCTCGCCCGAGGACATAAACGCGTCCGCGAGCAAAAGCTATTGACTTGATTTTTTTAATTATTAATAAATTACTAAGTGTTTAATTTTATAAAGTCGCGTGTCTTATTTTGCGTATCATTCTCCCTGCACCTCTCCCCCGTGACCTAGAGTGTAAGAGAGTCTCAAGCCGGCAGAAAAGTGTTGAAGATCGCGAGTTCGGGCGTCCAACAATAATTATTAAATACGGGCTCGCGATAAACCTGCATAGGTGTCAACTACGTTGTGCTACGCCTCCCCAGGGACGGTAAAAAGCATAACGTCACAAACTATAAGTTATCTCTTCGCGTTATGTAAAACTTTTTAAACTAGCATTGAATTTAATCGATTTTCATAGGATAACATACTTATTTCTATATATATTTACGCATGTGTAACGTTCTTAAAATCGTATGTGTATACGAGCGCGCGGCACACACACATACACACATATACGCACTTATTCATGGCGTCAAGTGGAGAAAATGGTTTAAAAAGGCAACCAAAGGTCTTACGTTAATGCTTTTTTTTTCAATTTTACGTGTTTTTGCCTTAACTTTCACGTCATGTTAATTAAATGTTCATAAGTGCCATACAAACACAAGAAAATTTCATATTTTCTGTTATATGCAATACTACATAATGTATTCATATTTTGTATATATGTGTGTGTGTATATTAATTTAAAAGCTCAATACAAGGATAGTGTTTGCTTACGATTTCAGCATTAAACGGAATTAAAGAATTAATGTCCATAAAATATAATTTTATACAACTTTCTGGAGCTGCATTGAATTTAATCGATTTACATGAGATTATACTTATGTATATAAATGTTTGTACATGTTGTGACGTTGTGGTTTTTTATGCTCTCTCGGGGAGGCCGTCGAGAGCTCCAACAACGTGACCGCGCCCTGTTATCGGGCTGCCGGATGAACCGTATTTAATTTATAATTTTTGGACGCCCGGTTCACCAACCGTTTTGCCGGCTGCTCAGCGATGCACAGATAGACGGCCTGGCATTTATTAAATAAATAAAATAGGAAATGTGGGAGGGCTCGCGTGCGGGAGGCACGCTCTGGCGGTAATGTCCGGCCGACGCGGGGAACGCGCACTTAGAATAAGGTAAGCGTCTACCTGGCTGTAATCCGGCTGACTGCTCGTCCTCTCGTACAGATGATGCCTCGTTCTCTGGAAATCGCGCGGCGCAGAAATACTTCGCGGAGCGAACCTCGACAGTTTTAAACGCCAGAGGTTAAGTAAGAAAATGCGGAGGGAAATATGCTGTCCTGGAGTGCGTCCGATTTTGCCTGCTGCTCACTGGATACTGGCCGTTCTACCTGTTGCGCGGCCGTTGCGACCGCGGCGTCTCTCTCTGTCTCTTTCTCGCGCATGTATTTCCTGACTGTCCTTTTCTGATCACGCGATATCACGTGATAGCCTGATATAGCACATTTCTGTCCTAGCGCCCTCTTACTAATAAGTATCCTCGCGCGCGAAATTGAAATTCGTTAATTCTCTCTGTCTGGCTGTCGTCGCATTCAATCATACATTTTCCG
The DNA here is from genome assembly GCA_018906965.1 of Philotrypesis tridentata. Taxonomy (NCBI): domain Eukaryota; kingdom Metazoa; phylum Arthropoda; class Insecta; order Hymenoptera; family Pteromalidae; genus Philotrypesis; species Philotrypesis tridentata. The sequence continues at coordinate 38,504 of JACCIB010000522.1, forward strand.
CCTGATATTCCTCTTACAATATTTCTCTATGATATTTCGCTCGCGTACCGCTGTGGATCGAGCCACAGCCCTCCACTCGTCGCCAATAACGTCCGAGGCTCGTCGCGTGCCTCCACTCTCTACGCTCACATTAAATATTCTCTGTCTCTGTCTATCTCGCTCTCGCTCGCTCTCATTCTCTCTACAGTGCTCGCCAACATGGCGGCGGTCGCTCGCGCGCGGCTTCCCTCTCTCTGCCGCTCTCTCGCTGTGGCGCGCGTTGTGCTTTTCTCTTTCTCTCTGTCTCGTGCGGCGCCGCGCATGCTTCGCGCTGAGCGTGGCTTCTGCTCAGCTGTGTCGTGGCGCTGCTTTGCTCTGCTGCTCCGGCCGTGTTTTCTCTCTCTCTCTCGCTCTCATCTCTGCCCGGCTTTCCTGCAAACACCGCCGGGTCTTAGCGTATGCTTTTTTTTATTAGCACGTCTCCGGTGGTGTCCAGGCGAGCTGGGGCTGACGGCTGACCGTCACAATGTATAAAATAACTTTTCATCTGTTTCAACAGCGAATATGATTTTTTTGTAAGATCCTACGTGTATATACGCGTACAGCACGCACAGATACACACACACGCACGCGCAGTACCAAACATACACACACGCGCGCGCGCGCAGCACACTAACATACACACACGCGCTTGCGGGGTTTTTTTATGGCATAAAGTGGAAAATGGAATGTAACGTATAGGAGAGGAACTGTCACTTTCAGCGCAGTATTAAAGCACGGTATTTCATTTAATAATTTTAAATTGCTTTGCAATGTATTGACAATTTTAGCTTTTCCTAAATTAAAGAAAGAGTGTGTAAGATCCTACGTGTATATACATTATACACGTAAGATCTTACAAAAAAACCATATTCGCTGTTGAAACAGATGAAAAGTTATTTTATACATGTACAAACATTTATATACATAAGTATAATCTCATGTAAATCGATTAAATTCAATGCAGCTCCAGAAAGTTGTATAAAATTATATTTTATGGACATTAATTCTTTAATTCCGTTTAATGCTGAAATCGTAAGCAAACACTATCCTTGTATTGAGCTTTTAAATTAATATACACACACACACATATATACAAAATATGAATACATTATGTAGTATTGCATATAACAGAAAATATGAAATTTTCTTGTGTTTGTATGGCACTTATGAAAATTTAATTAACATGACGTGAAAGTTGAGGCAAAAACACATAAAATTGAAAAAAAAGCATTAACGTAAGACCTTTGGTTGCCTTTTTAAACCATTTTCTCCACTTGACGCCATCAATAAGTGCGTATATGTGTGTATGTGTGTGTGCCGCGCGCGCGTATACACATACGATTTTAAGAACGTTACACATGCGTAAATATATATAGAAATAAGTATGTTATCCTATGAAAATCGATTAAATTCAATGCTAGTTTAAAAAGTTTTACATAACGCGAAGCGATAACTTATAGTTGAAAAACATTTTATCGACATTAATTCCTTAATTTCGTTTAATGCAGAAATCGTAAGCAAACACTATCCTTGTACTGAGCTTTTAAAATTAATATACACTTATATATAGAAAATATGATAACATTACGTAGTACTGCATATAACAGAAAACATGAAATTTTCTTGTGTTTGTATGGCACTTATGAAAATTTAATTAACATGACGTGAAAGTTGAGGCAAAAACACATAAAATTAAAAAAAAAGCATTGACGTAGGACCTTTGGTTGCCGAGAAAATCAATTTGCATCTAAGGTTCACGAAAGCCGCAGCGGCAGTCCCCCCACCACCGCGCCGCCCGGCCGGAGCAGTCGCGCGGCCGCGCGCGCTGATCTCGCATACGTTCATCGGTCCGTTTACAAGAATCAAGTCCATTGCAACTATCAAGAAAAATGCTATCATCTAGAGCATCATTTGAACAAGCATTGTGTGAAAATTCATTAAAAAATACTAAATAGTTTCGGTGTAATCGTCGGTTGAAAAAAATTTCGTATCTCGGCTCCTATTGGTCGGATCTTGACGAATTTTTTACGAAAATTCATGGTTTTTTAAGTACTTTAAAATGCGTTCTACCGCGTTTCTCTAACTTAAAAATTGGCGAAAATAAAAACTATTTATTGCTAAAAATGTTGTTAAATATTAATTTTAAGAAAATTCCTTTTTAGCATTTATTAAGTACGTCAAAAGCTATCGATTAAGCGCAATTGGATCTGTTTATCGTTCCATGGGCAAATTTGAAATGAATTTTAAATTTTCGGGTAAATAATTTTGCAGTAGGATGCCATTTTGAGATATACGGATCGGGCAACGATTTTTAGATTGTTTGTACTAAAAGTCATCATTGAGAGCTTATCCGACGAAAAAGATCTTTTTTTTTGAAGAAACTGTGGCAATGTGAAAATTTGGAAAAAGTTGTTTTTTCTTTAACAATTTAGCGATGAAAAAAGTTAATTTTGCATTCGGGAATACATGTGTCTGATTGGAAATTCAATTCTAAACAACTTTCCTCTCTACCTTTTTTTTCATAAAATGCGTTACAAAAACGTTATTCCCGGAAATCTAAAAAAAAGTGCTTTTTTGAAGTTTATTTTGCAATAATAACAATGTTCCCGATCAGGTCCGAAGTCGAGAATTTAGGGTTACTTTCAGTAGGTTACCACAAACAAATTTTGACTGTCAAAAAATCTTTTGAAGAAAGTGCACGACAAAATGCCAGGACTCCCGGACTAGTAAACGCGTCCGCGAGTAAGATACAACATTGTTTAATTTCGAAATAAATTACGAAGTGTTATTTTACATAAGTAGCATTCTATCATTTTGCGTATTTCCCTCCCTGCACCTCTCGCCCATGACCCAGAGTACAAGGAGTTTTCCAGCCGGCAGCATAAGAGTACCAGATCGCGAGTTCGGGCGTCCAAATTAATTAATAAAATACGAGCTCGCGGTTAACCTGAATAGGTGTCATCACGTGGTGCTACGCCGTTCCAAGGACGGAAAAGGTACCACGTCACAATATATATATATATAGTTATAATTGTACCTTACCAATTACAAATCTATACAAACACTTAATATTGGTGAAGCAATGCTCAATTTTGTAGTATAAATCGTATGACTGTTATCATGATTAATACTGTTCTATTCATAGCTGCCGTTTTTTCAGAGGCACTGTTCTTCAGATTCTATGAATTTTACCAATATTGATTCAGCAGCGCTTTTTTTGTAATTCCATGAATTGTGCTACTATTGAGTTAGTGGCGCTCTTCTTGTAATTCTATAAACTTTTACAATAATATATAAGCTGCCGCAATACTTGATAATAGCTGCCGTTTTATTAATATTTCATTATTTTATCAATAATGGTTTATAATATGTAACGTGGAATTTACCCGCCCGCACGGGGATTTCAGTTAGTGTACAATTAATTTATATTGGCGGCTGACTCCTTCCCAGGCTCGTAGAAATTCTGAAAAAGATAGAAAAGCGGGAAAGTAGTAGCAACCGGGAAAACAAAAATGACACAAATTGTTAAGATTAAACCATTCAAGAAAAGTATATAGTCTAATTCTCTACAAAAGATAATTTGTTTAACTTAAATAATTCTCATGGGCCAACAGCCTTATTACTATCTCTGGGAACATCTGGGTGTCGTCGACTGGAAAGGGCCGCGAAATTTCCTCTACAGAGAATCTAATAGTATAAGGGGAAATTGCTCAATTCCCTGAGACCACGAGAAACGCCACTAGTTAAGATAATCTCTCACCAAAATGTTCCTCTATACAATCCACCAAAAGGAACCTCCACAATTCTTCACAAAACTCCAATGGATCGGAAACTTCCAAAAACACCTCCTTCACTACTTCGAGGAAACTCCATGTAACAATACTGCTGAATAAAACAATTGATAAGCTACTGCTGCTAGGGCGACCAGGCGTGGAATGGCCGAGGCCAACGCTCTGCTCGAGGAAGTATGCCGCGTTTTCCCACCCGGCCTCCTTCTTCACGGAAGCGTCGTCTCGGCTGCCGAATTTCCCAATTGGTTCTTTATCTGAAAGAAATCCTCTATTGGTCCTTTAATAGACCACCACTAATTTATTCCGCTATCGATAATTAACTCGAGCGCCCTCTTTTCTAATGCTAATTTTGTCATTGGTTCAAAGTTCAATTAATGCCTCCTACATCCTCTAATTGCTAAGTCAAAACACGCCCTCTTAATCAATATCGGTCAATCACGTCAGATCGATGTCTATCCAGTGGCTCCACATAAGGATAAACTATCCAGCGCGCGGCATTAAAAAATCCTCTATCATAATATACAAATCACTGTAGACGAACCTTTAATGCCAACTAGTATTCTCTAGTTGGTAGCCGCCATGCCTATATACCTATAAGAAAGAAACCACTATATTAGTGTACAGTTCGCCTGTACAGTACTCCCCAATCACACTCTTTCTATCGCACTCACGCGCTCGACCCAGCGCTCGTTCTGTCTGTCTGTCTCTCTTTCTCTCTCTCTCTCTCACACACACACACACACACCATCTCACATGTGTGTGACCGCGCGCTCTGCTCTCTCTGCATCCTACTGCTCTCTCAAACGCTGGCAGGTTGCGCAGGTGTGATTTGCTGCGTCACATCCCGCGCTCCATACGCGGTCGAGCAGAGACATTTTTCACGAGCTCCGTCGGCGCTGGCTCAGCTACTGGAGCTGTCAACTCGCCTGCGGAGCTCGTCAGCTATACAACGATTTCCACGACGCAGCAATATTTATTGCTACGTCGCAAATAATAATAATGATTATAATAATAACCGTTAATATATTATTTCTTTTGTCAAAAATGTTTGTAAATATTTAACAGCTTCCAATTTTTATTAAATTATAAAATTTCTTGATACACAATGCTTTTTATATAAACTTTATTATCTTTTTTATTTTTTGTATTATTGTATTATATAATAATTATATAATAATGATTTAATAGATAAAATATCTCCCGCAGAAATTCCTAAGGAATCCAGAAATGCACGATTATATAAAATTGTTAAACAGTTTATGATTAATGGTCCTTGTCGCGAACAAAGTAGAAACTGTCCATGTATGGATTTAAAAACAAATACATGCACCAAAAAATTTTCAAAAAAATTTATTGAAAATACTTTAACTAATACTGGTTATCCTTTATATAAAAAAAGAAACGACAACAGAAAAATGTATTATTCTTCAAAAACATGTGCAGATAACTGATTTATTGTACCTTACAATCCATATTTACTATTAAAATATAATAGTCACATAAATGTTTGTTCAACTGTAATGTGTAGAAAATATTTATTTAAGTAATGTTATAAAGGACATGACTGCACTTTTATTGAAATGAAGTTAGATAAAGAAGAAATTAGTAATAATGAAAACAACAATCAATTCAATGAACTTGAAATACGGTATGATGAAATTAAACACTACATTAATACAGTATATGTTTGTCCTCCAGAAGCAATGCATCGATTATTACAATATAATATGAGTGAATTATGACATATTAATAAAATGCCTCTTTATGATAAAGATCAACTACAAATTAATTTTGTAAAGAACCAAGAAATTAACGCAATGAATAAAAATGTTCGAACACAACTTACTGCTTGCTTTGAACTTAATCAAATAGATGTAGAAGCTCGCAATTATTTATATACAGAAATTCCCACATATTATAAATATTTGACATTGTTACTGCAAAAAAATACTACTGGAATAAACCTAAACAATATAAGAAACCAATTTTGAGTAGGATGTATTTAGTAAATATTAAACACAAAGAAAAATTCTTTCTACGATTATTATTATTACATGTGAAAGGAGCTACATACTCAATCCGCATGCATTAACTTCTATCTTATTCTATCATAGTCAAGAAGGGACCACTTCGATAAAATATAAGGGTCAAAATTATATTAAATCCTATATCTATATCTATCGGTCTTATGGTCCTAACAATTCATTGGTTCTAAACTTTTACGTGAAATATATAAGCTTCAAATAAGAACTCCGTATGGGGTCCAAACCATACAAAATTCAATGGTCAAAAACAAAACAAATGGGTCAATTAAAACATAGAAACTTTATTATTAGAGTCAACAACAATTTTTCTAAGAACAACGGATTCTTCATCATCATCCGATTCCAACAATTGATCCTCTTCCATCGTACAAATCAACAAATGGTCATCATCATCATTTTTACTCTGTAATCCAGAGGGTCCTGACCCAGGAGATATCATTACGTTCTCCTCCAACACCTCCATTTCTCCAAATGCTACTTCATCTTTCTCATCCTCACTCCTAGATTGTTTCCGCAACAGAGTAACATCTCTGAGATCCTGAGCCTGCTTACCCTTTCCAAGAAATTTTACTTTCTCCATCTCTTTTTTGTACTGCAACAATTTCCAACATGTATCCTCATGTAATGCAAATACATCTACATCAATCTCTTGTCCATACAGATCATGAAATTTCTTCATCCCCGCTGGAAATTTATTCCTTGGGTTCTTTTTTCAATGCTGAAATTTTTTCAAATTGATCTGAATAACTTGTCTCGTTCTCGCTTTTATATTATAAATCATTTTATCTGAATTAACCCTCTGATTATCAATCCTTTCATCTGCATTATTCACACTCACCACTTCCTTAGACAACAACTTCTGATCTCCATTTTGCACCTGCAACCACTGCCTATTGTAATTCATTTTTTCTTCACATTAAAAATGGTATTGGATTCATCACATCTCCTGCTACCATCAAAGTATTACTATAATAAAAAATTACCGCCTCCTCTTGCCTCAAATAACTTCTTCCCAAAATACCATCATTCGATATTGGAAATTCATCCAATACCACATTAAACTTCACAACTGAATTTCTAATCTTCAAATATACTGAACCCAACGTATATATAATCTGACTTGTTATTCCTCCCAAACCAATAACATCATCTGTACCTATAGGCATATCCTTGTCTAACACTGTCAACTTTATCAAATTTACTCCAGCTCCACAATCAACCATAAACGTCACTCACGATCTTGCTGTTCCAATTGGCACATGAATCCTCACAGAAGTTACTCTGTCCTTTTCCTTAACATATTCTCCAAATCTTGTCTTGTAGGCTGAACCATATGACTCTGCTGATTGCGCCCCATTAAAATAGACATAACTGGTGCTTGTTGCTTTCCTTTCTGTTGCATTAAACACTCTATCTATTGCTAATAATTTTTGACATCTAAATTCCTCGCCTGCTCTTGCTGTTGCTGCTCCAATGCTTTTGGTGATAGGCTCGCCACTCTGTCTTGACGAGCCTCCTGGTAGTTTAAATGATCAGAATTACCTTCTCCTCCTTAACCTTGACTTCTCTAATTCTGCTGCAACCTATTATCATTTTCTCGCTGATCTGGATGTCTCTGCACATAATTATTAAAATTACCTGTTTGAGGATTGAACAACCTCCTATTATATCCACTGTTGCCTTCGCTATTCTAAGAATTCCAATCTCGATTGCCTTGATTTGCACCACCTCTATGATTACTATATCCACCTCTACCTCTAAATTATTATTATTATTACTTCTATAGTTATTATAACCACCACTATAATTGTTACCATTACCAGCTTGATTATTATTTCCTCCATATGAATTAGTAAAATTTCCTCTGAAATTATTATAACCTCCACGATAATTATTATATCCTCCTCTGCCTCTGTAATACTGCTGCTGCTGCCCATAACTGTTGTTATCATGTTGAACTTCATTCTGCCAATTATTTCCACTAACTTGTTGCTCTTCTGGTGCCTTAGCCTCCAAGTATCCAACATAATTCATCCCAAATCCATACATTGGTTCATTATGATTTCTGTTAAACTGCTGATGAAAATTCCTATTATTACTATGATAATTATCATACACTTTATCTGATAATCCTGGATGTAATCCCTCTAATAAAATTATCAATTGCCACCTTTTGCGTAGACTCCATCATATTCTCGTTATAATCATTACCATATAATTCCTTAAAAATCACTCACTGTATCCTGTTGCCTCATTCTTATGCTCTGTATTTTATTATTATAATAACTAAAATCCCTTCCTGGACCAAATCTCTGTTTCAAATATTTTATCAACTCATCCACATTCCTGAATTCTTTATTATTCAAACTCTTTTTCGCCGATCCTGTTATACGTTGCAAAACTCCTCTCATAAACTGTGGCCTCGTAGAATCTGTCACCAACTCATTAGCATTCCTCAAATCTTGAATACAATTCCTCAAACTCGTATGTTTTCCATCAAAACTAGGAATACCACTCATTACATTCATTACAGTCAATAATCAAACTAAATTTTCACCAAAAATATTTCCAAAAATAAAAATCAAAATAATAAAACTTTCATAAAAACACAATAATTATGAATAAATAAATTTAAACTTTTCACAAAACGCGTCAAAATAACCTCAAACCCCTATAGTAATTCCATAAAAACCACCTGCAATAAATGAATAAATTCCAAAAAAACTAAGAAATTTTCAAAAAACAATAAATATTCTCCAATTCTAAAAATTATTATTTAAAGAACCCCCTAATCATATAATAAAAATATTTCAATAATTACTATATTATTAAATATATCATATATAAAAATTAGTATTGTACAATTTGTATACCATAACCATCAAAATAAATCATTAATTATACAAAATCATAAAAATATAAAAATACCATACATATAAACTAATTATTTGTGATTTAAAAATATTATTATTAATTATTATTGTAAAATATCAATTTTCCCTATACAAAAGTATTTAAAATCCGCTAAGTCCTCTTTCGCAAATTCAAATACTCGCGCCCAAGATGGCCGCCCTCTATATTTTGACCCCCTGCTCCTGTATACATATATTGGTGTATTTTAATACTAGACTTGGCTAACCTCGCGCGCACCTATATAGCCAAGTTTATACAATCTTGAAAATGTTTAAATAATCAGGTAGGACCTCAAAATCCATACTATGAATATTCCACAGTGTCTCCTCTACCAGTGTATAATATTCAAGTTCACTCAAAACCACTCATAACCTGGATAAAAGTAAAACTCCAAACCAACTCTACGGACTCAAGATCAACAATCACAAAACTATTAGATAAGTACCAAAAATCCAATTGAAATTAACAATCTCAGCAATGTCTATTACAATACAAAGTACCGATACTTTGTGACCTCTGATTCGCTTCTCTTTTTCAGATACAGCCAGCGACGAAGATCGGAAACGAGCCTCTGGAAGAAAAACCTCGACTATTCTAACAAATAACACAAAATATGTAAGTAAATGCCCAAAATTATTTATAACTTATTTCTCTCACCCCTATAATCATCTACTACAAATCTATTTAAAAACACTTAATATCACCGATCTTCCCTATCGCACACCAAATGTGACTCCAAAAATTACGACTTTCAATCAATTTTTTCCAAAGAAACAATTCAAACTTCACAATTCCTACACAAAATAATTTTCTCTATTTTTAATAACCTTCTGAAACAGAACACTCTAAAAAAAAACATTCACTTTTCAAACAAACTGCGTCTCTCAACACTAACACTCCTAATTAACCTCGACTCCAAAGCCTCGCCTTCTACTATAAAACTTTCTCAACACACGTATCACTCCAAATTAATGAAAACAATGTTAAATCATCACATATTCTATCAATTTCTTATTTAAATCATCAAATCTCACTTTAACTTCACTCCCTTACACTAACGAGTAGCTCGTCACACACTAATTAAATTGAAAATGATTCAATAAAACAAAAATTAATATTCTTAATTGACAGAGCACTTTTCTATCTCAAAACAATAAATATTTTCCTAATCTCTCTATCTATTCGCTTAGATCAAACACCTATTGATCACTCAACTAACCTCAATCTTTCAAAAAAAACTACCTCTATCTCTCTCTACCTTTTAAATCTTTCCAACACACACTAACAGTTTATTCAATTATTATCAACAATACACTATCATTTTATAAACTTTTTCACAACATCCACTATTTTGTCAAAAATATATATTTATTAAATAAATGCCATCTACTTTATTTATTTTATCAATTTTCAGTGAACCAATGAAACTCGACAAAAATTTTCACATAAGCCCCCTTGCACATGGATTCAACTTCAAATTTTCAACAACACCTTATCACCCAAGCTGTAAGACAAACTCTTCTCTAATTAGACAACCAATACAGGTATTATACAGTGTTGGAGTTCGAGAGAGCCTTCATGGGTAGCTTGTGCTATTCATCCGCAATTTTAGACCCTCCAAACGAGATTAGTCTGATACAGCTAGCTTCACGCAATATTATGCAAGTTACGCACCACGTTCCTCTTATTCCTCTTTTTCAGCGCGTTAAATTTAAATTCAAATGAATATAACCCTATATACTACATGCACTATTAATACAGATAATATTTAACCCCATACACTATAACCTTATATTCTACATGCACTATTAATATAGATAATTCATTTAACCCCATACAATACATGCACTATTAATATAGGTATGGCTGATTCTCTGCGAGATCGACCGGCTAAAATTTTTTTTTGTTCAAACTATCCTAAATCTCTTCTACTCAGGAAAATACAAACTCCTCAAAGTTTTTTAAATTTTTTTCATCAAGCCTCTTCGAGCTGCAGAGGGTCAAAATTGTGAAATCAGAATTTTTGGAATTTTTTGACTATATTCAAAAATGTGTAGCTCCTCAGGAAAGCGGTTCCCAACAAAAATATTGTCAAAATGATATGTATTTTCAATTTTGATGTTAAAATTGTATACATGACTGCTGAAACACACACACACACATACACAAATATAATTTTAACAATATTTTTTTTGAAAAGCTGAGCAAATATTCTAAAAAAGTGTTCTAAATATTTTTGTTGAAAACCGCTTTCGTGGGAAGCTACACATTTTTGAATGTAGTCAAAAAATTCCAAAAATCCTGATTTCACCAATTTGGACCCTCTGCAGCTCGAAGAGGCTTGATGGAAAAAATCTAAAAAACTTTGAGGACTTTGTATTTTTTCGAGTAGAAGAGATTTAGGATAGTTTGAACAAAAAAAAAATTTTAGCCGGTCGTTCTCGTAGAGAATCAGCCATATCTATATTTAATAGTGCATGTATTGTATGGGGTTAAATTAATTATCTATATTAATAGTGCATGTAGAATATAAGGTTATAGTGTATGGGGTTAAATATTATCTGTATTAATAGTGCATGTAGTATATAGGGTTATATTCATTTGAATTTAAATTTAACGCGCTGAAAAAGAGGAATAAGAGGAACGTGGTGCGTAACTTGGATAATATTGAGTGAAGCTAGCTGTATCAGACTAATCTCGTTTGGAGGGTCTAAAATTGCCGATGAGTAGCACAAGCTACCCATGAAGGCTCTCTCGAACTCCAACACTGGTATTATATCACCTATTAATTTGATCATAATACCATTATTCACATTCTTTTTCAAAAATAATTTAGTATCTGTTTTTTAGAGATGCAAGGATCAAATAAATATACTTTTTATAAACCAATACAACCTAATTTTAATTTATCTCACCTATTCTTTCTTCCTATTTCTTTATCTATTTTCTACTTAATTAAACGAACATACATGAAGACTTCAAAATATACGTTTGCTTAGATACTTAAAAAAAACTTCTACTCTCTTCTCCTTGAATAAATCAATATCCTATCAAAAATAATTCAATGGGCCCACTAGGACACTTACACTATTTGCTCTTATTTTTTTTAAACAAAAACTTTTCTAAATAAACTACAAGAATACTCTCAACTGAATTTAAATGAGAAAACACTTCTACTGCTATAACTGCTACGTACCAACATGGCGGCCCTCTCTCCGAGCCACGCGCGCTCCTCCAGGCTTGTACCACTATATCTATATTGACCACTGACGCACCGATGCACCGCCGCGCACCGGTCGAGCGGCCATTTTGAAAATTTTAAAACGCGTCTTTTCACGCACCAGCTTATTTTCCTATTCTATTATTCTTCATGCAACAAAAAATTCAATTCTCAATTTAAAAAACAGATCTCTATGGGACCTCCAATTTGTTAGATTGAGTGTTTAATTAATCACTCAAATTTCACAGTTGATGTTAGACTGATAATTATTTTCAATGATTGATTTATTTTTTTAAGTTAAGTGTGTATATGGCTATGTGTTAATGAATATGGGCCTCTGTGTGTGTGTATATATATATATATGTGTGTGTGTGTGTATAAATACATAAATCGGGTATTTTGAATGCGCCGAAAGTAGGGGTAGTATAGGGTTATTTTTAAATATGGAATATTGAATGCCAAAAGTGGAATTTTGAATGCGCTAGCGAAGGGTAGTTTATTATAGGGATGCATTCAAAATACCCGATTTATATATTTAAATATATATATATATATATATATATATATGTAGATGGTTTGTTTGATTGGTCCAAATGAGCAGTAGATTGATACTAATATTGTTGTATTTATCCTCCTTCCACTTTTATTCCTTTTTTTCCTCTGATACAATGTTTTACCTTAGTCTAATGCACTCACACTCTCTGACCCAATATTATTAGCTAGATGAGCAATGAACTCTAAACTCTGATCTGCTCGACAGCTCTAGAGGTACTGACTAATTGCGCCGGTCACTGTCGCCGAAAGCCCTCTTCGGACGACAACTAACGCTGACGGCAAAGATTGTAATCTCGCCCTCTCTCTATACAGTGTATACTCAAAGTATATAGCGCCGTAAGCTCATGTTGCACATTTCTTAGGCCGAGTGGCGACATTAAGGGGATCAAGAACGTTCAAAAAGCAGTGATTTCGTATATTCGAAAACACTCCGAGACTATTGTTACGATCGCTGTGAAAATTTGGGAAATAATTACTAAAGACGTAAAATTTACGGCATGACTGCAATATTTAAAAAATTTTGAAAAAATATTAAAAATAAGTTCCGCTTTCCTCCACTAGGCGATAAAAAGCGCTGCATTCGTACCATGCATCCGAGAAAATGCATTAGAAAAGTTATTTGCCGAAATGAATGCATAAAAACAGAGTTTACCCGTAAACTAATTTATATAAGGTATATAATAGTCACAAAAATATTAAGTTTTCGAGCGTCATAAAAGAGTAAAACCGAATCTTCGTGTAGCAAACAAACTCTTCCGCTTTTACCTTTCGAAGGGGTAAGAAGAGGAAAAGAAAGAAGAAAAATATTATTTCTTTGACAGGCAACGGGAGGCGCAGAATTTCATTTCTCAAGTCTTCCCGGAAGATCAGTAATGCAGCTCAAACAGCCCGCGCGACTGGCCCGAGCAAGAATTTTTTCACCATAGATTTTCATGCCAAATTTTTTCTACCCACACTTGCAGCATCGTGCATTTCACCGGGGATACGTGTACATAGCCACTCGCTGCAAGCTGTACTACGCTCTTAGTAAAAGGTAGCGACAACTTGGTATACGTGTTCACCACCTGATACCAAACGCTTAGACCACGCGGCAGTTTATACTACTTGACCTGCGGATAGGCCGGGGTCGCAGGCCGTAGTGTCCCTTTTATGAGGGTTAATTTAGATCGTTGAAATTAAATTCGAATTTGAATAACAAGTTGGCTAACAAAAAAATTTAATAGATGTAAATGATTTATAAAACTAGAAAAGGCTAACCGAATTTGAATGACAAAAATCGAATGGTAATTACTTGATAAAGTGAGTGCTCAGATTTAATTTCACATCATAATCGTAAATGGTGTTATAAAAGGCTTAGTCCTCTCTGTACCGGTACCCATACAAGACAGCATTAGAAAAAAATTCTGCTCTTAATTTTCAAATTTCTCGTTGAAATATATAGGTAGCCACTTACTGAAAATAGCCCTAAAGTCTCGACTTCTCGACAGTTAAAACTGAGAAAAAAGCACGTTAAATTACAAAAAATGTTATTCTAATCGGAGCTTTGATTACAGAGATAATCAAATTGTAACGAAGGTGTACGAACTCTTTTCGCCGCCGCGCGGCTTTCCCCCCACCACCGCGCCGCCCGGCCGATTAAGCCGCCCGGCCGCGCGCGCTGAAATGTAAAATCGCGCAAAATGTAATGATTTAGAGTATGATTTCAGCAAGTACTGTGCCAAATTTTAAGGGGGTCCGATACTCATTAATGACGTGTCACTAACCATACGGTATAAAAGTGCTTAAATAAAATAAATATAACGAATTACGCAAATTCAAAAGATAGTTGCCCTCCGTCTTGGTATCATCTATCAATATGCAAAGATTGAAATCGAAATATTTAGGTGTTGAGGAGAAAAATGCGAACGAAAATCAGTAGCTGTCAGCAGAAGCATTTACGTCAGGTTACCGCTACTGAATTTCGTTTGCATTTTTCTCCCCAATCCCTGAATATTTTGATTCCAAACTTTGTATGCCGATAGAGAGAGAGAGAGAGAGAGAGTTAGCGCGCGCGAGAGAGAGAATGTTAAGAAAGAGGGAATGATCGTTTGATCGAGCGTATGCGTTCGAGAGAGAGAGAGAGAGAGAGAGAGAGAGAGAGAGAGAGAGAGAGTGCATATGAGTGGGAGAGAGAGATAGCGGGGAGTAATTTGATGGCATTTTGGAGCGCCCGGGAAATTCAATAATGGGGGCGCAAATTTGCATATTGATGGAGGATATAGAGGGCGATAATTAATTTATCAGCCAATTGGAAAATTAGAAATAGAAAAAGAGGGCGCTGGGAAATTCATAGATAGGTAGTGAATTGGTAGTGGTATTTAAATAGGCCAATTGCGGATTTTGGAGGTTTTCAGGACCAATGGAAATTTGCCAGCCGGGACGACGCTTCCGTGAAGAAGGACGCGAGGTGGGAAAATGCCGGCTTCTTCCTCGAGCGGAGCGTCGTCCTCGGTCACTCTGTTCCCGGATTTCTGAGCCTTCAGTTCTCTTGATTATTAATTAGAATACTAATTATCCTGAGTTTGTGTGCAGCCCGACGCCATTAAACTTTTGAGTTTTTTTCCGTCATCGGAATTTGGAGATTGGATTTCGGATACACGGGATTTTTCCTTGGAGGCTCCGTGGAGTTATTTTGGTTTCTCTCTTTTCAATTTGTGGATATTTGGTGGTGAGAAGTTTATATAAATCGTTATAATTTTTATATTGGTATCACCACGTGGGGGCGATAGAAGGAAGTTTCACGACGGTCGCGGACACGGGTTTTTGGTGGATCTTTTCCCTTTTACAGGCGCGTGGAGCAAATAATTTGTATTTCCAGAAGGAGCGTGGCCGCGGATTCCCTTTAATTATTAGCTTCCCCGTAGAGGATTTTCGCGGCCCCTTTCCTATTCTAGCATCCAAACTGATCACGCTGGGAGTTAGTAATTTGGCCATTGGCCCATGATTTTATATAAATTTTTTTTATATTGTTGTGGCATCAAAATTGTGTAAATTAGGTTTCAGAATATATTTCTGATTGGTGTACAATTTAATTATTGTTTGATTTATTTATTAACCCTATTGCTACCAATTTCCCGTGCGATATTCCATTTTCAGGATCGACTACCGGAGAGGAAGAGGCAGCTGGCATATTAAAAATTATTTTGTACACTAGCGGGAATTCTCGTGCGGGCAAGCTGAATTCCATGTTACAAATGTTGTAAAAAGTATCCCACAATATATTCTAAACAAAAGTAGATATGAAAATTCTGAGATATTGAATTATGCACCAAGTATTGTAACGAAATATGTAAATTTAATCGACGACAATATAGTAACCGAGTTTAAAAATAACGTGGATGCTTACTGTAAAAAATATCACTGTTTGCAGTAACTGATGAAATATCAAATATATTGTATAAAATAGCCTCACTACATATGTCTAACCTTATAAATATGTTAAATGAAATGGTTCGAAAATAATATCTTTTATTGTTTTTAGTTTTTAATCTTGTCAATCTGTGTTTTAAAAATTTTGCAAATTAAAAATCTGTATTAAGAGAAAAATATTGTAACATGAGGTCACCGTCACTATGTGTGTGAGTGGATAGGGTTTTTTTTGTTTGGGGCATCACCCCCACTCTGTGTTTTAATAATTTTGGAAATTAAAATTTGTTTTAAGAGAAAAATGATTGTAACATGAGATTACCACCACCATGTGTGTATGAGCGTGGAGAGGAGGATCGTTTGGGTGTTACTCCCCACTCTGTGGGGGGTTCCCTACCACTTGGGGAAGTTGGTGGGGAGTTTGTTTGGGTGCGCCAAAGTGAGGGGTAAAATGCTTACGGTATACGCCCGAAGAGACGATAACGTGCGGATTATATGTGCGACCGTTATAATATACATCAAGTTGGAAAATCTAAAACTCATCTATGCAATATATATATAAATAAACAGTTTCTCATTAAAGATTTATTGAACTGACCACCATTTTTTTAGGATCAGTTCACTTTTGATTTTACGAAAATTCCAATTTTAACTTCAACAAAAGAAATTTATGATACCAATAAATAAATTTTGGCAAGTTCCTTTTTATAAAAAATGAAAACATGAAAAATAAAAATTATTTATTACACTACCGATAGCTTTTGCAGGACGAAGTTCTAAGGGTTCCGATCTGTGGTCTTTCGAATAAATTGATATTTTCGTAATCAGAAAGCGAATATATTAAAGAATCAACATAATATAATGAAATTGTACAAAAAACAAATGTGGGAGGCAGCCCTGGTCAATAATCTTAACCTCAATTCATTCAAATTGGCAACGTTTCGTCCCTGGTCTGGGATCTTATCAAGCCTATTTATTGCACAAAAAACAAGTATACATAATTATTAAAATTATAAGTAATCATTTGGAAGAGAAATTAACCCAAGAATAAAACAAGAATCTTTACAAACCATTAAGAAAATTGCAAATTGAAAACTAAGTGGCGAATCGCCACGTATCAAGGCCTCTTACAGTCAGTCAGTCAGTGAGAAAGAACACAAAAATTAAAGCTCATTTATTCACGCGTACAAGGTAGTGTGACGAAATCCACCGGATTAAAAGGGGGAAAACAGTACAAGCTGGGGGATCAATAAGAAGGGCCATACACAGTGTTAGACGTATTTAACGGCCAGCGCAATATCAAGATACGCATGAAGAATCGACAAACCAAAACAGTAAATGCAAATAGACTTAGAATATCATATATGGAACCTACGACTCCATAAATACAACCATTTAATATTTATAATTTAAAAATATATCCATTCAGTCCTTAAACAATAATATACATATATCTTAGAGAGAAGCATGGAGAGGAGAATAGCAGACTACTACGAGAGGAGACTCACGAACAACAAACAGGCCAGGAATGAACGACTTTAGAAACGAGGAGAAATTCTAAGAAGAGTAATGCAGTATGGGATGAGAATGTACGTCGAACAGCTAAGTGGAAAAACACCGGCGGACGGCAGAACGATAGCAAACGAAATAGAAGAAGAAGCAGTCGTACGATACTACACGAGCGAGAGGTTTCACATAAAGGTCCAGGGATTATACTTCAGAACCATCATGGACAGGAGCTTCCTCAAGCACCAACAGGAGAACATACAACATAGAGAATCTCCCAAGGAGGAAAAAGATGAGTACCAATACGATACCTTCATAAAGAGAAGATACGGATACAAATGAAGGAGAGTAGAGAGCTTCTGCAAATGGGGAATCACCAGAGTTTCGATAGGCGGGATGGTAGCAGAAGGATTTTTCTGCGAAGGCGAGAACACAGCTACATGCTTTGCTTGTTACATAGGAGTCTTAAATTGCATCACTTCTTCAGTCCCAATTGCCCATTCCTGGCAAGATTCCCATGCGGGAACGTAAAAGCCAGCGATAACACCAAAACCTCCACATTGCTCCCCTACAGCTCGGAAATAAAAGCCGAGCTAAGTACAGGCATACACGGACTATCAAGAAGCACAGCTGACGCCTACCATGAACTCAACTTAAACGTCCCGTTCGATGTAGAAGAAGAATACACTTACCTCACCAACCTAGAAAAAGAATTCGGCAAGGAGGGTTTTGCTAATCAATAAACACACGATAACTGCCAGAAATGCGAGAAGGAACTCCCGATACATAGAGACTGTCCTCTATGCAAACAAACGGATGCAGATTTATGGGAAGCATCGGCCTACCTTATAAGCATGGCATGCCCAGTGGAAGAACACCAGCGATGTCTACTGTACGACGCCGAGTGCAATGCCTGCAAGGACTAATAGAGTAAAAATAACCAAAATTCTCCCGACAATCAGACCGCAAACGATAACATAAGGAATCCTAGGAGAAAATAATAATAATATACACAAACCCAACAATAACACTATTCAAGTAAATACAACCATTTACGCCCATGAATTCTCTCTTTTCAGTCAGAGATGGCTTCCACAATCCTTCACCTTATCCTCATGGCAATGATATCCCAGAATTGCGCCCATCAAGGAACGATTCAGGAGGAAAGGGACTACACGAAGCATGCCGGGATCATCTTCAAAGAAATGCAAACCATAATCTTCCTGGACGGGAAACGTAACTTCACCATACGGATGAAGATGCCAATGGGGAAGCAACATTCGACGACATTGCGAACAAATTAAGGACGATGCAATCCGTAGCCATGACTGATCTCCCGAACAGCTCCGAGGGGAACAATGGAAAATTATGGCCAATCCACGAAACTATCCTGGAAGCAAAAAGGCGACTGGCAAGAGTAGAGTCATTCTATAAAATTGATTCACCCCCGGGTTCATTAATCAGCAGTACTTCAAACCTGACTATCGAGTACGAGTCCATCCTAAAGTTAAAAGGTCTGACGAAAATAACGGAGGAAATCGAAAAAGAAAATCATTTACTAGCAACTCCATAGAGACGACCTCTTTCTAGAGCTACACAAGAAAAACTAGCCAGGTCTATGACAACCTTCCTGAAAGCCCTCACCGACAAACTGAAGGACTATAACGAGGCGCTCACCTGCTGCCAGACAGAGCTCCGGAAAATTATGGAGGAAAAAGTTGCAACAGCCCTCATGAGCGAAGGACGATACCAGCAATTGAAAAAACCCTGCAAACTACCAAAATTAGATTGGAAAAATGAAATCGACGTAAGTCAAAATATCAAAGACACCCACCAGATCATAAATGAAACTATAGAAATCCACCTGCAAGTCACGTGCCTCGACGGAGAGGCGAAGTTGTACAAAAAGCATCCAGTCAGGATTCCCCAGAATGGACTCAAGTCAAGTATGTATATCCAACCATCCACTCAATACATGATAGTAAAAGGCCAAACCACCCGACATTTAGAATGGGAAGACTTACAAGAATGCCTCATAAACCCGCACAAAATTGTCTGCCTCAACCAAGGGTTTTTTCTTAAAGAAGAACTAGATTGTGAGAGTGCCTTATTTTTAGCTCCAGACCGGACGAATTATCGGACCTGTGAGGTAATATATCTCGGATATATACCTCGTAAAATACCTCGGAGGACTACGTACACTTTATGCACTCCACATACGAAATAATTCACATTCTGGAGTATGTAACCTACACGTGCGCCGAAGGTAGAAACGGCACCATCATAGTAAAAAGCACCAGCAGAATAAAAATTATGCCCACTTGCTTAGTAAGATTCAAAGGACTAGAAATATACAGAGATCCAACGAGCCAGGAGAAGACTCTGGTATGGCCTGAGGTTGAAATGCAGATAAATGCCCTGACAGAGATGAACGAAAAGGATCGCGAGGCCTTTTTACAAACCAGTAAAAGGATGGGGAAAATCAACCTATAGCAACTACTAGAAGAAACCCGACTTAACGGCCAGACGGCTGGAAGATAACGAATGAACACATGGCTGAAAACGGAAATCACGGTGCCGACCCTCCTTATAATAACTATACTCGTATTCGGCATACTCGCTGAAAACATATCTAACGGTCGGACCAGAAGCGAAAAATATATCGAAATGAAGACATATGTGAAAAACAGGGAACTTATCCCAGAACCATACGAACTACCACCACCGACGAATGTCTAAGAAAAAAAAGAGAGACGATAATAATAAATGTACAGTGCCCTCTCCCGACAAAAAAAATTTACGATGTAAACGGAAAATTAATAAACGCATAAAACCAACTAGAATTGACACATTTGATTGCAAATGACATCCTGGCAAATCGGGATTATTTTTCTTTGGCCTATCCTTCAGATTGCATACGGACTGTACGGATACGACTGCGGGGATCATTTATCGAATCTAACAACAATATCCTTACTAGACGTCGGAGATTGCGACGTAAGAGAACCCAAACTGAACGTGTCCACCCACTACGGGCAGTTACTACAGCTCAACGACTACAGCTCAACTCACGTTTATAATTGTGCCATAAAAATACATCGAGGCATAACTCACTGCGGTATGTCATACCACGCCTCGCGAGTATTAAACGGAGAACTCGGATATTTCCAAGCACTAACGGTCGAACTCTCCAGGCAACTGGTTCTTACTTGATCGGGAAAACTAGGATCGACGAAATCCTTAGGAATGGCACAACCATTAAACCAATTACCCTAGCAGGCACAAACGATCTAACAGGATATTGCAAAGGTGAGTTCTATACTGACGCATACGGCAAATGGGAAAGCGTATATGTCGCCGGAGAAGCGGAGATCATCCTACAGGACTACGATACTTCCGTCCACATCGAGTCCAATCGAATAATCTTAAAATTAGAGGTACGATACTCGTTCAAGGAATTGGAATGTATCGATCATGAGGGAGCGCAGGTCTTTTGGGAACAAGTACCCGAGGATTTCTGCGGGGAAAGGGCTTACTCCGTCCTGTACGAAGGGTACATGGATATAACGACACCGAGCGCGAGAGGATAATGTATTCCGTAGACTCTGGTGAGAGAACGTTTGCCTTGAGGAGAAAAGGCCAGATCCGCAAATGCGGCTATACATACTACAGAAGGCTATACATACTATAGAAAAGAAGACAGGCACGATGGTTCTCGAAGCACCTCAATACTACACCGAGGAAAAGGAATTAAGCGACCCAGAGGAAAGTTTGGACGACGACCAAACATCCACAACCGAAGACGAAAGCCCAAGGGACACCGATGGGAGCTCGATCACAACCGGCGGCAGCGACAATTCTAATTACGGTTCTATAAGCCCTCCGCTGGAACCAGCGTTACTAAGACAGCGCCTGCTTGAGTTGCGAGATAATATGGCAGAAGACCAGGACGCCGGTACAGGAGAATCTCTCAGCTCCTCGACGACAGCAGCAAGTGAGGAGATAGTCACTACATCCCTTATCTCTATCCATGACGAGGAAACGATATCGGAGTCAGATGACGAAGAAACGACCCGAGCAAAGCAAACACTCATCGAGCCGTGGTGTTTTCCGCATTACCTGGACGCTGAGGACCGACTATACTGCAGGATGCTACATGAAGAGTTGATGGATGACGCGATGGAAATCATAACTCGAGTCCGCGCTGCGGCCCTAGAGAGACGAGCCCTGAGAAGAAAATCAAGGGTAGCCTGGGAGAGGATAGTAAAACGATTGGATTGACACAAGGAACAAAACAAAATAAGAAAAAAGAAAACAAAACAAGACGAAGCCTGTATTTTTCGATACTGAATAAAAAACAAATTTTTAATAACTCCAGAAATCTTTTTCAAAATTTTTTCTAAAAAAATTCAAGAAGAAAACCCCATAATTCCGAACGATTTCAAGCAAAAATTTTTCAGATTAACTCAAAATTTTTTTTCGTAACTTTACAGATTTTTAGAAAAAGGGGGAAATCAAAAACTTCAACCGCAAACTCAAACAGAATCAAAATGATATATTACAGGAAATCCCAAATACAACATTACATTTTTAAATATAAAGGGAAAGGGAAAAAGGAGAAGAACCCAAAATAACACGAAGAAAGTACTTTTATTTTATTTATTGCCCTTCTTTATAGAATATTTACTACAAAAATCAAATAATAAACTCTTCCACGGGATTTCTTAACAAAAAAGACAGAGGATACCCGACCTTAGGAACTACACGCCAAGCCTAAAATACAAAAAAAAGATTAGAAAAATTAATGAGAATTAGGAGGATTAAAAGAAAGAAAATTTTTCTCCTACCTCCACATCTTCCCACCGCTTGAGAGGAGCAGATCGTTCCCGGACAGGCCGCAAAAACCGCAAGCCTCCTCCGAGTCTCTGTGACAAAGAACATAGGCATTCTTCACGCCGAAGGGTCAACGCGACAAACGAGTAACATAAGAATACTGAGAGAAAATAAAAGAACAAAAAAACAAGTTGGAAAAATCTCCTAGGAATACCCAGCGAACAATACAAAGAAAAGATTATTTTTACTTACATAAGGGCCCCCGGTCCTGCAAAAATCAAAATAAATACGGGCATCCCTCCGAACCGGCCCACCACAGAATCCGCAAACCCTCCGACGCGGAGAAACTCCCGCACACGAACCATCTCTTATAAAAACGATAAGAAAGAGAAAAAAAACATTAGAGAAATAAAAGGAAACACACGCGAAAAAGAAATACTTACAAAAAAACAAACGAAATACTTACCGCCTCCGGGTCGAAAATGCCAAGTAGAATAGTAGCTATGACATACAACATTTTTACGCGCCTTATCGACTTACAACTAACTACGAACGAGACTGAACAAGATTTAAGAAAATGACCACACTAGAGAAAAAGACATGATAAGATTAGTTGGAAACCATCTATCGAGAAAAAGAGAGAGAAACATAGCGTATAGGTAAGCGCAGGGAGATAAAGATAAAAAAAGTAGCCCTGGTCGACCAGCACATTAAACATGTAAACAGACAAGATAACACATTGTACGGAAAATAACATAGATATTACTTACTTTCAATTTATCATGTAAGAGACAATGTTTTTCAGCACCAGAAATACTTGTAGAGAAATTTTTATGTAACTTATGTACGAATGATTATGCCTAATGTATACACGTCTCAAACAAAGCGACATACTATTTATAACAAACCTACATTGTATTACGCATACGCGCTACCAAAAGAACAGAAAATTGAAATACCTTAATTAGTGCGAACGTAGAGAACTATATGAATTTATATCGACGGCTGAGATTAAAAGGCTGCTTATTCAGAGTCCGCTTGAAGACGCTGCTTATTCAGAGTCCGGTTAAAGAAGCTGCTTATTCAAAATAACATTTTTTTTTAATTTTGTAGTGGCAACCCTGCGAGAATTTAAAATTTGTTTTACGGCAGAACTGAGCAGTGAAAAAAATCTGCAAACAGCTGAATTTGTTCAGCAAATTCGCTATAAACAATTAAATTCGGAATTTCGCATTTTTTTTTGGTTTTTCCTCTGCGTATTGAAAAGTATTGATGGCAGAGAAAAACGTTTCAAATAAAAGTTGTTTTTTATGAAATTTTGCACAAAAATGTCAGCAGTGGCATATGTCTATCTCTAATAGTTTAGTTGGAAATTGGCAATGAACGCGAATTCTGCCAAAATCGAAAATTGTTTATAATTATTGAACAAGTTGTGTTACGTTTCCTTTATTCTATGACAAGGTAGTACTTCATAAGTACCATAAGCGTGCAAAATCCGAATTCTCTATCTACTATAGTTTTTGTGCAATAAGGACCGAAAGTTGAAAAAGTTGTTACTTTCAAAGTGCTGGCAAAACGTGAAAAATTATCTCAAATAGTTAAACTTTTTTGTACGTACTCTAGAAGAGTTATATTTCAATATACTACTTTACAAACTGCGAAATTTTTATAAGGGGCGTCCTGGAGCAAATAATTATAAAGTACGTAATTAATTTATTCGCTGTACACAATATTTAAGTACAATCAAATTACAAATAAGTTTATTGCAAAGGTGGGATTTTTATCGAAATTTTAAGCCCCAGATGGACTTGGTACTACCAATAGGAACCGAGATACGTTTTTTTTTCAATGTACAATAACGCTATAACAAAAGGTGATTTTCCATATTTTGAAGTTCAATTCCTGAAGTTCAAGACCTGAACTTTACAGTAAAACTATTGATCTTACTCTTAAGCAAGCTTTTTGACAAGCAATAAGCAGCTGCAAAAAAGCGTTTCTTAGATTTCAGTCATCGGTGCCGTGGCCGGAGGAGTGGGGGTAACCGCACAATTTTCTGTGTGTGCGTGTGTATATGCATATATACACACACACATACAAAATTATTATCATTAAAATATTACATATAATTATTATTATACCCAATATACAATTTTTATTATAATTATTATAAAAAATTTATCGATTTTTCATATGTTTCCGAACCGTATCGATTTTTAGGCACGACCGCAACGTGGGAATGCCTTATAGTTTTATCATCGCAAAAACTGTTACCTGACACATCTTAGCCAATTTTCGACCAATCGGGCTAAAAATCTATGACAAAAGACGTTTTTTTTACTTTTACGATTACCGACCAATTGTTCAAATGGGAGAGCTCTTTATGATTAATTTTACATGTATTTTTAACTAAAATTTCAGTTGGCCACGATTATCTCTACGAAATTAGCTCCTATCGATCCAAATTTTTTTATATAAACTCTTTCTATGTTAATATCGCGACAGAATAACTTCGGACTCGATTCCATATATACAAAAAATATGCGAGCATTTCTTAGATTTTGGAAAAACGGTTTTTTGCCCACAGCTCAAATTCTAAGCATTTCACACAAAAAAGTTAAATGGAAATGTTGTAGATCTTCAAAAGATACAACTTTTTCCTATTTACATGAACAGTCGAAAATGCTTAGAATTCAAGTTAACAAGCTAAAATTGAATTTTAACATTACAATAATTCGTTTTTTATAATAAAAATTTCCAGGTATACATTTTACATAAAAATATTAAATATAAAAATTGTAGATATTTTAAAACTACAATTTTTGACCATAATAATTATACGCTCAGAATGATTCAATATGTTGAAAACCCCAAAATTGATTTTTTAAAGAAAAATTTCAGTTAGTCTTGATTATCTCTGCAAAATCAAGGAATTATAACAGGGTTAAAACCTGAAAAAAAAAGAAAAATCTTAGTGCTGTAAAAAATTAACAACGTATATGTGCTCTAAAAACTATACTTCCCCTTCAATATATAAGTATTATACATCACTTTTGTGCATTACACATATGCATTAAGTGAGTATAATCCTTGAAAACAATTAAAGGTGTTTACTTACCAAAAATCATGACCTTCGGAAACCTATTCCGAAGGTTTCTTTAAAATTCCAGTCCAATTGATCCACTCGTTGCTGAGAAAACCTGCGGCAAGAGGAAAAATATCATGAAAAAACTGAGTAAAAGGCATTTGAAGTTTATGATATAAGTCATATGAATAAACTCAGTGATACTTACAGAAACTATCCGACATGACTTGATTTGGATTGTGTATTCAAATATACATGGAATAATGTATATTTGATGGTGCGCGTACATCATGATGGTTGATAATAGTATTTTAGAAGCTGAAAATAAAATAAAAATTATCATTGCCAATTCATACTCATATTAAACTAATGATTACAGTTATTTGCAATACTTGCCATTATTAAATACACTTTAAGTTCTTAGAAAGCATGCAAAATTCCACTCCATACAGTCAATATAATGGTCCTATCTTTCTGTTTTCCACCCGCATACCTAAAATCAACAAATAAACAAAGAAAAAGCTCTTTGTGAATAAATTATTATTACTTATTAGTTTTCAATACTCATCTGAATAATTGCTGTACTCTCTAGAAGCTGGAAGCTTTTGTATTAAAAGCACCATTGATGAGGTTATATACACACTGGTAATTGTTACAGCAGCTAGCAGACAAATTGCACTGATATGATCTGTATAGTGTCTTGTGAGTTGGATGAAAAACAACTGTTTGGCTGCTTCACATAAAATTCTACTGTACCGATCATATAGTAATCTTCATTCTCGACCCGACGGTATGGGACGCAACATGTTTGGTGGCGAATTCAAATTTGTTGAATGCCTTTACTTTGTAGAGTTTTCTAGCAATTCAAGAAATTATATAACGTCACGTTTATAAAATTTTAACCATTAAAAGACTTAACGGTGAACCAACAGAAACTCCGATCCCTAGAAAAGTACCGTAGGAGGACTGGATGAGCGCGAAGCATGCACGAACGTAGGGGGATCGGGTGAGCGTGAATGCAGGGGGTTCAGGTGAGCGCGAAGTGCGAGCGTCGGTCATGCCTTAAATGCTAAACGCGAAGCGATGTAAGGCGGCAAGCCACTGAGACCTACAGGCCCGAAGGGCCGAAGGTCGAATGTGGCGTGCTAGTTTTTATTGTGACAATCGGTTACATGAATTTATTTTGCTCACCGCATTAAATCTACTTGCAATTCTTTATATGAACGCACACTCTCTTCACAATCATGTCTAAATTTGACTCGCTTACTATATCAGGAGCTGCTTTTGCGTTTTGGAGGCATTGGTGCAAATGATTTTTTTTATAAATGACTTATAAAAGAACTTGTACATTTTTTATAAAACTAATAAAATAGATACAAAAATTGTAAAGATTAAAAACAATACAATAACAGGGTTTGAGGTTTTGTTATTGAAAAAAAAACAACATTCAATCACTAATGTGAATATTGTTTCAAATTAAACAATTATTTCGATAAAAAATTTTCAAATCCACTTATAATCAAGGGAAAAAATCGCGTATAACGAGGGATGGTGCATTTTCTTCAACCGCGGATAAAGAAACAGCGTATAACGAGAGATATAGTAGAAAGTGGATGTGTATGGTTCTCTACCACTCTCGATGTATGCACACATTAGCCAATCACATTACAGTCTTTAGACACTACACAACATTCGCTTAAAATTATTCTATATAGAGGAATAAAAATTATGATACTACACAAAATTATTATCCGAACCTACCTAAAAGTTGTCGACATCTATTCTGCTTTAAAATTTGATTTGGGTTATTATTTTAAAGGACCCCGCATATTTTAAAGGGAAATTGGTTCCCTGTCAAATTGGCTGAAAATTTGATATATTATAGATTATGATCTCCTGAACAAAAGTCTCCACGGGCGCAACTGGCGGAGAGCCACCGTTTTTGAGAAAAAAATCATTAAAGATTGGATTTTTACGTTGGTTATGGCGCGCTTCGTATACATATAGCACTATAAACAAATACATATAGATAAACTGAGTAAAAGGCATTTGAAGTTTATGATGTAAATCGTATGAATAAACTCAGTGATACTTACAGAAACTATTTAGTTTCGGTATTCAAATATACATGCAGTAATGTATATTTGATGGTGCGCGTACATCATGATGGTTGATAATAGTATTTTAGAAGCTGAAAATAAAATAAAAATTATCATTGCCAATTCATACTCATATTAAACTAATGATTACAGTTATTTGCAATACTTGCCATTATTAAATACACTTTAAGTTCTTAGAAAGCATGCAAAATTCCACTCCATACAGTCAATATAATGGTCCTATCTTTCTGTTTTCCACCCGCATACCTAAAATCAACAAATAAACAAAGAAAAAGCTCTTTGCGAATAAATTATTATTACTTATTTTAATACTCATCTGAATAATTGCTGTACTCTGTAGAAGCTGAAAGCTCTTGTATTAAAAGCACCATTGATGAGGTTATACACAGTGGTAGTAATTGTTACAGCAGCTAGTAGACAAATTGCACTGATATGATCTCTATAGTGTCTTGTGAGCTGGATGAAAAACAGCTGTTTGGCTGCTTTACATAAATTTCTACTGTACCGATCAAATAGTAATCTTCATTCCCGACCCGACGGTGTGGGACGCAACATGTTTGGTAGCGAATTCAAATTTGTTGAATGCCTTTACTTTATAGAGTTTTCTAGCAATTTATAAAATTATATAACGTCACGTTTATAAAATTTTAACCATTAAAAGACTTAATGGTGAACCAGAAGAAACTCTGATCCCTAGGAAAGTACCGTAGGAGGACTGGGTGAGCGTGAAGCATGCACGAACGTAGGAGGGTTCAGGCGAGCGCGAAGTGCGAGCGTCGGTCGTGCCTTAAATGCAAAACGCGAAGGGGAACGCGTTTTGCTTCGCGTTTTGCATGCCTTGCATCGCGAAGTGATGCAACGCGGCAAGCCATTGAGACCTGCAGGCCCGAAGGGCCGAAGGTCGAATGTGGCGCGCTAGTTTTCATTTTTTTTCAAATTTTCCCCCTCTCCTATTATTTCTGATTTTTTCCAAATTTTTCCTGACTTTCAAATTTTTCTATTTTTTACGATGTTTCCGAATTTTTTACGATTTTTCAGAATTTTCTCCGACTTTTACGAATTGTTTACGATTTTTACGAATTTTCTCCGATTTTTACGCACTTTTATGATTTTCTAATTTTTTACGATTTTTCCGAATTTTTTTACGATTTTTCCGAATTTTTTACGATTTTTCCGAATTTTTTACGATTTTTACGAATTTTCTCCGATTTTTACGCATATTTACGATTTTCTAATTTTTTTCTATTTTTACGAATTTTTCCGATTTTTTTCACTGCTCATTTTCGCCGTAAAGCAGATTTTAAATTTTCGCAGGGTTGCCACTACAAAATTAAAAAAAAGTGGGAGGTCGAAGAGCCGGGTTGCCAGGGCAACGGCCTGGCCATACGGTACTATATAGTGATACAGTTATGGTAGGGGCGTCGCGTGCGTAGAGCAGCGCGGGCTCTCCGCTCTACTACATGAATAACAGTTTGTGTCACCTCTGTTGCGTTATGTGTTCCGGATACACTTAGCGAGCTCTGAGGCTTTCGTGGCTACGATATTCGCTTAATTTTTGCATTTTATACACATTTAATTGTATTAGAATCCTTCTTGACGCATGTATTGCAACGTATATATAGGATCGATTTTAGCTGTAATCTTAGTTGACTTCTGTCCTTGGCCGGTGCCACATTACCACCGAGTGGCACCGGTCGCGTTTGTTCCTTGTGTAAAAAGTTTTTCGAGCGTCACACTATGTAAGTTGTAAATTTTTTGTAGCGATCATTGTATCATTTTTTGTAACGATTATAAATTTTTCTAGTAAATTTAAATTTAATTTTGCGTATTGTAATTTTTAGCGCCGTCTGCGTTTTCTTGCGTCGTTGATGTAACACACGACTCACTTTTTTTTGGAATTTTGGTAATTTAACTTGTTTTAGTTATTATATATTCTATTTGTTTTTGTAAAAAATTTTAATACTAATTTCTTAGCCACTGATGAGGGGGTATATTACTCCGAAACGTCTGGCATAAATATAACCATTTTGGCTCGAAGAGACGCATTCTTATTAACCTTCCAAAAATAAATGTCATTTTGAATAAGCAGCTTCTTCAACCGTACTCTGAATAAGCAGCCTTTTAATCACAGCCGTCGATATACATTGTGCACTGTTAAAAAAATAATAATCCCATTTTCTCATTTTGTAATTATGGCAGAATACGAGTCAAAATCTAAATTAAAAATTTTGTAAAAATAAGAAAAAGAGCACCTCGTCAGAGATACAAATACATATACTCAAATACATACATACATATATGCGAATACGCACACACAATACATACACACACCTACACATGGGCATCAATCCATCTACAAATCTCGACGTCCCTGGGAAGTACACACGAGCACACTTCGTGTAGTCGACTCGAGTAGTACTCTCGTGTTTTAGGGATGGAAGTGTAATGAAACACACAAG
This sequence comes from Philotrypesis tridentata, assembly GCA_018906965.1. NCBI lineage: Eukaryota > Metazoa > Arthropoda > Insecta > Hymenoptera > Pteromalidae > Philotrypesis > Philotrypesis tridentata. The sequence continues at coordinate 68,454 of JACCIB010000522.1, forward strand.
TTTCATTAATAAATTCCTATAAACAAAACACTTCAAAGCTACGACCAACTCAAGGCGAAAGAGCACGCTGAACGATTCACTGATAAGAGGTTCACGCGTTAATACGAAAGCCATGAATGAAATTATCAGCTAGAATCATAGAAAAATAGCCCAAAGGCCTAAAACAATGCACGAACTAACACAATCATCAATGACGCATTTTCTGCCAAATCGAAAGATCTTTCGCGCGCGCCGCATGATCCCGACGAGAAAAACATCACCTCATCGCCGATACTTGGGGATATAAAAACGAGCCCCGGAGCTGTGGGGGACAGTCTACATTCGCCAACAGAATAAGCACAAGTGTCACTAAGTCTGAAGCCTCCACCTTTCGCAAACGGTCAGTCTATCGCCTGAGCACATGAACCACTTACGAGCATTATCAACCAGTGAAGCGGGCAATGAAACAGCGCGACGCCCCCAGAATGATGGGAAAAAAAATTTATTGAATTTACTTGAAATCGAAAAGGTAAAATAGTAAATTGTTAGCAATTTAATAGTAATTGAAATGTTAATTGTTATGTTCGATATGTGCAATTTATGTAAATGACTGTGAGTAATGACGCAGAATGGATAGGATTTCAATTCTATTCGCAAAAAGAATTTTGAAATTTTTGTTGTTTGTAAAAAAAAATTTTGAAAAAACTTTTAACTTGAACAACAATAATCAGGTTGAGAAAAAAACTGTATTTATAATAATTACTTATTGTTAATTAATTAATAGTAATTATAAATTAAAATTAGTGTTTGTTTCGTAAAGATTTGTTTCGTAAAGATAAATTCGATGATTTGTTTCGTAAAGATAATGCTATTATTTAATTTACTTGCATAAAAAAATTAATTGATTAAAAGCGCTCAGTTGATGCTTATTTTTAGTATTTTTAATATGATTGTTATTTTCTAAGTATTTTATTTAATTAGAGTAGTAAAATCTTAAAATTTGTAAAAATGATTGAAGTTTTTGAAATTGTGAACTTGAAATTTATTCTGTTATATGAATTTTATTTATTATTAATAATTATTGTTAAATGTTAGATGATTATTTAATTATTTATGTTATTATTATTGTAATGTTTATTTGTATTACGTATTTATTATTTAATAACGTAGTTCATATGTTTAATTTCATTATTATTATGCATTACATTAATTATTGCAAAGTTTTTGTTTGTTATAGTAGTTAGACTTAAATTTAATTATGTTTAATGGATTATCAATTAATAGTTGAATTATTGTAATTTATGTGCAAAAATAATTGAAAAGTGCTCTTAAAAATACATCAGTTAGCGTTAGGCCTTGATGCACAATGGGTATAATTTTTCGCGTTCTTAAAGACGATCGACTTTGTGCTTCGTGTTTGCGTTAGTGTAGAAGCAGGTTGTCGACGCTCGAGTTCAACTATCGATCGATAGTATCGAGCGCGGCGCTGGCTGCAGTTTGTATACCTATATGGTGCAGTTTTATGTTTCAGTGCTTAACAGTGCGCGAAACCCGTACTCGGTAGAGTCGCGAGAAAATGTTTTATTTAATGGTATAGATTGTTTTTCACAAGTATGACTTGCGGGAAAATAATCTGTATATGAAGTTTTGCAGTAATGATGCTAGAGTCATCAGATGAGTACTCTTTTTTATTATTTGGTTTTTCAAAGCAATTACTTTAGAACACTTTGCTTTGTGTTTAATTAGTGTTTAATTTTTTGTTTCAGTTTTATGGAGCTTGCAGACATGGTTTATGCGAGACTTGACTAGTAGCGACGACTGTGATTATGGAGCTAGATGTAATTCTTTAATAAGAGAAAAAAAATTTTCGGGTTGTTTAGTGTATTGAAAAGTAGAAATAAGTGCAGTGTGTCATTATTGTTGAAGTGATTTTTTTGTTTTTATGCGTTTTTTAATAATTTTGGTGCAGTGTTGCTGAATTCCTTTGCACGCGTTCCCTTTGGGAGAAGAAATACGAGAAATGTGCTGTGAAAATAATTAATTATGTTTTAAGAAGTACGAGTGTTTTAATTGACTTTACAAGTGATTATTTTGTTTTACTGTGTGTGGTACCGTTTTGAAATTTTTATTTATCAGTGAAGATTATGTAATTGAAAAAAGATTTTAGTGATTTGATTCTACCTGTGTGCTTCAATGCAAAGCAAGTGTTTGGTTTATTTGGTATTTGAAGAGATTCATGCAGACTTGAGTGCCTTTCGTGATCTTATTCCGGTTTGTTTAAAAAAAGTGCGAGCATCTGTAAATGATTTGAGCACGGTTTTTGGAATTGACGTGTATTTTTTGAATGCAGATAATAATTTTAAACGCGAAAAGTGTTGGTGATATCGTGGACCGAAACATGCAAAATTTTAATGCATAAATTATGGCTATGAACTTACAATGTTTAGTGGAATGTATTTATTGGTTTGAGTGTTATGCAGATTTGTTGCTTTTCAGTGAATTTTACTGTGTTAGCAGAATTGATTTAGACGAGTGATTGTTTTGTGTGTTTCGTTATTTACAATAATTGTAATTTACTAGATTCTGTTAATTGTAAAAGCGTGTGCAGTGCCACGTTATGTGTGTCCTGTCAGATTGTGAACATGTGCATGCATTGACGTTGTTTTATTATTTGAATTTGGAGCCGTTATTTAATGTGAATTTTAAAAGAGACGAGTGATGAGAATAGTTATGAAGTTTCGTGTAGTGTTTGAAAATGTGTATCGATGCTACGACTTTGGTGATTTTAGACGTGTTTGTGTTTGACTAAGAATTGTTTCCTTTTCCCGACAACGTGATTAATTATTCACGACAAGATTGTTGGATTTGCATTAACAACAGTTATTTTGAAAAGTATTGTGAGTGGATTTATGTGTTGAATATGCGATTTGTTTAAGTCGTTGTGAGTTTATTTTTTGTGCTATTTCTGAATCTTTAAGTACAAGATATCTTAGATTGATTCATCTTAGTTGAAAAGAAATGTGTTAAACAATTTTTTTAAATTTGGGTGAATAGTGAGTGTGTGTTTAATAATTCATATACATGTCAATTTTGTGAACAGAGAGTGAGTGTTAAATTCAAATAGGCGCGCCTTGGAGGGGGCACGGTTGTCGCCACTGCCAAAATGGCCGCCGCCTCATATAGTTATAGAATTGCAAGGGGAAAGAGTCTTCGAGATCACGCCTCGTGACAACTTTTGGCCTCGAAACTTCAACCAATTCTCACACGCGTGCAGCTGACTCAGAGGTGTCGTCTGCACACAGTGTGAATACAAAGCTCGTTTGAAGTTACAAAGTAGCCAAGAGACTGAGACTGCAGAGGAAGAGAAATATCATATTCTGTTTAATTTCGCGCCATTAAATTTTTCATGAGCAACCAGAATCGTTGAAGCAACTTGGATTTCGCCAACAGTTTGTCAGATGAGTATTTTTTACAGTTTTATATTTTTGCAAAGCTTGCACCTTGTATGAAGGGCTTTGCTTTGTGGTTACTTTAATATTCTTTTCTTTGTTTTTTAGATCCACAGCAGCTGCTTTTACTACCAGGATTGAGGTAACAGTGCTGGGAATTGCAATTTTTGATTTCGCAAGTTCGTCGTGGGAATTTAAGAAATATTTTAAGCTTTTAAGAAGATGATTCGACGTAGTCAAATTGTGCAGAAGTGTTATCAAAGGAGTTTGTCGTTTTTATAAGTACTTGGGGATGCAAAAGTTTTGATCAATTAGTTTGAATTATGACTCTGTGAATTTTAATGTGTGAAAGTGTGCTAAAAATTGTAACAGTGTAAGCAAAAGTGCGATATCTATGGAGAACTACGAAATGAAAATTTTTAGTAAAGTGTAAAAGTAACAAGATTGGAACGCTCGATTATATACTTGTGCAGTTGGGAAAAAATATTAAAGCGTGCACAGCTTCTTGCAAAATTTACGTGTTTGTGCAAGATACGATAAACTGACGCAGACCAGGCTCTGGTTCTCATGTCACACAGCCTGTCGCAACGAGACTGCTCTTAAATACTCGTTAAAGAGGCAGCTCGCAGTGAACAATAAATGCAAAAATTAAATGTTTAAAAACTCGTAGTCCTGGTGCTTATTCCACACGACTAGAGTTGCATTACTTTATCATATTTCTTATAATGTTGAAATGGTAATATTGATTTTGAACAAAATAAAAATAACAATTTGTTTGCGCTCCTATTCTTCCATGTTCCTATTACTATCTATGACAATTTGCCTCGAGGGTTAGGGCCCTCCTTACTTTATCAATTTGCAATTGTTGGGCATTGTCTCATTTCATCTTTGTTCTGAATCGTGCATGAGTCAATTCCAGTTGATCCTTTGGGTTCGTCTCATAAAAATTCAAATTTTGTTACGAATATTTCAATGTGAATTTTGTAACGGGGCAAATTAGTCTTAGCGCGGCGATCACGGAATGTCGCCGCGTCACCGAGCCTTACCTGTAAATCTTGCAAAAAATGCTACCCGACGCAGCTCCTCTCGGTGATCTGCATTGCTTTGCTAACAAAATCAATGGTCTCGTGTTCAAGTGTGTGATGCGCCCGAGCATCACACTTTCCGTGCAAGAAGTTATTCTTTCGGATTTGAACAAGAGGACGAAGCGATAATACAAGAAAATAAACACTCGGTAGTTTATGCTATGTCAATAGAAAAATAACATGATAATCCGCATCAACGGTCGCACGCGCGACAGCGGAGAGAATTTACGCACGCACTCAATTAAGAAAGAGACGAGTATTCTGTGGCAGAGAATACTCGTCTTGAGAAAAACAATTCTTAATGAAACTCGACTTACAGTCGGTACGAGGTACGTGTTGCTTCCTCTGTACACTCTCACAAGTCGCTACCACCTCTACGGGATCCTTGCCTAGGTCGATTCGGACGGCACGGAGAAGGCGTCCCTGATGATGAAGATCTTTGTTCACCTCTAGATCGTCTCCGTACCAGTTACAACGTGACTCGGGCACGATAGTGGCTTTGCAAAAGGTCGAATCTAACGTGCGAAGAACACCCCGGCGTTGTCAAATCGAAGCAGGGATCCCTCGCGAGGAAGAGGTATGATCAACGCATCAAAACAGTAACTTCTGCAAGCTGTTAGTCGTCGCATCATCGCATTCTCCTTCTGCAGAAGTTTTTCAAGTGTTTTTAGTGTTTTAGCGTTTAGTGTTCTGCATTTATTTTATTGAATAATTACACAATTATTCAATTGGATTATACGAAAAATAATCAACATTTTGTGGTAAGTAAAAACATAAAAATGATTGAACATAGTAATCATACTGGTTGAGGTTATATTTATAAATTTTATGATGAATTTTTAGTATCAGGATATCTGCAACCTGGTGGTGAGCCTATTCACATAATTTATTTGCAAAGAAATCAGCTTTTTTTGGTAAGTGAACACAACAATATTACTATTTAAAATGATGCAAAGTGAGGTTATATATTTTTGTATTGTGTTTATACATGTTCTATAATTTTTACAGTACGAAAACGAAGACCATATAAACAGGCCATATATGCGGTGCAGAAGGATTTTGTCGAGGACTAATTAATAACGTAAAAAATTTTAACTAAATTTTTTTGTACATTTTAATATAAATTGTTATTAAAATAAAAATAAATAAAAATACTAATTTTTAAATTTAATCTATTTTATTTCCCTTTATTATTAGTAATAATAATATTAAGCATAGTATAATATTAAAGGTTACGTTTGCGAGCACCACGACGGCACGCCGTGCTAGTTGTGCCAGCACGAGCCGACACCACAGTGCCGTCTCTGTGCTGCGTCAGCACTTCGTCACCATGCCATCTTTCATGCAGCATGCGTGCAGTCGTGGTGCCGTCACAGTGCCGAATCATTGTTATCTGGGCCTATGGTACATGTAATAGAATGGCATGATGTTCTTACATGACATTATCACATGACAAATGTGCCCATAATATGTGGTAATATTATGTTTGTCTAAAATTATTATGTAATTTAACACGATTATTTCGCATCATGAAAACTTTTTCTTTTATTTATGAAAGCAACGAGCGGATGTACAATCTACTCTACTTAGTAATTCAGTAAATGTGTTGCTATGTCTAGGACGATTATATACAATTATATATGAGATTTAAATTCCGTTGATTTACATATATTTAAAAAAGCAGGAACAAATTCTATCATGTAGAACGCAATTTTTTTTACGGAAAAACTTGCCGTCCCGTCCTATCAATAGGTTTGTGTAATCAATCCTGGGAGGCAGCCCTAGTGATTTATTAATACAAATCAAGTAAATAAACACATCATCTGTCTGGCAACGTTTCATCCTCAGTATAGGACCTTATCAAGCCAATAAAAAAGCCGGAAGTTTGTACATAAAAATTAAGCCCAAAGGCTAGTCCATAATAAATCACATTTTTCGTCTATAAAATATAGCACGTTATCCTAGAGCTAATACAGCGCTATATATATGGACTAGCTTTTGGGTGTAGGAGAAGTAACACTAAAGAAATGGTAGTCTGACCAACGCATGGACTGCGATCGGAGAAGAGAAATCACCTTTCTCTATGCAACGTTTATGTTCAGATTCTCTATTTTTTAACGAACGATACGTTTCGCGTATATATGTAGATTCGCAATCGGCGCAATCGATCTTATATACAACATTTCTAGTGTCGCTCACAGCAGTAGGGTCTTTTCCCAGCTTAATGTATTTCCCAAATTCATCGTCAATCTTACTAACTAATAATCTATTATTATTATGTAAAACCGTCTTTAATTTACTATTGAACTTCTCATAATATGGAAATATCGCAACTCTATTTCTAGCATCTTTTTTATTATTATTCAACTTATTGTCATTATCAATATTACATTTATTATTAACCACATTCACAACGTTTTCTTTCTTATTGCTATGTACTGTTGAATTGTCCGAATCTGTGCTCTCCAAATTTTTTCTAATGAGGTCAAGATTACGCACAATTGTTTTTTTACAATGTTTATCTATAAATTTTATTGGATAGTCATTAGCTATTAGTATCTTTTTCGCATGCTCGAAGTTCCGAGTATGAAACCGCTGGTCTGATAGTAGCATAGCTCTATCAAGAAGATTATTAATTTTCTAGATATTTCTATATCTCATGATTGTGAGGGGAATATTAACACTAATTGGTACCAAAAAAACACGGCTTCTTGCAGATATATAATCTTTTACTCTCACCATCCTCAAAGTCATAAGGTGGCGATCGTATGCAATTTTTTACATAGAGCGATTTTGCTGTCAGATCCGCGTTTTCATCTGCAGAATATAGAGCATGCGAAAAAAATTCTTATAGCGAACGATTGTCCTTCTGCATTTATAAAAAAGTATTGTAAAAGATGTATTGTTCGCAATCTTGGCCTCTTAAAAGAAAGGGAAGAGGGCAAATATTCGGACAGTCCGGACTTAATTTTTAATAATTGTAATTTAAATACAAAAATAGATGTGCGGTTTTCCCGTCTTATGAAAGTTTTAATTGTAAACTAAAATCAGTATTGAAAAGGAATGAAAAAAGTTTGGTTAATAGAATTACAGATAAGTTTAATAAGTTTATTAAGTTAGGGAAGGATCATACGACTAGTGGTGATACAAGAAATGTTGTTTATAAAATAGATTGTTCCGATTGTGAGTCTTCGTATATCGGGGAGACTTACCGTCCGTTAAAAACTAGAGAGTCGCAACATAAACGTTATATAAATAAGGGAGATATCACCTCCCCCCTGGCAGTCCATGCAATGGAAATGGGACATACGTTTGATTTTCAAAATATAAAGATTGTTGATAGAGTTCTATTTTCCGTAGACGCTTCTCAAAGATGCTACATATTTAATTTCTCGATGACACGCTAAATAGGGCGGAGGATACGTGTCGCCTCAAAAATAGTTACAAGAAATTATATCTAATCTTAAACTAAGTCCACGTAATTGCAATAGATAGTATTTTAAATTGATTGTTTTTAGTTAACAGAGTTTCGAGGCTGAACGTTGATGGTGAGAGATACGGGTATCATCGGAACAGAGGAGGTGGCACACCGCTCCGTGCTCTCTTGCGTATAGCCAACATGAATATATAGTGATTGGCTGGCGAGACGGAGCGGCACATCCCAGTGGGAGGTCGAAGAGTCCGAGTTGCTAGGCGACGCTCCGGCCATACTGTATTGGCATCCAATGCGGTTATGGAAGGGGCGTTTGAACTCGCGGCGCGGACTCTTGGACTTACTGCCTGGCACAGCATTAGTGCCACTTCTTCGTTTCGTATGCGATCCTAGTGTGCTGTGCTATTGCGTTGGGGTCTTCATTATTCCATTTAGAATTATTATATATGTATGCGTATGGTCCTGAGGGATATATAAGCGATTGTAAATTTCGGGGAAGCCAGTCGTTGTTTGATCTCCTCCGGTGTCGCATTACCATCTAGCGGCAACGGTCCTCTGCAAAAGAATTCCGAGTCGTTGCCACTCGTAAGAGAGGCTTTGTAATTTGTAATTTGTATTATGTATTTATTATCAATTTTGTTCATTAGTATAATTTTGTTCATTAGGGACGACATTCAGATAGTCGTCATGTCGAATTTGTGATTTTATATTCAGAAGTTTTTATTTTAAGGTAAATGTTGTTAATTTACTTCCCATGATTATTGTTATTTTAAATTTTATTAATTGTAAAAATTTTATATAGCCCTGAAGAGGACCGATAATCGGTCGAAACGTTGGCAAAATATAAGAAACTTTGGCTCGAAGAGATGCATCTATTCATTTCTCCTAAACAACCAGTCGAGCGATAGAAGCAATTTTAATAAGATTATGTATCATTGCCCCCTTTTGATTTTGAGAATGTTGCGAGTAAAAATTAATATATCTGGCAGAGGCCGTACTTTTTTGAAACCAGTTGATAAAAATATCACCGTTGCGTTCACACGATATAGTGATATCTAGATAATTGATGCTATTGTTACTTTCAATTTCATATGTAAACTGTAAATTACTATTATTATTATTAAATGTAGCTAACACACACTCTAACCTCTCTGTCTCAATAATCAAAAGACAATCATCTACATATCTATAATATAACGGCACGCTCGCTTTCATGATGTTTAAATAGTGTGTTTCAAGGTCTTTTAGGACTATGTTTGCGGACTCGAGCAAAATCCCATACGAGACCTGCTTATAAAATTTGCCATTAAAAACCAAGTATGTGCAATCGAGTAAGGTTCTTATGCCATCCATAAATTCGTTTCTTGAAATACAATTGATAATTGAAAACGACCTCCATTTATTCTCGATTGCAGAAATAATCATTGTAAATAGAGAGACTACGTCGAAAGACACGAGACAGGGATTAGGCGGCACTTTAATGCTGTTCAATGTATTCTTAACTAAAATTATATGTATCCGCCAGAGCCGAGAAATAAGAGATAAGAGATGAGAGATGCGAAATAGTATGTAAGAAAATTTGTAACTACCTACTAAAATTTGTAAATTTGTAAATGTACTGTATGCGAACGGTCACATGATGGGCCACGGATGAGATGTATGTGTGAGCGGGAGACGAGCGAGCGCTGAGTCAGTACCCAGCGATCCTTACACGAGCGAGCATCAGAATAATCCAGGGTAAAACCAGAGGAGAGGAGTGAAAGGAGAGAAGAAGAAAAAGTAAGAAAAACGATCGCTTTCGTCCGCGTGTGCCGCGTATCTGCCGCAGCCTTTGCCGTGTCCGCGTGCAAGTTTAACGTGCGAGGCGAAGAGTATGTAATTAGAATAAATCAAATCTAGTGCAATAAATCAAAACTATTGTCACCCGTAAACCCACAACTGTTTTAATCCTATACTATTTTTGGCTCAAATGGCCCTGACAAGAGAGTGTCAGCCGAGGCCTGTAGGTATGCTCAAGGCATCCTTAACGCGTTCAAGGCACCCTTAAACATTAAATTAGACATTGCGTCGCATAATATTTTTTTTTGAGAATCAGCTATAAATCCGCGAGCTTTATTTTTCGTCGGAAAGTGTAACTTGAATGATTTAATCTTTTTCTTTTGCGCTTTTCTCTCGAAGGAAATAATTAAAAAAAAAGTGACTCAGTTCGGCATTTTTTTTTCTCTTCTTCTTCTCAAACGTCGCAGAAGAAGTAAATAACAAAATTAAAAATTCAAAAATTTCTTGAAAGAATACGATTAATACCCGAGAATCTGACGATCGACAACACTGTGAAGAGAAGGACAGGAGAAAAACCATTTCACAAACTAGGAATCTGAGACATACAAACTCCATGTGCAAACGCTAAGAGAGAGAATATAGGAGTTCAATAGGAAAATATAGTTCTTTGTCATACACCGAATGATTAGATAGCACTGACTCTGACTAGAACTCCTCACTCGTCTGCAGAACCCCGAGGCGAAAAGCCCGTGGCAGTCACCAACGAAGCAGACATAGCGATGATAACCAGAGCAAAGAGTCCGACAGAGGAAGAATAGGTAACTTAGAACATTACGCATCACGCATTCAGATACTAAAAAGCTAAAGTCAACCCACAGAGGAATACATCTCGAAACTCAACGAGATAAAAATTAGCACGGGTCAAACCAGCAAGTAAATGTTCGGAATAATCTCCTATACACTAACAGGCCGTGCAGCCCTCTGATATTACACCGAGAAAAGAGACTTCCGTAACTGGAAAGATTTTGAAGAAACCTCCTTCTAGAGATACTGCAGAATGCTGTCATCGTGTGACATAATGGACAAGTTATACAAGCGGACCCAGGGTAAAGGTGAAAAGATAGAGTCGTATACCACGAACTAAAGCGCTAAAGGGAAAAAGTATCGAGACCTACCATGATGTTAAGAAGTATAGCAGATGGTATGAGGAACAGGTGGAAGAAGATGTTCGATACACACCACCGCCACCGGCAGAAAAATCACGCATCCCAGCCGTAACCTGAACATCCATAGCCAAGCCTAAGGTAGCTGCTGTCGAGAAAACGAGCGAGGTAGCCTCAGCGAATGACGGTAATAACGAACCCACACAAGGGAAAAAAGAGAACAAAACTCCTACGGCACTGACAACGCCATCGTAAAGCACTCAACCAACACCACGAAAAGCACTACCTGGAGATCCAGTCTGCGCAACTCAAGCAAATCCGGTAAACGCGAATTATCGAACACCACCTCCGCGCGCCCCCCAACCAATATCCGCACAAATAACACAACCACCCAACACTGGCGCTGACAGCCAATCGGGATACGTGGGAGCCTGTTATATGTGTCATCAAACTGGACACAGAGCAGCTGATTGTCACCTGACACAATGCTTCAATTGTAGGCAAATGGGTCACGAATTGAAAAACCGCTCAGTGCGCCCCAAACTAACATACCAGGTTTGCGGACAACAGGGCGTACGTTTTCAAAACTGTCAATCGCCACTCTGCACCCAGATTCGTAATGAGTTGGGAAATGCGCTGGAGGAAGCAGCACAGGGACAACTGACTCCCACACCAGCATCTCAGGTCCCTCAATAATACCAGCACTCAACTCAGAGCAACCAGTAGCAACCTTAGCAGTACCAGCAGTCACCCCAAGGCAATCTGCAGAGACCTCAACAGTACCAGCAACCTACACTGGACAATCAACAACAATCCCAGCGACCGCTGCTGACCCTACAAATTACGCAAATCCCACTGCAGACCGATCTGCAGAACCGATTCGGGTACTAGGAGGTCTAGGAGTGAAGACTGCCTTTTTTCCTGAGAAGTCAGTCTTGGAAGGGGGAGAGAGTTCTGTCACTAGAATAGAGGATCAAAGCGAACGAAATAAACCAGCCGCAGCTGAAAGCCCCAATCGAAAGAATTGGAAGTTCGAACTTGAAGATAGCCGTAGATAAGATGAACTTGGGTATAGAAGCCTACCAAAACCCCACCCCGTCTCGAGAGAAACCAGCGAAGCAGATACAAAGAGGAAATACCCGACACAAGAGACAATAGCATTTAAACCAGTCCATAGAGAAATTTCTAGAACCGAGAAAGGAGCAAGGAGGGTACATTAGTTATAAGCAGTGAAATGCTGCAGCCGACCCCAACTTAAAAGAAAGCGGAGGAGCTGTAGCATTCATACTAGAGAAACCTGAAGTCCAAGTAGTCAAGAGTGCGGAAGCCAAGCCAAGCGAGGCGCCGATTGAGCCTCTGGGGAGTAGCAACACTACAAGGAAACCTAGAAATCTGAGAAATCCTAGAAATCTGAGAAATCCTAGAAATCTGAGAAATCCTAGAAATCTGAGAAACCCGAGAAATCTGAGAGAAAATTAAGAAACGGAGAAGACCCCTTAAGCGCTGAGGAATTTTCAAAGCTCAATCTGGACATATGGAAGAGACGAGTGGAAGAGAAAAACCTAGAGTTACAGGAAAACTACCTGAACCGATTCACGCCACTTAAGTTAGCAATGCCATCTGCCAAGCCGACAGACACGGATCGCCTGACTCGGGCTGAGGACTCAGAGAAAATCAGAAGAGACACCAAAGTAGAGGAAGAAACAGTTCAACCACTGAGCCAAACGAAGAATATATCAGTCTTGGACAACTTTCATGACGACTTTGATATGGACGAACTAGAATTAATCGAAGCCGCGACGTGACTGCAGGATGAGGAAGATCAGGAAGAAGCTAAAGAGTTCAAACAATTAGAAACATTTGAAACGGCACTGAGCTTGCTAAGCAACGACAGCAACCTTCTCTTAGCGGACGTGCAGAGCTCAGCCAGTGAGAACAGAGAATAAATAGCGGAAGCTACGGTTGATAATCGAAAGTACTTGCGAGTTGTCCTGCGAGGAATTCAGTACAGGGCACTCTTCGATCCAGAGGCCGCCATTTCTCTAGTAGGTTCGGACGTGGCGCAGCGCCTTGCCAATCGGCTCCGTCAGGCAGAAGCTCGCATCCAAACTGTCGCAGGAACTCGAACACCAATCTTGGGATATTTCAATATCCGATTCGATCTAGAAGGAATCTCGAACATCGTACCAGCTCGTGCCGTAAAAGAAGTCCACCGTTCTATATTGCTGGGCAAAGATTTCAGCGACTTGTTCAAGATAGACACGGATAACCGAGATTGGTGGAGAGCTGATTCGAGGCCTTGGAGAGAGTTCGACCGACAAAGCGACAAACCGGCAGCTGCAATATATGCCCAATGCGCCTGAATACTAGAACTCGACCCGGACGACTGTCAAGAGATCAAAGAAATCATAAAAGAGATACTACGGGTAGTACTCGGGAGTACTCCCCGGATATCCTGGGATTTACTACCAAGACGGAGCACCACATCCAGCTCACAGACGAAACGCCGATCCGCCAAAAGTGGATACGCAAATCACTTAAAAAGTTGGCTGTCATTCAAGCGGCTGCGGAAGAGCTCCTGAAGCTTGGAGTAATCAAAAACTCGGCTAGCGATTTCTGCAGTTTACCCGTGTTGGTCTCGAAGCGGGACGGATCAGAAAGATTCTGCGTGAATTATATTACGGTCAACGCCGTTACAAAGAAGGACGGCTAACCGTTACCACCCATGACTATGATCCTCGATCAACTACGACATGCGAAATATCTCAGCAAAATCGACTTACGACAGGCGTACTTTCAGGTCAAAATGGAAGCGAACAGTAAAAAGTATACCGCCTTTCCCGTGCCAGGGATGGGGATGTTCCTATTCCTCCGTAAGCCGTTAAGGCTCTGCAATGCACCCGCAATCTTGCAGCATCTCAAGGACACCCTATTTGACCCCTCCGTCTGGCTCTATATGTTTACCTTGATGACGTCGTCATAGCCACTGAAGACTTAGAAGAACACAAAAAGTGGATCAAACACGTACTGAAAGTGCTCATAGAGGCAGGATTGACGATCCTGCGTGAGGGAAATTAAGTATTTGGGGTATATTCTCGATAAGGAAGGGCTGCGCCCCGATCCCGAAAAGATAGCGCCCACACTGCAATATCCCGTACCCAAAATCCCTACTTAGATCCAACGATTACTGGGTCTATTTGGCTGGTACGACAGATTCGTAAAAGACGCATCAGATCTGAAAGCCACCCCTTACGTATCTACTCCATAAGGAACGAGCATGGACTTGGGTAGAGGCCCAACAGGAAGCTTTTCAGAGTATCAAAAATGCCTTAGCCTCAGCCCCGGTACAAGCATGACCGCATTTCACGAAGCCATTCTGTATACAGTGCGATGCGAGCAACATCGCCATCGGAGCCGTCCTCACTCAAGAATTCGACGACGGGGAGTACCCAATCGTGTTCGTCAGCCGGATGTTAACGAATCCAGAGCGAAATTACACCATGACAGAGAGAGAGAGAGAGAGAGAGAGAGAGAGAGAGAGAGAGAGAGAGAGAGAGAGAGAGAGAGAGTCTAGGATTAATTTGGGCGATCAAAAAACTAAGACCGTATACTGAAGGATACCGTTTTACAGTGATTACTGACTACAGCGCACTTAAATGGTTGAAAAATCTGAAAGAACCAACGGGGAGACTAGCTCGATGGGTCGTTGAAATACAACAGTGGGACTTCACGATAGAGCACCGCCAGGGGAAAAACCACCACGTGCCCAACATACTCTCGCGCATGTTCGAAGCGGAAATAGCCGCACAAGAAGAAACCGCGGATAACTGGTATTTATGTCGTCGTGTCGATCTCCTCGAAAATCACAAGCCATTTCCCCAGTGGAGGATTGAAGGAGGAAAACTGTATCGATACAAAGTAGATCCAATATTGGAACCAGCCACGCGAGGGGAGGATGGTTGGAAACTCGTAATCCCAGAAGAAGAAAGAGGAACCGTACTTTCCGCTGCCCATGACGCCGCTAACGCAGGACACCTCGAGATCGATGAGACTTATGATCGTATAGCTCGGGAATATTTTTGGCCCGATATGTACCAAGACACGTATCGGTACGTAAACACCTGTCTGTTGTGCCAACGATACAAAGTTAGTCAACAAGTCCCCCAGGGCCTAATGGGAAAACCAACCCCCGCCTTAGCCAAGTATCTGGTTGTACACAACGATTTCCCCGTATCACGCCCAAGCCAACCCGGTAGAGAGAATAAACAGAACTCTGAAAACGATGATCGCGATGTATGTCGAGAATCACCAAGACTGGGACAAACGCTTACATGAGTTAAGGCACGCGATCAACGCTGCCACCCAGGCTACGCTCAAAACTTCTCCCGCCTTTCTTAATTTCGGTCATCACACTACTCCCGTGGGCAGCCTACGCCAGAGAATGGAAATAGAGGAAAATTTGAACGTAGAGAAAGGGGAACCAAAGAAGTGATCAGACCGGATGAAAAGACTAGATGCCTTACGTGAACTGGTGGCCAAATTTATTGATAGAGAAAGGGAGAGACAGGGTGGGGTGTATAACAAGGGCCATCAGTTTGCAGAGTTTTCAGAGGGGGACTTAATACTACGGAGAGCACATCCGCTGTCGAACGCAACTGTGCATTTCGCAGCCATGCTCGCATTAAAGTACGAAGGTCCCTTTAAAATAATAAAGAAAATATCACCCCTTGTATATGAGCTGCAGACGGAGGGTGGGAAGGGACGGAAGATAGCCAAGGTTCACGTCAGCAATCTACGGAAATACATCCCGCCACGCCTCGGCCATACTTCCGTTCCTAATCTGAACCCACACGACGTGTCCAAAAAGTAGCAAGGTAAAAATACCAATGAGCGAACGCGACCAATAGTCGGACACTGTCATACAAATCTTTAATGTTTAAATTTATAACGCAGAATTATTTACAGAATGCTTTTCTATATTATTCTACATATATTCCAGAGTTCATACGAAAATATTTAGAGTTATTAATTCAATTGTTAATCTCGAAAACTAGATTTTTGTTTCGTGAATCTACGTATGGACAAGCGTCCGAAAAGTTGGACACGGAGTAAAATGTAATAAAAAGTTTTTTTGTTTAAGGTAAAATGTTATCGTGATGTTTAGTATGTTTATATTTAGAGTATGTACATAATTCGGTTATTTATAAACGTTTTTTATCAAAATTAAAAATTAAAAATAAATCGATTCAAATTCTTGCGCCCCAATTCATGGCCATGTGGCTACCTATTGGGCAATTCCTTAATAGCTACTACAAATTCCGTCCCATTGCTTGACCACACATAGTATATTTTCTTATACTAACCTCAAAATAACCTCAAACTAAACTCAAATCATTACGTATATCTATGCCATCTATGTATAACGCACTTATAGAAATTGATATTAGAAAAAGGGCTACAGCAGAAAAAAATAAAATTGAATAAGAAAAAATCACTAAACGTGCAACATTAGAAGAAAAACGTAAATTAGATCTCGAAATTAAAAAGTTAAAAGAAATGAAAAAACCAATTGTACCAGTTAAACAAGAAAATTCGGATTAAATTATTTTAAGACGTTAATTTAATTAAAATGCAATTAATTAAAATTAATTAATTTTCTGGTCATTATTTTGTAATAAAATTATTGAATATATAGTTTTTGGTTATATTTGTAATTATTTTCTTAGCTTGATCATTAATTTCAATAATTTTTTAATGATTTCAATAATATTTCAACAATTTAACCTAAAGAAGCTCATACAATAATTTTTTTAATACATGGTCTACGTTTTGGGACGGCAAATTTCGGACACTTGTATAAGACATTTTATGTGGTGCATACACTGGTACAAGCAGTATGATTGTATTTTAATTATTTCTAGTTAAATAAATTTGTTTGTGGCTTTTAAAATATTTTTTTTAGATGTAAGGATACATAGCGCCTTAGTTAGTTACTTTTTTTATCGCATACATTTGCATTTAAAAATTAAAGGATAACATAATTGTGGCCGACTCCCTTAAGCGTCCGACTATTGGTGCTTTTACCTTAGAGTAGGTACCGTGAGTGCCAAACTGTGTAACATTTTGCATGTAAGTAAATGGTGAAGGAAATTGCGTTGTCTTGAAAATGCCCGCGAATCTGTACTAAAATAAGAATTGGTTTTAGAATGACTACGTCCCGCACAGTTTTTTGACTGCGATGGAGCAATGGGCGAGGAACACCGTCTAAGGAAGGAGTTCCTCCGACAGTAGTATACCCCGGACTATGGCGCGTAAAAACAAACCCCCACCACCACACCCAGAGCGGTGAGGAGATTTGTTTTGACGCGCCATAGCTCGAGGTCAGAAAGGGGGCCGCCAGGTGGGAAAGGGGCCGCCAGATGAGAAGGGGGGCCTCCAGGTGAGAAGAAGGGCATTTAATTGGGGTGAGGGGTCATCCTTGTAACTGGGGAAGGGAAACCCAAGGGGGTGTTTTTACAAGGGGGAGAGAAAAAAAAATAGAGGAGAATGATAGAAAATAATAGAAAAAGTTTTACCTTTAATTATCCTCTTCTATGGAGGAATAGCCGGAATCCTCGGCGGTGTACGGCATTATCTGCTCCAAAAACAAATCGACCTCATCCCCGCTTGAAATTGGATGAGATGCTCCGGCTCCGCATCCCAATCCTCCAGCTCCATATTATCCATTATAAGCACTTAAGAATACCACCTTAAATCACAGTTTTAGTTGAAGTAATTTAGCTTATCACTGGTTTAGTTCAATCGCGGTAATTAAAAATGGTTTTATTCACGCGTTCTTTTTTGCGCATATCGCAAATGTTCAAGACACACCAATCCTCTTCTCTGATATAGAACAACGTAACGGGGTTTTCTCCCGTCCTTCAGTTTCGGCGCTGTACCGTCTTTTTTTAATCCATTCAATTATTTTCAAGGGGTGCTTATAAACCGGCAGGGTCTCCTTGAATGTAATACTCATGATATAGTAGAGACGGTAATAAGCAGGCCACATCAGCAGCTCGATCACCCTTCCGGATTTCGGCCACAGGTACAGAAACGGCACCCCGTAAATTCGTTTCTTCCGGGCCTCCAGCAGATACCGCAATAATGGAGGTCGCTCAATTATGCGCGCAATGTTGATTGGCTGGCGGGACGGAGCGGCATATCCCAGTGGGGAGACCGAGAGTCCTCGTTGCTAGGCGACGTTCCGGCCATACTGTATTGATAGCCAATACGGTTATGAAAGAAACGTTTGAATTTGCCTCGCCGGCTCTCGGCCTTACTACATGGTATGGAATATTTACCACCTCTTCGAGTGTATGCGAGCTGGGTATGCCGGTTCTTGTATTGGATCTTCGGCTCGTATAGGATTTAGTTTATATGTATGTAGCTAAGTTGTTTAGAATGTATTAGTTTTCCTATATGTAAGGAAGGGTTGCGTTGGAAAATCAGTCGTTGATTGTCCTCCGCCGGTGTCGCTCGACCAACTGTCGACACCGGCTCTGTGCGTAGTTTGTCGGTCATTTGAAAAAAGTAAGGTTGTTAATAATTATTTACTTAGTTTTTGATATATTAACGTAGTTTTTTATAGTGTAGCTGGTTTTCCTGCTTTCCGGCTCGTTCTATTTATTAAATGTACCAAGTGTACTGAATTTATTTTTTAGGTAATTTATTTAATTTAAATGTAAGATTTTAATGTAACTTTAATGTAATTTAATTGATTTTTGTAAACATTTTGTTGGAATTTCAGCCCTGATGAGGAGCTGTATCAGCTTGAAACGTCGGCTTTTTTAATAAAATTCACGTTTGCTCGAAGAGATGCATAGTTGTCTTCATTACATTCTACAAATCGAGCGATAGATTCATCTTATACAACTTGTTTTAAAATTATTAAAAAAAATAAAGAACATGAATGTCGCACATCATTCTGTCCAATTTGTAGAAAACAAGCACCTATTAGACATTTGTGTTACGTACAACCGATCAAACAGCCAGATAGATCAAAACCAGTATTATTTCTCTTTCGCGACTTTGAGACACAGCAAACTTTTTCGATGGTGGGCGATGAAGAAAAAAAAGTACATGTACCCAATTTATGTCTTGTTCAACAAGTATGTCCAGCTTGTATAGAAGTTGAAGATATTTCAATCAGGTGTGGTATTCGTGAATATTTGTTCAATAACGATCCTATAAAACAACTTGTTGATCTTGCATTAACACGGCGAGAACGGTTTCAACAAGTGGTATGCATTGCCCATAATTCACAAGGTTTGGCACAATTCATTTTCAAATATATCGTAGAAAAATTTAAGCAAGATCGAATCGTACCTTCGGTCGTTATGAATGGTTCAAAAATAATTTTAATGGAAACTTTACATGCAAAATTTATCAATAGTTTAAACTATTTTCATATGCCTCTAAGTAATTTACCGAAATTCTGTGGCGTACCAGAAATGGAGAAAGGTGTTTTTCCTCATTTACTTAATACTGAAGAAAATCAGGATTACGAAGTACCACTTTCTCCTCTTGATTCTTATAGCCCAGATACAATGAGTAACAGCGAACGAATCAAATTTATAAAATGGTACTATGAACAAGTGAGAGCTGATTACGTATTTAATTTCAAGAATGAAATTCTGAAATACTGTAAACAAGATGTAACTATTTTGCAAAATTTAGCTTTTCGCAAAACATTTCTAAAATTTAACGTAGACCCATTTATCGAATATACATCAATAGCCTCTTCTTCTATGCGTATGTTTAGAAAGAAATTTTTGAAATGAAATCAAATTCGCATAATGCTACTTCGAGGCTATAGAATGACAGATAACCAATCTGTAATTGCTATTCACTGGATGACTTGGATGAAACAGGAAGTTTTTCATCGACACATCGAACATGCGGGGCATGGTCGGGAGAGAAGATTACCCGAGAATATAGTAGTCGATGGATACTGTGAACCGCGAAAAGGTGAGAACTACAATGGTATAGTACTTCAATTTGGCTGTTTTTGGCATGTTTGCCCTCACTGCTATAGAATAAACAGAGATATAAAATTCAAAAGCGGTGAATCTATGGATGATAGGTACGAAAGAACTATAGCAGTTAGTAATAAATTAAAGTCCTCCAATTATAACCTTATTGAGAAATGGGAATGTCAGTTCAGTGATCAAATTGCACAAAATGAAAGACTTAGTAATTTTATACAAGAAAATGTCGTCAATGTAAGCCAGAAGCAGCTTGATCCCCGAGATGCGTTTTTCAGAGGCCGTACACGTAATACAGTAAAAATGTTTGATTGTCAAGATCAGCAAAAAATCAAATATGTTGATGTCTGTTCATTGTACCCGTTTATTTGTAAACGGGGAAAATATCCTATCGGATATCCAAAAATTTATGTTGTCAAGAGGAGTGTTAGTCAGGGAGTCAGGGAGTTCAATAGTGGGATATCGTGCTCTTTCTTCAAAAGATTTTGAAATTTTGAATTTGAAATTTTCGGGTAAATAATTTTGCAATAGGACGCCATTTTGAGATATACGGATCGGGCAACGATTTTTAGATTGTTTGTACTAAAAGTCATCATTGAGAGCTTATCCGACGAAAAAGATCTTTTTTTTGAAAAAACTGTGGCAATGTGAAAATTTGGAAAAAGTTGTTTTTTGTTTAACAATTTAGCGATGAAAAAAGTTAATTTTGCATTCGGGAATACATGTGTCTGATTGGAAATTCAATTCTAAACAACTTTCCTCTCTACCTTTTTTTCATAAAATGCGTTACAAAAACGTTATTCCCGGACATCTAAAAAAAGTGCTTTTTTGAAGTTTATTTTGCAATAATAACAATGTTCCCGATCAGGTCCGAAGTCGAGAATTTCGGGTTACTTTCAGTAGGTTACCACAAACAAATTTTCACTGTCAAAAAATCTTTTGAAGAAAGTGCACGACAAAATGCCAGGACTCCCGGACTATGTAGGCATCAGTAAGCGGGCTGGTTATGTGTGATATACTACGGCCACAAAATTTATGCCACCCAGTGTTACCAGTGAAAATGCATGGTAAATTGATATTTCCATTATGTCGAACATGTTTTGAGGAATTAATTCAAGATGATTGTCCTCATGAAGATCCTGAAGAGCGTGTATTACGAGGAACATGGGTATCAGTAGAAGTAAAGGCAGCTGTCGCATTGGGTTATGTTATCAAGCATGTTTATGAAATTTGGCAGTATCAAATCACACAGTACGATCAAGAAGAACAAAAGGTCATATTTTTGCTGAGTACATAAATGAATTTTTTTTACAAAAAGTGACAGCGTCGGGATATCCACCCGAGTGTATTACAAATAAAGATGATATATGTTTAAATGCTGGTAAACGATCTGTGGCAAAAGTTTGTCTTAATTCTCTGCGGGGAAAGTTTGGTGAACGTGAGAATTTACCAACAACTTTGGTTGTAATAAACCGAGAAACTTTGATAAATTTACTAAACAGCCTGGAAATTGAGGTAAGCGGCATTTTACCAGTTAATGACAATACCCTCAATTGGTGTTATAGAAATGAAGTTCTGATGTCCTCCTTATCATTATCAATGACAAATGTTGTCGTTGCTGCTTTTACAACAGCACAAGCTCGTCTCAAATTGTTTAATTATCTACATGCTTTGGGCCCTCGCTCTTTATACTATGATACTGACTCAGTGTTTTATGTTAGTAATGGTGAAAACAACGAGTATGAGTTACCTATAGGAACATCTTTGGGCACACTCACCAACGAGCTAGCCAATATGGGTCCTGGTGCCTATATAACAAGCTTTTTGTCGGGCGGGCCAAAGCTTTACGCCTACAAATGTAGAAAGGCAAACGGTGAAGAGGGAGACAGTGTGTGTAAGATAAAAGGGATCCGTCTAAATTATACAAATAGCAAATTAATTAATTTTGATTCTATTCGACAAATGATCATTTCGGATGATATGGAAATAACGTTAACAAATTCTACTATACGTAGAACGCCATTTCATGATGTAATAACACAAAATGAAACTAAAACATGTAAACCTGTATACAGTAAACGACGATTTGAAGGCTTTTGTAAAAGTTATCCATAATAAAGTACGTTTAAAAACAGCAAGATAAGCGAATTTCTGAACCCTCACCCTCTCTGTTATAAACTGATTCAAAGTTTGAGATGACTACACGTTATTTTAATATGACACTGATGACACTAGCAATAGCAATGCTAACCTGTGAAAAAGGATCTGATTGGGTGTATAATACGCTACGCCTACCAGATCCACCAATCCTATCCTTTCCTTTTCCCCTCCAATGACCTTTCTGGTCAAGCATTCCATACAACGATGATCTTATCATGGTCTACTTCTGATGGTGGTGGGTAATGGGTGAATGGTGGGGTACACCCTTTCTAATTAATCGAGAACATTCGCTTAAGATATCACTCTACCTTGAGATTTTAAACAGAAAAGTTGTTACTGTTCAAGAAATTTCGTTCAACTACGTAAGAGGTATATATAATTTATTATTTAAATGTTTTTAACTAATGTAAAAAATAAAAATACTATATTCTCTTTATAATTAGATGGATCTAGCGACTCTCAATAAAATTGCGAATAATGGATTTCTCCCGTCGAAGAAGCTGTCCGAATTGGAGATCGACCGAAAGTACATGGTAACAGTGTTAATAGTGGCAAAGACCCGTTTTGGACAGAAGATCGTGGCTGAACTCGGTAACGAATTCCAAATTTTCCTCCCTTCTCGTGTATGCGCTGCTATCGTCAAAGATGAAAAATTATTTGATAATATCTGCAATGAAGCTAATAAGTTAAAGTTATTTTTACATTATAAAGGAAATAGTGCACTTGAGTTTACTATGACTTAAAATTAATGAAAAAAATATGGAAAAACGTGTACTTTTTCAAGAAAAATTAACAATTTATTTGTTATGTACATGGTTTTAAGCTCATAAAACCGCTTGTCGTGGGGAATGGGAGCAGATAGCACGTGACCGTGAGCGATTTAAGTTAAGGATTGCGAGAGCGAGTAAAATAATTACACCAATACTTGTACAAAAATGAAAAAATGTTTGAATCTAATATTTTGAATAAATGTACTTTTAGATACATCATGAATTAAGATTTTTTAATTATTTTACCACAACTATTCACACACTACTACTTTTTAATATTTTCTGCCTATCAATATTTTATATATGCAATGGTTCATTTTCATGTAATTTCGTTTTTAAAATCATAGATCGCAATAGAATAAGACTAATATAATTATTGATGCGTCTCAAAGCTGTGAGGTGTACTGCGCATGACAGTAACAGTTATGGATACACGATGGAAACATCCATTCACATCTATGCTGTGCGGTCCAATCGGATGCGGTAAACAGTGTTCGTAAAAAAATTCTTGAGAGATATTGAACGCATGTGTGATACCCCAATCGAACGTATCATTACGTTACATTATCTACTACACAGAGTGGCAGCCCAGCTACAAGGATCTTCGGGGTAAAAAAGTAGAACTTCGAGAAGGTCTGCCTCAAACTAGTGATTGGGCTAGCGATTCTAGACCAAAGCTAGTTATTATTGATGACTTAATGCGCGAATCGTTGTCGAGTGGTAGTATATTTGACATTTTTTCAAAGGCGTCTCATCATCATTCGCTCTTAGTGATATTCATTACACAAAACGTATTTCATCAGGGTAGAGGCTAACGTGACATATCCTTAAACGCGCAGTACATTGTTGTGTTTCGAAATTTACGCCATACGTCGCAAATACAGCATTTATCACGGCAATTGTATCCAGAGGATCCGAAATTTTTGCAAGATGCATATTGGGATACTACTTCGAAACCTTATGGCTATCTTCTACTGGATTTAAAACATAATACACCTTACAACTGTAGATTTCGGACTTGTATGAATGTGTCCCGAAATAAGAAGATAAAAGGTGATGATACGTCGAGTCTTCTTCCAGTCGCATCCCTCTGATGGCTAAGCAATCAAAGAGATGTGTTTTTGCCCACAAGGAAGCTGTAATTTTAAAGGTTCTATATTATTTAAATAATAAACAACGAAAAACACTTATTGAATCTGCTAACTCAAAATTAGTATGTTATATTTGTGAGTGTGCGTTGAATATTTTGATGGGTAATCTGCCCCTTGCAAACATTCAAAAGTCACGACTACGGCGACATGCAAAGATTTTACGAAAACTAGCTGAACCATCTCTTAATTTATCCAAAAAAAAAAACAAATTATTATACAACGTGGTGGTTTTTTGACAGCATTATTAGCACCTATCATTGGTACATTGCTAGCTAGCATTATAAGGAAGTAAATACGGCACACGCCAGAAAAATGGTGCTTGTACCCCACGAGAATGTTGAACTTCTTCAGAATGTGCTTGTAAAAGACGGTACTGATTATGGTGCTTCTATTTTAAAGACTGTTCAAACACCTGGAACTGTCATGAGTAGACTAGATGCTGAAATGAGTAATATATTGAATTTAAATACTTGTACAAACTATCAAGAAAAATGGTCAAGATATCGTAATGTATTCCAGCGATATCTCCATTTTAAGGCGGCTGTTGATAACCACGAAACGGTAATAAAAGACAAAGATGATGATGGTGAAGGTATGAAAAATGAAAGCAAGTCTAATACTGATTACGAATATGACAACGAAATACATCGTGTCGAGGAGGAAGATACCTGTAAAGTTCCGATCTAAAGCTGGATAGGTGCTACGAAAATTACGAGTAAGCGGTAAGATTGGTTGGGATGCAAATGGAGTAGTGAAAATAGCAGGAGCTCGCTTAGATGAAGTTAACATGATTGATTTTATAAATGATGCTATGAGGAAAAGACAAGGAACCCCGCCTCACGGTCACGAACACTTTGCTTTGGCTCTTCATGAATCATTTATACCTCGTGAATACATCGGGAATGAGCGTGTCTGGAAAAATATGGCTGGACCAGTATAGTTGGAAGCACCCCAATAGATAGTATAGTTATTGCTGTACCTCTTCAAAATTCTACACCAGATGGCTCTGGTAAAGGATTTCAAACTCCACGTCATGAGATTCCAGGTATCAGCGGTATAAACAACTCTCGAAATGACATCAGTAGTGTTGTTTGAAACTGACTCTATCGCTCGATGATGGTAGATTGAAAGGATAATAAAATGCGTCTCTTCGAGCTAAAATGTTTATACTACGCCAGACGTTTCGGGGTAATTTTACCCCCTCATCAGTGGCTAAGCAAAATATTAAATTTTATTATTAAAGTTTTACAATAGAAATTACAATAACTAAATTACTATAAATTATCAAGTTTAAAAAAATGAGTCGCGCGCTACATCGACGACGTGAAAACCGCAGACGGCGCTAAAAATTACAATTCGCAAATTTAAAGAAATTACAAAAGAATTTAATAAACGTTACAAAATCCGTTACAAAAATTAAGCAACTTACAAAGGATGACGCTCGAAAAACTTTTAACAAAAGTAATAAACGCGACCGGTGCCACTCGATGGTAATGTGGCACCGGCCAAGGACAAAAGTCAACTAAGCTTACAGCTAAAATCGATCTTATATATATGTTGCAATACATCCGTCAAACTGGATACTAATACAATTAAAACGTGTATAAAATGCAAAAATAAGGCGAATATTGTAGCCACGAAAGCCGCAGGGCTCGCTAAGTGTATCCAGAACACATAGCACAACAGAGGTGGCACGAGTTGTTATTCATGCAGTAGATCGGAGAGCCCGCGCTGCTCCGCACGCAACGTCCCTACCATGACTGTATCACTATATAGTACAGTATGGTTAGGCCGTTGCCCCGGCAACCCGGTTCTCCGACCTCCCACTTGGGATGTGCCGCTCCGGCCCGCCAGCCAATCACCATTGAACACGTGTTGGCTGAACTGAAGAGAGCGCGAAGCGGTGAGCCACCTCTCTCCGCGTCCTAAACTCCTGGTACTCTCTGCTCGCTACCGAGCCTCCGCAATCACAATACTCGACAATTAATGTTTATTAGGACTAACTTTTAGATTTGAAATAACGTTCTTGTAACTGGCTTTGAGGAAGCACGTGTCCTCAGCCCTATTAAGCGTGCCATCGAAAAACTGTATATGGAGCATCTCCGAGAACCGTCTACGGAAAATAGACTGCTCTCTGTCAATTATTTTAATATTGTTAAAATCAAAACTATGACCCGTCTCCAACGCATGTACTGCAAGAGGGGAATTCAAATCCCTTTTCTCTATATACCTCTTATGTTCGTATTGCCTAGTTTTTAAAGGCCGATACGTTTCTCCGATATATGTTGATTCGCAATCGGAGCAATCGATTTTATAAACCACGTTCCGTGTGTCACCCACCGCAGTAGGGTCTTTACCAAGTTTTATAAATTTGTTAAATTTATTGGTAACATTATTAACTAACCTCACGTCATTATTTTTAAACACGGACCTTAATTTATCATTGAACCCTTCGTAGTAAGGGAACACACCATAGCCTTTTCCCGAGTGTAAATTATTATTACTATTGCAATTGGAAGTGTCAATATTGCTCGTGTCTGTGCCTCTCAATGCGGCCCTTGAGATGCCCAAATTACGTGCAATTCGCTTTTTGCTAAATTTCTCGATAAAATCGGGAGGATAATCATTAGCCATTAAGATTTTTTTCGCCTTTTCAACATTCTCACAGTGGAAACGAGGATCCGACAATAATATTGCCCTATCAAATAGATTGGATATTATTGCTATTTTTTGACTTTTTGGATGATGGGAGAAGAAATTAATATATCTGCATGACATCAGTAGTGTTTCAGACACTGGTGGTCAGAGTGACGCAAGTATAAGACCAGGTGATCAACTTACTAATAAAAAAAGAAGAGAAAAGTAGTTGTAAGCAATTCTGAAATCACAGCATGGAGACGTTTGAGTGAAAATCAAAGCAAAACACCCGAGTCCTAGGCCCAGAAGAGAAAGAAAAATAAGAAGAAGATGTAAAAAATAGCGCATTAGATGAGTTAATAAACCTACTACCTTTTGAGCTACATGTTCCTGGGTACAAATTTTGAGGACTCGGTACAAAATTCGCTGAACGTATCGAGCGTGGTGAAGTTGGTATTAACCGCTTGGATATAGTATGCCGTCAGCACGACATAGCCTATAGTGATAAAAATTGTGATCGACGTAAAGCTGATCGTGTACTAGCCGAATATGCATTTAAACGAATGCTCGCTGATAAAACACCTCCGAATGAACAAACAGTGGCAATGATGACAGCTTGTTGTATGGTAAGCAAAATAACTTTTGAAAAATTATTTTCATGGATCAAGAAAGCGTTGTAAAAAAAGAAGAAAAGGGGAGAGAGCAAAACGGTAAAGACTCATAATAAGAAACAGGACAAAGAGGTAAAAGAAAAGAATAAATTATTAAAGCCGTCGAAACAGGCTACGAAGAAAAGTAAGAAAAATATGTAAAAAGATGCAATGTACAGATGCAAGATTTGAAAAAATTTATTATTCGCCATCACATCCGGCATCATACACTGCTATCGATAAACTTTTTCAGGCTACGTAAAAAGAAACAGAATAAAAGTAAAAAATGTAGTCGAGAAAGTGTTATAAAGTGGCTGGAGAGTCAAGACGGCAACAACCAGCACCGCCTGGTTAGACGCCGATTCCCAAGACGTGGTTATAATGTACGAAATTTAGATGATTTATGGGAGGTTGATCTGATGGATTTGAGATCCTTAAAAACTTACAATGACGGATATAGTTACGTTATGATTATTATTGATGTGATTATTAAATATAGCTGGGCAGAACCGATTAAGGAAAAAACTTTAAAAAGTGTGGCTCAAGCAATTTTACGTGTGTTATGTAGAAATAATGACCGTCGTCCTATACGCCTTCAAACGGACAAGGGTAAAGAATTTGTAGGCCGGGTAACTCAGATAGTTTTACACGATAATGGTATCACAAACAGAGTAGCCCGTAGTCCTGATACATAAGCAGCTATAGCAGAAAGACTAATACGCACCATTAAAGAGCGGGTTTGGCGATATTTTACCCACAAAAATACACGAAGATACATTGATGTATTGCAGAATATAATTAAATCATACAATTATAACAAGCACTCTGCAACCAAGATAACCCTTGCATCTGTGACTATCTACAATGTTTTTAAAGCATGGGATAATATAGATCGACGGTATCGAAGAAACAATAAAACAGATGTCAAACCTAAGTTCAAAGTTGGAGATATGGTACGAGTCAGTCGTGCACGAAACATCTTTGAGAAGGGATACGAGAGCGATTGGACGTTAGAAATATTTAAAATTATACAAGTTTCCTTAACGCCTTACCCACCTGTCTATCAATTGCAAGATTTATCTGGGGAAGTTATAGATGGATATTTTTATGCTGAGAAGTTGAGTAGAGTACAAAAGGATCTAACTAAAACATCTTTTGAAATAGAAAAGGTGTCGCATACCAGAGGTAAGGGACGCTCGAAGGAATATTTTGTTAGTTGGAAAGGTTATCCAGAAAAGTTCAATTCTTTGATCAAGGCGAGTCAGCTTTCGCAGAAATGAAGGATCAATTTTACATTATTTTACCTAGTAATAGCAGCATGAAATATTTCACAGAAAACACTACGACGCACTATGTAACACAATTGCCACAACAGATCAGATTACAGGGTTCATGGGCAGTGGCGCTTACAGAGGTTCAAATTCCGCTGAGGTTTCAACATGTGAAATCCGATGAAGAACAAAAAAAAATTCTGTGAAACGAGTCCCTCCTTCGATGCTCAAGACAAACAAATTAAGTGAAGAAGAAGAAGAATATAGAATAACAGAATCCGAATCGCTGATTAGGCCTGGTTATTACAAAGACATTTTTTTACACTCGTCGATGAAATAAATAACTTAGAATGTATGAAGGATCATTTGAAAGTGGCGGTTGAACGTGGCGGTTGAACGTGGCGGTTATTTAACAATAAAAACACCTGTGCAATGACTATTTACTCTAAGTTCACTCATGAGGTTTCTCGGACAGAGAAAATACAAAAAATTCTTGGTTTTGAAAGTGCTGTCGGGGAACAGAAACCGATTGTTTTTTTTTAAGAAGATCAAAGTTTAATAGAGGGTACTGAACCTGCTCAACTTTTCAGTGCATTACCAAGAATGTTAATGATCTATAGCGACCTCTGTGAACCGTATGTGACAGGTGATGTAAAGTCTGGACTTTTACGAGCAATATCTTTGAGAAACGATAATTACGAATATGGAAAAACAAGAATTAAAAGTTTTTCTCCACCTATGTATATACCTTGATTATTCAACTCGTTTCAGATGGTAGAAATAGATATTAGAGATGATTGTGGGTAACCAATACCATTCGATCACGAAACTGTGACACTTCATTTTAAAAAAGTGGACTAAAAATGGGCCGTTACGAAGATTATTTCAGCCATCAAGTTGTTAATGGTCATCATGGAGGTGGTGGAGAGGTTAGAAAACCCTACACAGGAGGTGTTGGGCATGTTTATATTGGATTATTCTACCAAAGAGGTTACGGTATTGGTTCATTCTTAGCTGGTATATTTCGTCGAGTCCTTCCGCTCATCAATCGGGGTGCTAGAGCTGTAGGAAAAGAAGCTGTGCGTACAGGTATAAATATTATATCCGGCGTTACAACGCGCAAGACACCTGTCAAAGAGTCATTTTCCAGTCGTGTGAGAAAGTCTGGTGAGATTCTAAAGAGAAAAGCTGAAGAAAAGTTGGATAAACTGACGGAGGGGTCCGGATATATAATGTCACGTTACGGTTATCCTTCTCAATTGCAAGCGCTCGTTGCACTTACAACAGTCCATGGTAAAAGAATAAGAAGACGTGGTGTAGCTGTTCCTACAAAAAAAGAAAAGTGTAAGAAAGACCATCAATAAGACGAAGAAGAGGAGGAAGAAGAAAAGGACGAGGAAGAACCAGAAGAGCAGGAGGAAGGTGACTACAAGAAAAAGACGTAAAAGCAGGTGTACTAGAGATATTTTTGACAGTTAAAAATGGCTTTTTTACACACTGATTCTTGTGAATGTTTGAAGTTAGAACTGTTACTATTTGAAATTCCGCCAACTCAAACGACAATAGAGGGTTCACATTGGATTCAATACAAACCAACATCATCTTTGACTGATGATTCATCGATAGAATTTGTGATCCCTGGTAATAGTGATGAATACATTGATATGGCTCATACCATTTAGATTTACCGTACACATCGAAGAGGCCAAGAGGCTTCGTGTTAGTCGTGTAAAAATCAGTCCTGGTATATTGTTAGCACACGCTCTACCACTCTCAAAAACCACTGCTAAATATTTTCTAACGAGGGTGGAGGTTAAAGCAATAACCATGCATAGTGGTGTACACGGTGAGACTTTAGATAATATTGTACTGGGACAACTACCGAAAAGGATCATCATTGGTTTTGTCAATAATAAAGCTTTTAATGGTGACCAAATTCTCAATCCGTTCAATTTCGAATATTTTAATATAAACCTTTTATGCTTGTACGTTGACGGTGTGCAGGTACCTTCAAAACCATTGCAGCCTGACTTTACAACAAGAAATCTATACGTAGATGCATACCATACCCTATTCTCTGGTAGAGGTATACACTTTCTAAACGAGGGCAATCAAATAACCCGCGATTCCTATCCACATGGCAAATTGTCTCTTTGCATTTGATCTAACTCCACATTTATCGGCGAACGATACTGGTCATTGGAATCTGATCAAGCATGGTAGCATTCGGTTGGAAGTACGCTTCAGCAAACCGTTAATGGAACAGTTAACTGCATTCTATACACCGAGTATGAAAACATTTTAGAAATTGATGCATCTCCTCAAGTCATAGTCGATTTTGGTAGTTAATATTTTAATAGATAGATGTCACTATGTTCTACTACACTTTATGTAATGACTTAAGTCATAGTTGTCTCAGAATAGATGTAATACTATAAGTAGTCTTTGCAATGGATAGTCTTCAAATATTGAAAAATTTAACAAAATTCGCTCCCATACTATCGGTGTATTCCCAGCCGATCACATACCGAGAGTTTAGACGAAACCAGCTGCATTTATTGTCAATACAGATGATCATAGGAAATCGGGTATGCATTGGATCGCTATGTATATCGATAAATCTTGTAACGCATTTTATTTTGATAGTTTTGATTTACCATCGTTCATACCTGACCATATCAATCGATTGCGAAAAAATTGTAAACAGCTTCGTTGGAATAACATTCGGCTGCAGAATGATTCCTCGAATGTATGCGGTCAATATTGTATTATGTTTCTGCGTTATATGAGTAATGGTTTAGGTTACAATAAATTTCTCAATAATTTATCTGACAATCTGCAAAAAAATGATGACATTGTCAGATGATATGTACGATGCGCGAAAAGAGCTGATGAGTCCTTCGTAAGAAATGGCGGCTGCGTTATCAGATGTTTACAAAGCTGTTGCTCTTCGAAAATATCATTATTGTAACTTGTGAAGTGTCGAGTCAAGCGGAGATTTGAATCAGCATTCGGACATTTTGTCGGCCCCCAGCCGCCCTTACCTCGAGGCCTGTTCGGGGGCCCCCGCCACTATCATTGTATTTCAAAACTGTACATTAAGAATTCGTGATCAGCCCTACTTTGTCAGTCGTCCAGAGAACAGTCAAGACGCATCTACAAGAATGGCTTCGTATCTACAGCAACAAATGTTATTTTATGCTTTATACGGGCTGGATAATACATACTCAAAAAAAATTAGCGTAGGTATGGAATGCGATACTTTAGAGGACGAAGACTACAAACCAGTAGTAAAATTATTAAGTAGCGACTTCAATGGTATAACATTCTCACAAGAAAGCTGGATGGAATTCAAGGGTAATTCAAGAGAAGCTGATTACCGAAAGAACGTTGTAGTTGAGGGTTCTGGTTAGAGGCTTAAATTTACAAATGATAACCATGGCAGAAGCATCGTAATTAATCAGGATATAGTACCCAATCAGCCCAAGACACTAGGAAGATTGCAAGGATCCATCAGGGTGCACGAATCAACATTTGAGTTTTTAAAAAATTATATTTATAAATGTATTGATTTACGATTGTGGTGTTTTGAAGTAATTGGTGGTAGTGTGAGCGAGGTTGTGAAAAATATTACAGATTTTATTCTAAATAAAAATAAAGATTATATGACGAAATCTCGTTTACTAAGTTATACGCCAAGAATTGTGAAAAAATATATTAATTTAATCGATGATAGAGTACTTGCTACATTCAAGGTAAATGTTGGTAGCTATTGTAAAAAATATCATCAATACTCTTCAGAGCTTGAAAAAATGAGCTCAATAAAAGGTTGGAAAATTAATCAAACTGTGTCTTTTATTCACCTGTGAATCCATAATCCACCTCCTTTTCACATTCATAATCGTTATTACGTAAAAAACCAAAATAAAAAAGTAATGAAAGATATTTATTTACAAGAAAAATTATTTCTCATTTCTCTGATTTTCCCCTCCCTCCCCCTTCGCCCCACTAAATACCACTCCCACCCATGGGTCTCCCTCCCTCCCCCCAATTACACGGTGTGCATAACCCCCCCCCCCCCTTCCTCCCCCGGGCTATGGCGCGTCAAAAAAAAACCTCCTCACCGCTCTGGGTGCGGTGGTGGGGGTTTGTTTTGACGCGCCATTGTCCGGGGTATACTACTTCCGACAAACAGCCGCCCGTCGAGCCGAGCGGCAGCCAGCCGACGACCCCAAGGGAAACCCCTGGGAGGGGAACGAGGAGTCCGTCGTCCGCCCGAGCTCGTCCGCCAAGACGCGCTAGCCGAGGAGATTGCCACGGTCAACCAACCCCTCGCTAGCTCCCGTGAAGAAGCAGCAGAGGAGAGCGACCTCGAGTACCACATTTCCCTGGAGGAGGAGGCCGACCTCCTACGGCAGTCGGAAGACCCCGCTGCCCCGACGACGATCCCCAGACCGCTACCGATCCGTAGGGACTACTCCCTGGAAGGAGCGAGGCCATAGGAGCCGCGACGAGCCCCCCGCACCGTCGAAGCCCTCGTAGCGACCGACTACGCCGGCCCCTCCACATCGGGCTTGGCACCGGAGACTCCCCCCTGCACGGCCGGAGAGTCTAATCCCGGTACGGTGGGCATCCGCGACATCCACGAGGCATCCGCGATGCGTTCAAGGCGCCCTTAAACATTAAATTAGATGCGATGCAAGGCCTTGAGGAACCAGGGAGGAGAGGACGAGGAGGAGAACGATGTGCCGCATCCAGAAGCCCCCGAGAATGAACGCAGCGAGCGCGGTCATTACCGTGGACTCCACGCCGCGGATTTCCCGCTCGCACCATCAGCACCGTGGCCGCATGGCTTTTTCCTCGCGCCCCCGTCCTGCCGTGTCACAATCATTTAAACATTTTTTTAATATATTCACGACTTATACCTCGATACTTAATATAAACGAAACCGTAACATTCTTCAATTCATATAATGATAGATTGCCATTTCTACACGATATTAAAATGATTAATTTCTTAGATATTTTATTGATAAAAAGTGCAGATAATTTGTTGCCTGACTAATACACCAAACCTTCCTTCTCAGGCAGATTTCAAATTTTTTAATCTAAGTATACGTTATCTTAAAAAATTTCCATGTTATACAATATTATGGATAGAGTAATCAAACTACCGAAACCTTGCTTCCATAACGAAAACATCACTACTTATAAAAAACATTGCCAATCAATTATGGTTCTCATGTATTCTTAGATGTGTATGTCACACAATCTAAATATGACTTTATCCCTCGGTAGTTGTTTAATGTGCTTGTTGGCTTTATCGATCTCTCCGAGGCAATCGTGTAGAAAAGGGTTAGAATAAAAAGACCCTTTTCTTATATCGTCAACGTTTCGGCGAACATTGTCGCCCTCATCAGGACAATATCGGAGCTGTCGTGATTTTTGTACATCTCAATGATGTTTTTCCCCCGGCTATTTAATAGCGGGGGACGAGAGACGCCGAGCGACACAGTTATTATTTGTATTGCTCTGTCGGCTAATTTCTCAGAACTTCTGAGAAATTAGCCGACTCCTGATGAGGGCGACAATGTTCGCCGAAACGTTGACGATATAAGAAAAGGGCCTTTTTATTCTAACCCTTTTCTACACGATTGCCTCGGAGAGATCGATAAAGCCAACAAGCACATTAAATTATGGTTCTCGTATTGATTTTCTTAATAAATATTTTTAAAAAGTAACTTGACACCATGAAATTATTTAGAATGTTCTAATGAACATGTAATAATGCAAGTTCTAAAACTATTGTCAGTCTACTAAAATGCAAAATCAAATGAATAATATCATTGTTAAAAAGAATGATATAAATGAAAAAGCTACTGAAATGAATATTTTTTATATATTAAAATGCGACAAATGTACAGCTTCTTATGTTGTTCAGATAAAGGGAAATGCACGTATACTTGCACAAACATAAAAATCGAAAAATAGAGTCATTTTGGAACATAATGAGAAATTCAATCAATGGGGCGACACTATTAATTGAAACATCAAACTAAACAGTGGAAATATAAAAATTAAATTTAGCTTTATTACATCGATAAACTCAGAAAGATTATTCAGAAATGATTCAATTTCTACATTTTTACTAGAGATAGGCTTTTGATCTATCCATTTTAATAATGGTTTCAAAAGCAGACTCAATAATATAAGAATGCTGTTACCCAGCACATATAGGTAAACATACTGGTATTACTTGCTTAAGTACAAAAGTTTCTATAAAATTTTAAATAAAACCAACAATATTCGAGTTTAAGACATGTCTACTCCTTAACGAATGAAAATGCAATTTACATATGTAAGACAGAATTAATTGATATATCTAATGTAAATAATAATTGTCACTTATTTTCTTCGAAGATCCATGGGAAAGAAGAAAAAAGAAGAAAATTAAGCCAAAAAATCAATCAGAAACTTTATTTAACTGTCAAAATGTAATCAAGAAATTGCTAACCAACAAAACTTGTAAAAGTCTTAATAGTACGAAAGTATCAGGAACGGATAAGATTGCAACTATTGATCTAGAATCTCGAAGTCAGACTCCATCCAAAGTTTCCATCGAACTTGCTTGTAGCATGAAAGATGAGCTATTACTTAAAATCAATAAATTAGGGGAAAAATTACCACCTAATACTCTAGATAAACTAATAGATGAGTTAGGTGGACCCGAAAATGTTGCTGAAATGACTGGTCGAAAAGGTAGAGTTGTGCAGACAGAAGATGGCACAATCCAATATGAGTCAAGATCAGAGATTGACGTACCCCTAGAGACTCTCAATTTAATTGAAAAACAAAGGTAAGATCTTGTTACTCTTTTTATAATCTCTATCATACTTTTAATACATTGTCTATTCTTTATAGATTTATCAGTTATTTTGTAACAGTTTGCGAAATACATAAACAAGTAGAATGAAGAGATATTTTTGATAAAAATATCAGCTCTATACAATAATAGCCTTACGTATGATAATTAATTCATAAATGTTTTATTCTATTTTTACACAGTAATTGACTAAATGTATTTTTTTTTCCCTGCCTGTTCTTATTAGAACAGGTGGGACTGTTTTTAATTATCAATAAGATAATTTGCCCAAAGTACGACTCTTGGAAAATTAAAGAAAATGTTCTTAACTTAGATAAAATATCTTTCCGTTTTGTTCCAGTCGAAATAAAAATTAATTTTTTATTCCAGGCTGTACACTGCATATTCTCACATATTTTAATAAGTGATGCTCTATTCTTAGTATAATTTTTTTGCTATAATTACTTTGAGCTGTGCAACCGCTCCCTATCCGTCTGCCTGCAACGGAGTTGAACCCTCCTTTAGAACCCATTCTCCTAGATACCCAAAAAATATGCCCCATCGGTATGCCAGTCAGCCTTACAGTGCCTTATGGAGCGGAGACAGTTCAGTAGGCAGAGTGTCGAACTCGTAATCTGAAGGTCCCGGGTTTAAGTCTGACACTCAGCTTTTCTATCATTAGGACACCTCTATATTTAATTATCGTATGACATCGAAGCTCCAATGGTTCGGATTCCTTTGTACACAGTCTATAGATATATTGTATAGCTAGGGACAATGTGTGTGTTGAACATATATATATATACGTATATCTGCTTGGAGCACAAACATGGAAAAGCATGCCCTAGATTATTAGTCCTGCTACCATATAGGAAATTTTTTGGAAGTTCATGACATTTGTTGAGTTCTCAGCACGGAAAGAAGTGTTTCCCTTAAATACATGCACTACGTATAGTACATAGAAGTTGACAACTGCGGTAACCTATGAATGTGTGCATGACTTGCAGAACAAATCGATGCTTTTGTTTTAGTATGAAGAATCCCGATACTTAGTAAGCGCTTTTAGTTGACTTAGTAGTAAAATGCAGTATATTGTGGATATTGGCAGGTTTTTCATTCTCAAATAGTTTTTAATAAAGAACAACATTATAATTCGAACTTATAATTGTATTCGTAATAAACAAAAGTAAATTTTCACGTTACAAAAATTACAAGTTTACGTTTTTATAATATATGTCTAGTAGCTATGTACGCAATATTATTTCTTACAACTAACAAACATGGTACTCTTAATGCTAGGGATTCGTATTGTACAATTTTAATTGATTCTTTGTCGATTAAGACGCTAAAAGTGAAAAAGTGTTCGTTAGCCAATAATTTGAAACGCATGTAGCTCAAAAATACTTTCTCGTTCACTTCAAAGAGCTTTTATTTGACCAAAACAAGGACCTATTTTAGCAATATCAATAACAATTATTGTTCCTGGTTTATATGTAATGTCATTTATCTTACCGCATTTTATAGATTGTCGGTTTTGTGCTGATGGAAAATAAAGAGCGACATCGTCATCTCCTTTTTCAGGACCAAAAGTAACGTGCAGAGATTGCTATTTCGAAAATTTAACGTGCATCAAATTGAGTTGATGTCGTACACCTACAGTTTTTAATATATTTCTTTCAGAAGAAGTTGAGCGTACAACTGAAATTAATTTTCAATATTTCGATTCGAATCGACGAGCAGAGATATTAATTACTGGACCATTTTGAAGTATTATTCTTGTATAACGTAGAAGTATATGAACTTGAACGTAAGGTCGTTATAAAGTTTAAGGTATAATAGATGATGTTCTTCAATCATAATTTTTGACTGTAGTAAATGAGATTTAGTAATGCTAGGAGATATTACAGTATTTATAACCTCTCTTAATTTGATATATAATAATCAAAATTCATTGTCTTCAGGACTAAACTCTCCTACCAAAATGCCAAAATATCTAACAAAAATACAGATTCTAAAGCAGACATCTTAACTTGATTATTATTTTTTATATAATCAAGAGATATAGGGTTGGGTTGGGTTATATAAATTTCAATCGGTACGTTTGATGATTCAAAATCAAAATCCATAGCTTTTAGTACATTATTGACTAAATTTATGGAAATAAATGACATCTATTAATTGTAACAATAACACCTTCCGATACATTCAATTACATTAAGTTCATCCAAATCATGAAATATACAAGATTCTTTAACTCCTATTACAGACATATTACAATATTTTACGTCTTCTAAATAGCTTTCTTTGGTTCTTAACAGTACTTCGTTTTCTTTAGTTAAGAAAGTAATTGCACTTGGACTGGCCTAGCAAATTCGACAGCAGTGTGTACAAGTGAATGTCTCTGCAAAGCCTAAAATACTATTGACTCCCTTATTATCATCTATAATTAAAGTCGTGTAGAAGTAAATTTTCAAAGCTTTCTTATTTATCATACTATTCAATCCTTTACTTCTTAAATCTTTCAATTCAATCAAAAGTTTGTTGAAAATGATTCTATTGCGGTAGTCTTTTCTATCTTCAGTAAAAAAAATAACAGACAAAATTATGCTTTCCAGTATCAAAGCAATGTTCGGAGGAAAACAAGGGATCGTGACATAAATAGTACCGACTTGATTTTCACCTATATGTGAACCTTGTATATTTTCTGCTTCTACATCATCGAAATATATTAACAACGGCAATAAAATACCTTCTTCTACAAAACTTTTGATTGGTGTTTTCCACAAAGATCCTTGAATAAAGTTTAAAATTATATTTTCTTCTGATAACAAATATTTCATGTACTTTAACGTAGTATCTAATAAGCCATCCATGTCTAGTAACTTCTTAAGAGAATCAGAAAGAGATAACATTAAAGCTCGAAGGAAGATGTAACATTGAAGTTTTCTGATACGTTGATATAATTTTATTTCCGTGAATTTTTAATTCTAAGTCTTTCTTTATTTTTACAATTTCAGGCTCAATGTAGAGATCTAATGTTTTATACAAACGGAATCGTTTATCTTCAGTATCATGATTTTTAAAAAGAGCTTTATATATTCCTCAAAAACATTTTCAATCGCGTTAGTAATTTTTGGATTAACCGCATTATGCAACCTTATATTATGAGCCACTGAGCGGACGACCGCTAGAGGGCATCACTGAGGAGACGCCTGGTAAGGAGTGCCATGAAACCACGATTCTGATCATAATAATTTTGATAAGACTTTTTATAAGTATTTCAGAAATTTAAATTACAGTAACTCTGCATATCATAATGTCTTGCGTCTATGAAACCAGATAAAACTAAATTCAATTCATTTTCATTATTATTTAAATTATCCAACTTTTAATAAAAGGGATTTATGAAGTTTACCCTTGACACACAGATACAAACCAAATATATAAGAACAAATGCTATGATTTCTACTTCACTGCCATATGTTTCATTTATTGACATGTATAATTTATAAGTAGTACTATTGAATGCTTCAAAATAGTTCCAGTTTTCAAAACTACACTTTTTACAATTTTAGCCCTAAACAAAAAGTAAGAAAAACATCGAGTTAGGCAATTGCCATTTCCTAAGATTTTTTTTGTGATTCAAACATTATATTAAGAGTGATATTCACTACGCCGACTAACGCTTAAGGAGTTATGACAGGGTTAATATTATGAAAATATCAACAAGTATAAGGTTGTTTCTTCCTGTAAAAATTAAAAATTAATTTTACAACTCTTGATAATCTTAATGTAACAAAAATTTGAACTCTTGATAACACTTATGCAGACAAAACCAAACTCTCATTAACACTCATACTGAAAAAAAAATTCTAAGAGCTTACTTTAAAATTAAACTTTAATTTTCAAACATGACAACTCTAATGTGGCCGAAATTATATGTGCTTTATCCTATACAGTTATTAAATTAAGTAAATTAAAGATCTTGATAACACTTATTTAGACAAAATACTAGCAGCTTCACTGCATGCTGTTAAGAGGTGTTGATAATAAAGTCATCAGATCAACAAATAATATATCTTCTTTCCCCTTGTGAATAAGTGATTGAAACACAAACACTGGAAGAATATATGATGCTTATAGATCAAGTTTCTCAATCTCATATTTCATTGTAGATGATCGTCCTTGACATATATGCTATAGATTTAATGAAATAAGGAAATAGTAACTTATTTTCCGAATTACTAACTAGAGTAGATTGTACATTCGCTTGTTGCTTCCATAAATAACAACAGAAAAAGGAAATAATAGACATTAATTATTTTAAAAATTATGATTTTTCATGATGCGAGACAATTCCGTTATATTACATGATGAATTTGGACAAACACATGATATTATGACACATTATGAGCACATTTATCGTGTGATAATATATCATATAAGAACATAATACGATTTTATCACATGTACAATCGGTAACAATTGAAACTTGGAATAATTCCGAAAAGGCTCCATGTTATGCGAATGTTTGGAACCGGGCACGCAACGCCCCATTTGCCGTTCAGGCTATCTACGTTTCACATGCTTTGGTCGAGTGTTTATATGAATACATACATATTTATAATCCTTCCTCAATTTAAAGGGTTATTTATTTATTTCAAAACGATTACTTTTTATAACAACAAACTTGCCAATTTATTTATTGATATCATAACTTTCTTTTCTTAAAATTAAAATGGGAATTTTTATAAAACCGAAGGTATAGATAAAATCGAAGGAGACCATAATGCGAAGATGCTATTACACGTTCATATTTTCATCCATGAGAGTTTCGCATTATTTAGCTTAAGGTATAAGCATCACGATTTGAGTGCTGGTGATTAACTCATTTACGAGGTTCGAAGACATGCGTCTTAACATAATTATTTGTCTTCAAACTTGATCTATAAGCATCATATATTCTTCCAGTGTTTGTGTTTCAATCACTTATTCACAAGGGGAAAGAAGATATATTATTTGTTGATCTCATGACTTTATTATCAACACCTCTTAACAGCATGCAGTGAAGCTGCTAGTATTTTGTCTAAATAAGTAATCTTTAATTTACTTAATTTAATAACTGTATAGAATAAAGCACATAAAATTTCGGCCACATTAGAGTTGTCATGTTTGAAAATTAAAGTTTAATTTTAAAGTAAGCTCTTAGAATTTTTTTTTTCACTATGAGTGTTAATGAGAGTTTGGTTTTGTCTGCATAAGTGTTATCAAGAGTTCAAATTTTTGTTACATTAAGATTATCAAGAATTGTAAAATTAATTTTTAATTTTTACAGGAAGAAACAACCTTATACTTGCCAGCCTTTTACCTTGAAAAGGTTGGTTTGGGGGGGGCAGATTTCACTACTTTTAAAAGGTATATAATATGTAAATTACAGAGAATAGTAAACATCAACTGAATAAGTAATAAATTTAAAATATTAATGTATATATGCTGAGAGATTATTGTAATAATAATTATTTTTTGGGCAGAATTAATCTGTAGAACAAATATATTTTTTAGATCATTATTATTCACAAAGAAATCTATCTTTTCCATACCACCTTCGAGGTAAATAAAATAGCGCGTTTTTTTTTTCCTTTATTGACACTAAATTTTATGCTAAGTTCCATAATTATTTGTCTCGCAAATATACATCAAAGAAATCTGTACGTATAAAATTATTGCTAATTAATTAACTGATAACTGCTTGCTTGAAAGCATTTGTACGTTACCTATACTATATCGACATGCAGAAAATGAGTGATATAGCATTTAAATATTTATACAAGTTCACATCGTATCCTTCACAATTGTTTTATCTATATTATAGTGTTATGAATAATATTTAGTAAAAAAAGAAGTATATGTAAGTTAGTTTTCAATATCCTTATGATTCCTTATGATATACGTATTATTATTTTTAATGCAAAAGACCTAATTCGGTAAATGTTTAGAAAATTGGAATCGAATTTGAACTTTATGAAAACTTGTAAAAAGTAATGTCAATAAAGTTGTGGTATCCCCTGTAGGCCTAATCCACAAAATTGATACAAAACTTTATTCCCTTTAACATAATTATTTACTTGATACAGATAGTATGAAAAAGTAAAGATCATTTAATGAAAAATAAATTTTTGGTTGATATGATAAACTTGAAATTTTTCATGATTTCCCTCTGATTAGTACGTTTAATGAAAACATAGTTATTTTCAATTTTCAGAGTGCCCGAAGTATAGGCAGTTTTCAGAATATGGGTTGAGCGTCCCTTTTTTCAATGGAAATACATGTTCTGATTTCTAAAAGGTAAAAAGACCATACAAGTGGTTTAGCCCACAGCTTAGAGAGATTGTATAAAAATTTTGAAGATGATATAGCTGAGCAGTATTAAGATAATCGGAGATGAGAAATATCAAAATTAAAAAATTCAAATTTTGCTAAGCCGTATCAACTTGAATATTCTCATACTATCCCTCTAAGTGACAGGCTTTACAACTCATTAGTTTTCATTACCTTTTACAAAGCAAAACATGCATTTCCCTTGGGAAAAGACTCGTTACATGCAAGATTTGAAAACTGAGTGTACATGTTGCTCTCTTAAAATTGAGAATAACAAATTTTTCATTAAGCAAATTAATCAGAGGGATAGCATAAGAAATTTCAAGTTAATCGTCTAGACCAATTTTGTTCCATTTTGAATGTCATAAATGATAATTATTTTGACATTGGTCTATGTGATAAACTTAAACTTTCACATGCTATCCTTGCGATGGGTTTCTAGATAGAACATAAGTTTTTCTCAATTTGAAAGGAGTACAATAAAGTATACTCATTTTCTAGATCATGGATGTAACGAGCCTTTTCCCGAGGGAAAAGCATATTTTGTTTTGTATAAGGTAACGATTACTTATAAGTTGTCAAGCCAGTCACTTAGAGAGATAATATAAAAATTTTCAAGTTGATACGACTCAGCAGTTTTGAATTATTGAATTTTGAAATTTCTAGTCTCTGATTATCTCAATACTGCTCAACGATACCATCGTCAAAATTGTTATACTATCTCTCTAAGCAGTGGGCTTGAAAACTTGAATGATCTTTTTATCTTTTAGAAAGCAAAACATACATTTCGAATGGGAAAAGAGATGCTCAACCCACATTCTGGAAACTGCCTGTACTCCGGGCTCTCTGAAAATAACCATTTTTTCATTAAGCAAATCAATCAGAAGGATAGCATATGGAATTTCAAGTTAATCGTCTAGACCAATTTTAAGCTGTTCAATTTTGAATGCCTTAAAGTATAATTATTTTGAAATTGGTTAAGAAGATTAACTTGAAATTTCATATGCTATCCCTCTGATTGATTTGCTTAATGAAAATCTAGTTATTTTCAATTTTCAGTGTGCCCTGAGTACAGGCAGTTTCCAGAATATGGGTTGAGCGTCTCTTTTCCCAATAGAAATGTATGTTCTGATTTCTAAAAGGTAAAAAGACCATACGAGTGGTTTAGCCCACAGCTTAGAGAGATAGTATAGGAATTTTGAAGATGGTATAGTTGAGTAGTATTCAGATAATCGGAGATTAGAAATTTCAAAATTCAAAAATTCTAATTTTGCTGAGCCGTATCAACTTGAAAATTCTGATACTATCCCTCTGAGTGACAGGTTTGACAACTCATAAGTTCTTGTTACCTTATATAAAATAAAACATGCTTTTCCCTTGAGAAAAGTCTCGTTACGTCTGGAAACTTAGTGTACTTGCTCTCTCAAAATTGGGGAAATCTTGTAAACGACTTGTCTTCTGAACTTATATAATAATTATAAATCTTGAAAAAACATTTTTCACATCACTAGCTTCTCACAGAATTTCCTTCCCTTTATAACATGACAGTTGCGTAACCTCCCAATAGAAATTGTGTAAAAACTTTCTTGGTACTTAAACGATGAAAATACAACACTTTCACTAGTTTGTCACGTCACAAGAAAATTCTTTCCTTCTATAACATGATAGTTGTAGGCCTTCATAAGTTCTCGTTACCTTATACAAAACAAAACATGCTTTTCCCTTGGGAAAAGTCTTGTTACGTTTGGAAACTTAGTGTAATTGCTCTCTCAAAATTGGGAAAAACTTGTAAACCACTTGTCTTCTGAACTTATATAGTAATTATAAATCTTGAAAATACATTTTTCACATCACTAGCTTCTCACAGGAATTCCTTCCCTTTATAACATGACAGTTGCGTAACCTCCCAATAGAAATTGTGTAAAAACTTTCTTGATACTTAAACGATGAAAATACAACACTTTCACTAGCTTGTCACGTCACAAGAAAATTCTTTCCTTCTATAACATGATAGTTGTAGGCCTTCATAAGTTCTCGTTACCTTATACAAAACAAAACATGCTTTTCCCTTGGGAAAAGTCTCGTTTCGTCTGGAAACTTAGTGTACTTGCTCTCTTAAATTGGGGAAAAACTTCTAAACCATTTGTCATTTGAACTTATATAATAATTAAAAATCTTGAAAAAACATTTTTCACGTCACTAGCTTGTCACATCACATCACATCACAAGAAAATTGTTTATAACCTGATAGTTGTATGCCTTCCAATAAAACCTGAAAAATAAAAAAGATCA
The DNA here is from genome assembly GCA_018906965.1 of Philotrypesis tridentata. Lineage (NCBI taxonomy): Eukaryota > Metazoa > Arthropoda > Insecta > Hymenoptera > Pteromalidae > Philotrypesis > Philotrypesis tridentata. The sequence continues at coordinate 112,535 of JACCIB010000522.1, forward strand.
TTTTAACAAAGAATCAGTTCACAAAATCTTTCATTATATTATGTACGATTTATAAAAAAATAAAACTAAATACTTATCTAATTCTAGCCTATTAGTCATGTTTGTGAGATATCCTAAAATATTAAAATAGCACTGTTTTTATAAAATATATATTTAGGTTAAATTTTACTATATTTTCACTGATTTTTAAAATTACTTATAAATAGAATTTCTTGCTGATATATTAATAAACTCTCTTATTGTAATCGTCATCTGCACCACAAACTGTATAAAAGTATATTTCTTTAACATGACAGCATGTGTTATTGTATTGCATAATACAAAACATCTGCATCTGCACATAAAAATGTCTGCTCGTCTGCATTTGCACACATATAAACTGTATACATACAATAGTATACGTAGAGCTGACGTCACACGATGACGTACTTCCGCGGAGAACATTTTCTCCGGGAGAAGAATTTTCGTATAGGAGAATTCGTGATGCCGAACTTTCACTTCGCAATAACTTTTGATAGAAGCAATTTCACAAAATATGACCCCGATGTCATTTTGTTAGTTTTGTCGCAAGCTTTCATCTGAGTGCTCATATGCAATAAACAAAGTTGTTAATGCGAAGATAACTGTATGTCGAGTTTTCAACAGGGCTAATTTAAAATATATATAGGGTCTGGCTTGCGCCCGACGGCGGCGTACGTACTGACGTACGTTATACTTGCCACCGTGGCACTGCCGCGCCCCTTGATTTTTTTTTTATTTACTTTTTTCATAGTTAATAGTACGTAGAATATGGTGCTCAAAGCCGTTTTTTGCCAAAACAATTTGCCTTGAAGATGCAGACTAAAAACTGATAAATATTTTTCCAGCAAATTTTCGAAAAATCGAGAATTTTAAATATTTTAACTAGACTAAACTTGTGGAATGAATTGCTCTACGACGCTTCTTATATAGTAGTTTCATGAGAAATATGACTAAAAATACGACGTAAAAACGGTTTAACAAAGTTTTGTTCTCAAGAGTTATTAATTTACTTTCTTAAAATATTAACTTTTCTATGTGTAATTTTATGTTATTATTCTCAATGTTATTAAACTCAATGTGTTAAAGTAAAGGCATTCAACAAATTTGAAATTGCTACCCAAATATGTTACGCCTTCTTGCCCAGCATCCGGTCGGGAATGAAGGTTACTAGGTGATCGGTATAGTAGAATTTTCTTAGAAGTAGCCAAACAGCTGTTTTTCATCCAATCTTCAAGTCACCAGATCAGTGCAGATGCAGTTTGTCTGCTAGCTGCTGTAACCATGCTGTAACAATTAAGAACTCTATAGAGTACAGCAAATATTCAGATAAGTATTGTAAATAATAAGTAATAATTGTATCTGTAAATTCCTTTTTCTTTGTTGGTTTATTTTTTGCTTTTAGGTATACCGGTGGAAGACAGCAAGATGGGACTCTTGTATTGGCTGTTTGGAGTAACATTTGGTATGCTTTCAAACAACTCAAAGTGTGTTTAATAATGGTAAGAAGTGCAAATAAATGTAATCATTAATAAATCTTGACTATCAATTGGTAACGATAATTTTTATTTTATTTCCAGCTTCTAAATACTATTATCAAACGTCATGTTATATGCGCACCATCAAATCTACATTATTGCATGTATATTTGAATACCAAAAGTAAATCAAGTCTCTTTCTCAACTTCTGTATTTTTATGATTTCAGTTTACGATCCGCAGGTTTTCTCGACAACCGTTGGATCAATCTGGCTGAAATTTTAGACACCTTTGGAATATATTTCTTCATAAACGAAGTGGAGCGGAATTGGAAAAGGTATGTTCAAAGTAAATGTTATGTATGTTGACATTCATAACATTCACTATAATTACTAATATTGCCAATATAAGTATAATTAATTATTAATTAATTATTTGAATTGGATGTTTTTCAGGAATCTGTTCCACTTAATTTATGGCCGCACTAATAAATAAGATTTACCACTTTAGTTCAGCAGAGTAGATGAACCGGTTCCTTTAGACAGCTGCGAACCGTAGACAAAAATAGTGAAAATCATGATTTTTGGTAACTAAATTATTGTAATTGTTAAGCAATATTGAACACACTTATAATGCATATTAATTATATTAATTATTATGCATATTTCTTTGTGCATAAAAGTGGTGTGTAACACTTATATTTAAAAGGAAAAATATAATTATTAGAGCATTCCTATATATATATATATTTTTTTTGCAGGCACTAATCTATCTATGTCTTTTTTCAGGATTTAAACCTGTTATAATCCCTTAATATCACCATATATATAATTTCATTCAATTAACAAAATATAAATACATATTAACACAGGTATTGGAGAATTTATCGATCTCCCTTGAGGCAAACATGAAGGAAAAAATGATTAAACCTTCATTTCAACGTTTCGGCGAACATTGTCGCCCTCATCAGGAAAAGTGTCAATAATTCAATGCTTGTTACTCGATAATTGACTTCGGAAGTGCGGAAGTTGCGGGTAACACGCTTTATATATACTCCGAAGCATGATCTGTTGTTCAAAGCATTTGTTTACCAGTGACGTTGGATTTAATTCTTTTATACCTGTGTATAATCATCGTGCCGGTCTATCGCCTCAGCTGATATATTAGATATGTGTATACGTGGTTGAGATTTTGTGTATCTTTCTTTTGTTTATGTCATTGTTTTGCATGTGTATATAAAATTTCAGAAATGAGCCTCTTATTTAAATTATAATAATTGGTTCAGCTGAATAGATGAACTGGTTCCTCCAGAAAACTGCGGATCGTAGACAAAAATAGCGAAAATCATGATTTTTGGTAAGTTAAAATGAACATAAAAGTGGTGTGTAATATTTAAGAGGAAAAATACAATTTTTAGAGCATTCATATATATATATATATATATGTGGATTCAATTCATGCAACCTAAATCTCATTTCATCATTTACCTCTTCATCCTCAGAAAAATGCGTAATTGCTATATCATAATCTTTATCCCCTTCTTCCTCTTCAACCTCTTCAGCTTGATGTCTAGCCATAATTTCCTCTAACCTCCTACTAGCTTCTTCCATCCAATCATTCTTCGTAACCATCCTACTTTCAGACTGACTAACCTCACTCACATATATCCTAATGTTCTTCACTGTTCTATTCTGATCACCCTCAACGGTGGTTTCTTCTTTTCACTACTATAAATCTCAGTTGATGATAATGCCGGCATACTCAATCTCCCTCTAAATGAATTCACCTTTATTGATACATTTGGACCTTCATTATCAATATACTTCAAATCATCAGATTTAGACAAAGCTAACCTCATCGAAACTCTTTCACTTTGAGACCTCTTCACTGTCTTTGTCGATTTCAACAAAGCTCCCTGTTTAATATATTCGGCAAGTTTAGATGTCACCTGAGCCTTATTCCTTGTCCTATAAGTAGTCCGGGAGTCCTGGCATTGGGACTGGAAGTTCGTGCCACTCCCAATTTTATTGTTGGATCTGGTAGGTGTTAGTGTACTGATGATAACCTTAAATTCTCTACCTCGCAGCTGCCCGGAACATTGTCATTATTGCAAAATAAAGTTCAAAAATGCAATTTTTTTTGATTTTTCATTTGTAGTTTTATTATTATTAAATTTACGTGAAAAAGTTGAGTATCAAAATTGTTCACAACAGAATTTCCTACAAGGTACATGTATTCCCGAGTGCGAAATTAACTTTTTTCATCGCTAAATTGTTTAAATAAAAAAACAAAGTTTTTTTCTTCATGTTGCCGTAGCTTATGCAAAAATAATTATTTTTGATCGAACTTTCACTCAACCGGTCTTGACAGGTCATACTATATAAAAATGCTTGCCCGATCTCGCTAAGTTAAAATGGCGGCTTATTGCAAAATTGTTATTCTATTATTTCAAATGCATCTCTATTTGTCGCATATAACAATAAATCGATGCGACCACCTGCAACCGCTAGCTTATGGCATACTTAACAAACGCTAAAAGGAACTTTTCTTCAAATTAATATTTCACAACATTTTTAGCAATAAACGTCCATTTCTGGGTTGGTATCTCGGCCAATTTTAAAGTTAGAGAAGCTCAGTAAAATCCATCGTATAGTGTGTAAAAAACCATGAATTTTCATATAAAAAATATTAAGATCGGACATGTAGGAGCCGAGATAACAATTTTTTTTCAATCGCCGATTACGCCGAAACTACTTAATATTTTTAAATGAAATTTACCACAGTGCTTATTGAAGAAATACTCTAGAAGATCATGTGTGTCCGAACAGCTATAGATGCCTTGGTTCGACTGAAACGACTGGTGAAAAAGGCAAAATCAGCGCGCACGGCCGCGCGGCTCGTCCGGTCGGGCGGCGTGGTGGTGGGGGGAGCGCCACTGCGGCGGCGGACAGGATTTCGCGAACCTTAATTGAAAATTTATTTTCTCGGCAACCAAAGCAGCTATTGCAATACTTTTTTTTCATTTAATGTGTTTTTTTCTCAGCTTTTTGCTCTGTTAATTAAATTATCATTAAATTAACAGAAATGCCTAAAATTGTCATTTTTTGCACAAATTTTAATATTTTTTTACCAAGCGCATAATATACATAATTTTGAATCTAAAAATATTATTATCGTTATACCCGCATAACATATATATGTATATGTAAACTAACAACCGGCTATTTGTTTTTTGAAAGGCGACTTTTGTGTAACTTTTGAAAGGTCTAGTTTTATATAAAAATTATTATTTTGTTTGTGCGTATCTTCGAAAGTAAATATTTTGCAATCCTCTCAACACTTTCTCCGTTAATTTCTGGAACGTTACTGTTACATCTTTTAAACCTTCCATCATGCGTGTATACTCATAATGCCCATTGATTGTTGAAAAAGCTGTCTTATAACTATCCTCTGGAGCCATAGGAATTTGCTGAAAACCACTTGCCAAATCAAAAATTAAAAATAAATCGCTAAAATCAATAACCATACGCCACTTCGGATTACCATGACTATCTTTGGCACAATCCATATTGGAGAATTACACGGTGAATTTGACTCCCTTATAATCTTATCCTTCAATTTCTTTCCTTCTCACTTGCTTATGCTTCAGCGGATATATACACCTATACTGTTTGGTATTAATCGGAACATTATCCTCTAAAAATATGTAATGCTGAATCATGTCAGTACAAGTCAACTTATCTCCTGGCAACAAAAACCTATCCAAATAATCTTCCAATATCCCATAAACTATTCGTAACCCCTCCTTATTCAAATGTTGTCGTCTAGCTACTTCTTTCACCTTTTGTAACCTTCTAAATTATCCACTATTATTTTTCCCTCAAATTCACTGTCTGGTTCTTCCAAAAAATTAGCCTCCGTATCAAACGTTATTAACTCTCTCGGATTCACTTCTTTTTCATTCGTCACATCTATTTCATACGTATTTATAGCTAAAATCTTACAAAGATCATTTTCATTAATTACTACTCCTTCCCCTAAAAATACATTCGCATTCCCAACATCAATCCTCGAAACATAACCTTCTTTCAAATCACTGTGAATTAAATTAATCTGTGTAACCTGCCTCGTTCTTGTCTTGATATTATAAACCATCTTATCTGAATCAATCTTCTGATTATCAATTCTCATCCGCATTATTTACTCTCACTAATTCCCTCGACAACAACTTCTGATCTCCATTCTGCATCTACAGCCATTGCCTATTAATTCACTTGTTCATCATTTTCCATAAAAAATGGTATTGGATTCATCACATCTTCTGCCACCATTAAGATATTACTATAATAAGAAATTACAACTTCTTCCTGCCTCAAATTGCTTCTTCCCAAAATACCATCATTCAATATTGGAAATTCATCTATCACTACATTAAACTTCACAATCGAATTTCTAATCTTCAAATACATTGAACCCAATATATATATATATATATATATATATATATATATATATATATAATTTCACTTCTTATTCCTCCCAAACCAATAACATCATCCATGTCTATAGGCGTATCTTTATCTAATACTGTCAACTTAATGGTAAAATGAAAAAATATATTCATCTAGTTAATACCAAAATTATTTATAATTTACAATAAATTAAAATTTTACTAATCATAACAAAAACGCAATTCAATTTTAAGACATATTCTGAAAACTAGTTTTTTCGGCGCAAACTGCAAAATTAATTAAAATAAATACTAATATCTGTCCAACAATATATAAACTAACAACGCCGAAACTTACTCAACTGGCTCGACTAGAATTATGTGGAAATCAAAAATCTCACGGCGACGCAGGATGGCGATGCGCCACTAGAGAGTGTCGATTACAGACTGTACAGGATTGTACCGACCGCTAATCGTTTTCGCTTATACAAAACTCAGAAAGGGGGAACATTAATACATATAAAGGTACAATCGAAAAATCCGTCTCGATTCGCCGTGTAACATACTCCGCACGCATACAGCCCGAAAGGTAGCATGTATCTTTCGCTCAGCGAGAGAGAGAGCCCGCGTTGCCAATCTGACGTCACAATCATAGCTGTATTAGAATTAATACTAGTATGAATCAGTCGTCGTCATAGCAACACTTGCTCGCCCCTCCCTCAGCGGTATGTCCTGCACCGACCCGCCAGCCTAACACTATTAAAGAGTGTTAGCTGAATTTGAGAGGACCCGGTGCGCACTACACACACACCATATCACCCAGCTCGAGACAGCCTCGAGTCGTCACAATTTAAACATAAATAATAAATAACATTTTGGCTTGGGGCTAACTTTAAAACTGTTAACAACATTTTTATAATTATTTTTCAAGAAACACGTGTCTTCAGCACAGTTAAGTGTATTATCATAAAATCGAATGTGCAACAATTCTGAAAATTTTCTTCTAAAAATTGAAGCTTCCCCATCAATAATTTGCACATTATCAAAGTTAAATTGATGCCCAGTATCCATAGCATGGACGGCAATAGGAGAGGTGGCATCTCGCTTTTCAATGCATCGTTTATGCTCAGACTCTCTCACCTTGAGAGATCTGAGCGTTTCGCCAATATATGTAGAATCACAATGCGCACAATCGATTTTGTAAACAACATTTCTGTTGTTAACCAACCACCTGTCCACGATGATCTCTAACCATGAAATCTACTAACTACCTACCATTTTCACCATTGAACTCTTATCTACCATCGATCATCTACACCCTTGACCCATCACCTAGATTCTTTACTTATGACTCCAATAATGAGCTCCAGAATTCAACTTCACACCTGGTATAAACTTTACTTACCACCTTGACCTACTAAACAACCATCTGTCTACGATGATCTACCTAGCACCTACGACCGTCTACCTAGCACCTGAACCGCCAATCGCGACCTCCACACTCCATCTATCTCCTACATCATCCACTTATTGCTGCAGTCATGAGCAACACCCTTCACACATAATCTCAACCTATCACCTTTACCCTTGACTTTCCGCCTTTGCCTATCACCACTACCTAGGACCTTCTTATCAACCTGTTATCCTCCACCTTCACCCTCTACGTATCGCCTCAACTCATAAAATCTACTCTCTATCTATGACCTAAAATTCATCTAAAACTATTGTTCTCTACAAATGTTCTCAACCTATCATTACTACCCTCCATCTATCGTCTCCAATGAGGACCTCATTGTTCACACATTCTGCCTACAACTATCAACTCCACACATGAATTCCACGTACCATCTAACATCTTGACTCGTAGCCTCAAACCACCACCTATAATTTCAACCCATGAAGCTTAACAACTATTTAGCACCTCCACTGTCCATCTGTTACCTGCAATCAAGTTCTCCTACACCACCTGTTTCTTTCATCTACCACTCCTGACTCCAATCATGAATTCCACACTCCACCTATCCCTTACAACTCCCACTATCAGCGTCACACATGACTTCTGGCCTCTACCTATCATCTCCACCCGTGACTTCTGGTCTCCACCTATCATCTCCACCCATGGTTATCCGCCTTCATCTATCACATCTAACCATGAAATTCCCATCAACCTATTATTCTACGCTTTTCATCTATACCAATAAAGTCTATCATTTACCTTCACCAGCACTTCCACCCTCCACATATCGCTTCTAATCGTCCACATATGACTTCTAACATTGATCAATCACTTAGGAAAGTTAATAAAAATGCGTCTCTTCGAGCCAAAATGGTTTTTAATTACGCCAGACGTTTCAGGGTATTGTACCCCCTCATCAGTGGCTAAGCAAATATTATTAAAATTTTTTACAAAAACAATAGGAAAAATACAATAAACTAAAACAAGTTAAAAAATTACCAAAAAATCCAATTAATTAACTTATAAAAATAAATTGAATTATAACTGCGAGAGAAAAATATCTGACCTCTCCGCAGCGTGTTTACACGCTCAGGGACATGACCTTTCGGTCCGCTCGCATGGCAACACTTCGAATCTTCTTGGTTCGAAGGTGAATAATATTACGTCGAATTACAATTTTAGCCATGCGGATATTTTCGAAATAAGAAAAAAATGGCTTGTGAATCTTTCTGATTCACAACTTCCGGATTATGTAGAAAAGGTGATGTCTATGGGTGAAAAATTCAATTTTAATAATGATTTCCATTTTAAAGAAGCTATTGAGATTTTGAAAAGCTTGGAGAATGTTTATATGTTCAATCGAGGCATAGACGGAGGACTACGTGATGGCGTTATTTCCATTTTAAATTCACAAATTAAAAATAAGACACACACACCTTACCACGAACGCATCATGTTGTATAATACCAAACGCACAAAACAATTTTTAAAGAATAATCCGGATTTATTTTTTACTAGAGCAGATAAGGGCAACGCTACGGTGGCAGTAGATCGCAATGTGTACATTTCGAAGGTCAATGACGCCCTTAGCGATGATAGATTTTATAGACGGGTTAAAGTTAACCCCGCCGCAGGGATAAAAAAGCGGATTAAAAAACTGATTGACCTTTGGAGTACACGGGGCGTCTTGGAGTGTGATAAGGCCTTCAGAGGTCTATCTTCTAAGGGTATCGAGCACACATCGCTGCCGAAAGCGTACGGCCTTATAAAAATTCACAAACCTGATAATCCTGTACGGATTATGGTTTCTGCAGTTAATAGCCCCACTTATTCTCTTGATAAGTGTGTGTCTGTCTTATTAACGAAACATTTTCCTTTACCGTCTTCATACATTAAAAATAGCTCTCAATTAAAGAATGATCTGATTAATATAGATATTTCCGATAAACACTGTTTCGCGTCATTCGATGTCGTTTCCTTATTTTCGAGCTTGCCAAAGGATGCAATTTTATTGTCGATAGAGAAGAGGTGGAAATGGCTTTCATGTTTGAACTGCATGTCTAAGGACGAATTTATCGACGGTATAAGAACCCTTCTCGATTGTACATATCTTGTATTTGATGGCAATTTTTATAAACAGGTTTCTGGCGCCCCGATGGGATTTTGCTCGAGTCCTGTATTTGCAAATGCAGTTCTTGAGGACCTCGAGGAGCATTGTCTGAGCATTACAAAATCTAGCGTTCGACTTTTTCGCAGATACGTGGATGACTGTTTTTTGATAGTGGACAGAGAAGAGATTGAAGTTGTGTTATCTGTTTTTAATAATTACAACGAATACCTTCAATTCACTTCGGAAATTGAAGTAAACAATAGTATTAACTTTCTTGACATTTCGATTTTTCATGATTCTAGTGGCAAAATATTTACTAATTGGTACCAAAAAAACACAGCTTCCTGCAGATACATTAATTTCTTTTCCCATCATCCAAAAAGTCAAAAAATAGCAATAATATCCAATCTTTTTGATAGGGCAATATTATTGTCGGATCCTCGATTCCACTGTGAGAACGTTGAAAAGGCGAAAAAAATCTTAATAGCTAATGATTATCCTCCTGATTTTATTGAAAAATTTAGCAAAAAGCGGATTGCACGTAATTTGGGCATCTCAAGGGCCACATTGAGAGGCGCGGACACGAGCAATATCGACTCACACACTTCTAATTGCAATAGTAACAATAATTTACACTCGGGAAAAGGCTACGGGGTGTTCCCTTACTACGAAGGGTTCAATGAAAAATTAAGGTCCGTATTTAAAAATAATGACGTGAGGTTAGTTAATCATGTTACCAATAAGTTTAACAAATTTATAAAATTTGGTAAAGACCCTACTGCGGTAGGTGACACACGGAACGTTGTTTATAAAATCGATTGCTCCGATTGCGAATCAACATATATCGGAGAAACGTATCGGCCTTTAAAAACTAGGCAATACGAACATAAAAGGTATATAGAGAAAAGGGATCTTAATTCCCCTCTTGCAGTACATGCGTTGGAGACGGGTCATAGCTTTGATTTTAACAATATTAAAATAATTGACAGAGAGCAATCTATTTTCCGTAGACGGTTCTCGGAGATGCTCCATATACAGTTTTTCGATGGCACGCTTAATAGGGCTGAGGACACGTGCCACCTCAAAGCCAGTTATAAGAATGTTATTTCCAATCTAAAAGTTAGTCCGAATAAATTTTAATTGACAAATGTTGTGATTACGGAGGCTCGGTAGCGAGCAGATTGTACCAGGAGTCTAGGACGCGGAGAGAGGTGGCTCACCGCTTCGCGCTCTCTTCAGTTCAGCCAACACGCGTTCAATGGTGATTGGCTGGCGGGCCGGAGCGGCACAGCCCAAGTGGGAGGTCGGAGAGCCGGGTTGCCGTGGCAATGGCCCGGCCATACTGTACTATATAGTGATACAGTCATGGTAGGGGCGTCGCACGCGGAGCGGCGCGGGCTCTCCGCTCTACTACATGAATAACAGCTCGTGTCACCTCTGTTGCGTTATGTGTTCCGGATACACTTAGCGAGCTCTGAGGCTTTCGTGGCTACGATATTCGCTTTATTTTTGCACTTTATATGCATTTCATTTGTATTAGAATCTTGCCCGACGGATGTATTGTAACATATATATAGGATCGATTTTTGGCCGCAAACTTAGTTGACTTTTGTCCTTGGCCGGTGCCACATTACCACCGAGTGGCACCGGTCGTGTTTTTTCCTTTTGTTTAAGTTTTTTTCGAGCGTCACACTTGTAAGTTGTTTATTTTTGTAACGATTATTGTAACTATTATAAATTGTCTTTTGTACATTTTTACCTTAAATTTTGCGAATTTGTAATTTTTTAGCGCCGTCTGCGTTTTCTTGTTTCGTCAATGTAGTAGACGACTCAATTAATTGGATTTTTTGGTAATTTTTTAACTTGTTTTAGTTTATTGTATTTTTCCTATTGTTTTTGTAAAAAATTTTAATAATATTTGCTTAGCCACTGATGAGGGGGTACAATACCCTGAAACGTCTGGCGTAATTAAAAACCATTTTGGCTCGAAGAGACGCATTTTTATTAACTTTCCTAACTACCATCATCGAGCGATAGAGTCAGTTTTAAACAATTGATCTATCACGTTCATCAATCCATCTATTGCACTCAATCGTGTCCTTTTTCTCCAACTATCCTTACAACGTCCACTTATGAATACAATCGTGATCTCTACCCTCCACACATAATCTCTACCTATATCCTACAGAGGATTATTGAGGAGCTCTAGTTAGCTCGAAACGTTAGCTTATAATAAACTCAAAAATGTTTGCTCGAAAAGATGCATAATTGTTTTTCTCCTTACATATATGAATTTTTTTAACATATGTTCGGATATCAAGTTTCTTAGATCTCCGACGGTTTGTTAGATTTTTTTGTTAAAGAGCGCCCTTTTGGGCTTACTTCCGCAGAATTAAGGGGTTATGACAGTGTTAAAATTTTGAAAATATTAATTTTTTTTTATTCACTTTTTTCACAGTTAATAGTCCGTAGAATATGGTCCTGAAAGCTGTTTTTTGCTAAAAAAATTTGCCTTGAAAATATCGACAAAAAACTGATAAATCTGTTTCAAGTAAATTTTTGAAAAATCGTGATTTTTAAATATTTTAATTAGGCCAAGCTTGTGAAAAGGATTGTTCTACCACACTTTTTACAGAGTTATTTCATGAGAAATCTTACTGAAAATACGACTTAAAAACCGTTTTTTTCTCAAGAGTTATGAAATTATTTCCGTAAAATAAAAAAAATCCGTAAAATTAATTTTTCTATGTGTGATTTTATGTTAATAAACTCAATACATTAAAGTAAAGGCATTCAACAAATTTGAATTTGCCACTCGAACAGGTTGTACCTCACAGCGTCCGGTCGAGAATGAAGATTACTGTTTGATCGGTATAGTAGAATTTTCTGTAAAGCAGCAGAAAGCAGCCAAACAGCTGTTTTTCATCCAAGACACTAGATCAGTGCAGTTAGTCTGCTAGCTGCTGTAACAATGCTTATAACCTCAGTGGTGTTGTAAAAGTGCAAGAGCTTCTGCAGAATACAAAAATTATTCAGATAAGTATTGGAAACTAATTAGTAATAATTGTGTTCATAATGAGCTTTTTCTTTGTTGGTTTATTTTTTGCTTTTAGGTATATGGGTGCAATCCAGCAAGATGGGAGTTTATATTGACTGTCTGAAGTATTATTTTACATACTTTTTAACAACTTGCAGTGTATTTAATAATGGTAAGTATTGCATGTAATTTTAATTCATAAACATAACTTGATTATGAATAGCTAACGATAATTTTTATTTTATTTCCAGCTTCAAAATGCTATTATCACACAGCATGATATGCGCATACCACCAAATATACTTTATTGTATGTATATTTGAGTACCAAAAGCAAATCAAGGTATGCCACTGTAATAAACCGCGAAGAGTATATAATTAAATTTTTTATAATGTCTCGATCTACGCAGATCAAATGTAACCCGATCTGTCTGATGACTGTTCTCCGGATAATTATAAAAATTAAGAGTAGCTACCCCAAATAAGGCGCCCTAGCAATGGGAAATCATGAATTTATAGCGATCTTCCGATGTTCACGGAGATCATCTGCGTCATACTGTATCTGAAAATAGCCCCCACTATAGGAAAACCATAGATTAAGCTCGGAAAAACCTACGCGGAAATATTCTGCGCGGCAAATACAGCGCGACAATGGGAGAAACGAACGCTTAAATAGATCTGGAGCAAAAGCTCCGCAGGCTAGTCGACCATCCAGTGACCAAGAGCACGGACGAATCTCTGCTCGTGACCTACTCATTCTATCTCAACCAGTGCTGCATACGGGGAACCGCCGCTTACGAGACGATTATCACGAATCCAACCTCATCCGGAAGTTCGGAAAAGCAAGAGAGCTGAGAGCAACCACCGACCCAAAGCCAGACGCTGCAGCCGCTGACACCTCGCAACCGCTCGACACTAACCCAGAGCGTCTATTCTTGGAAGCATTGCTGGAGCATCAGAGGGACAACTCAACGCCTCATCGAGCCACACGCACGATCAGCGACTTCCCTGCACACATATATACTTACGCACACACGCAAGGTACGGCCTCGTATTCTGTTAGCGCTGCGGGCGTTCACACTCACGTTTGTCTAACACGCATTATATACAGAGGTAATCTCGAAATCCCGCTCTCCTACCCGGTAGGCCATGACCGTGAATACGGTAGCCAAAGGAGAGAATTGTATATAGATTTTTAACTCATAATAAATTTACTAAATTACCGAACACATATTTCCTTTATTCGAAAACCATCACACCTCCAATAATAAATATATAGTTGTGAGCGTCACTATCCAGACGTAACACATTTAATATTTATTATTTAAAAATGGTGCATCGGCCTTCAGAACAAACGGAAATCGGGATTACCTGTGATGGTTTTTAAGAAATGTCAGAGAGAGACGCGTTCACTAACTGGCGACGAACAGAAACAGATATTAACGACACAACGCTGTTAAATCAATTCCGAACAAAAGAAAAGGAAGTAGAAGAAGCGTGCGCGAATGATTCGAAGGAAATTGACGTATTAATTACAGAAGCCTTGCAACTTTCAAAAAAATTATCTCACACATGCCAAAAATATAATTTAGACGAGCCGGAAGACGTGTTGAAATTTCTTAAGGATAAATCAAAATTTCTCAAATATCGGGAAAATTTAGATAAAAGTAGTTCAAGCAGCGAGCAAGAGGTTGACGATAGAGTAGTAGAGTCTTTGGTCGCTTTAGGACCAACAAAAAAATTTCAGCTCCAACGAGAGAGCTTTCTGAAAGATAAACGAACGGAAATAATCGAAAATAACGAAGTACATCCAATCGAAATAAATACTCCATTAAGTATTAAACAGGGATATACCAGCACTCCTTTAACGGAAAAAGGAGGGGCGATTTCAAAGAAAAAATTAATATCTTGCTTAGAGGAGGTGAATTTAGATAATTCATTACAGAACACAAAGCAAGAGATACAGGATTTGAAAACTCGTCTAACGCCAGTAATCGGAAAAAAGAGAGTTGAAGAATATTTTTCAAAACCCGAAAATATTAAAGAAATTAATAATACACTTACAAGCAATCCCGGATACGGAGCAATTGAAATTTTTACAAAATTCAAAAATCAGATAACGGAATTTTTCAATCAGCCACATAACACCGATTATAAAATTCAAGAAAATACGGAGGAAAGCAACGCGCTATATTTGTCAATTCCAAATACACCCAGTAATTTAATAGCACCGATTAGACAAGAAATCATGGCGAACGACGGTATGAGGGGAATGTCGATTTCAAATATTCTGGACATAATTCCAAGATACAACGGACAAAATATACATTTAAACGCTTTTCTTGACGGATGTCGGGAAGCGAAAGAAATGGTTTCAGCAGCGCGCGAAGCAGAATTAGTAAAATTTATACGAATGAGATTATACGGAGACGCACTAACGTGTAGTCGGGGTCAAACATTCGCCACAATGACGGAGATAATAAATTTTTTTGAAAGAATATATGGCTCAGCAAAAACTTTCCACGATTATACGGGTGAACTAGCAAAAATACGGCAGAAGCGGAACGAAGCAGTAATTACGTTCTTTAATAAAATTAAAGAAATTCAAAAAGAAATGTTGGCAACGGCCTTACGGGAAGAGAGATACACAAACGAGACGCGACAAACATTCACCGCGGAAATCGAGAGAGATTGTATCAAATTTTTTAAGAGGGGTCTACGCTGGGAAATCAAGAGCCGAATGGGCGAACATACGACGCTAAACGAAGCGCGAGAACAAGCGATAGAAATAGAAAGAGACTACGCCGGATGCGGGCTCGACTCAGACAGCGCAGATGAATCAAAGGCCAAGGTTAAGGAAACCCGGAAGATTAAAATAATTGATCCACAAACGCCTCAATCAATTCCCATGATAGCATGCAGTTATTGCGGAAAAGCGGGACATATTATGATGAACTGTCGAAGATTTTTGGGACAACAATTCAATGGATTCAATAATAATCAATCAAAAAATGGAAACTATTTACAACAAAATAGACAAAATAATAGACATTTTGGTGGATGGAATGCGGAAAACCGCCGCAGAACCGAATTTTTACCTAATACCAATAATAAGAGTAACAATAATTATAATAATAATAATTCTAATCGACCCACGATTAGCAATAATTATAGTCAAGGCGAATACCGCGGAAATCCCGGACCACCTCGTAATAATAACACGAATAACAATAAACCAATCCCTCAATGCTACCATTGCGGAAAAACGGGACACATACAGCGAAATTGTTATAAATTTATACGAGAACAACGTTCCAATGATACACAGGGAAACGACAGAACTCTTTCGCGGGAGGGCGCCTCGAAAGAGTTAGTCGCTGGCACACGCCCAAGGAACCAGCAGGCGGAGCCGGCACACGCATAGAGACCATAAATCTCAGCCAAAAAAGTACGTCTCCAACAATTAAAATCGACATTGGAGAATTTCGAAGACCGCTCGAATTCATGTTAGATACTGGAGCGGGAGTTAGCCTAGTGCGCGAGTCGGAGGTAGCACACTACGCTGACATAAATAGACAAGAAGTAATTAATTTAAAAGGTATAACGGATGGATATATCCCTACGCTAGGAAAAATAATAACAAATTTTAATGACATTGCTGCTGAATTTCATATTGTCGCCGATAACTTCCCTATAAAAGAAGCGGGAATTCTCGGAAATGATTTCTTTCGCAAAAGTGATGCGAAAATAAATTTCAATGAAAATTATATAGAGGTGAATGGACAAATAATTCCATTCATAAAAAATACTACAGGCGATGTGTCACGAGAGCTGCGGGTCGGTTCTGAGAAGATACATGCGCGAAAGGCCGAAAATAGAAAAGATACTATAGGAGACTCCAGGAGGGGAGATCTCGACTTTGACTATGATTATATGGAAATGAGCTCGAGCAACGATGATAATCAAGTAAAAAACCTGCAGGTGAATTTGAATAAAAGAGTTAAGTTTGATGATGCGTGCGCAACACACATACAAACAAATAATATTAAAAATGAAAAAGATAATAATGAAAGAATTGCAATTTATGAAATCAAGAATAATAAGGATAAAAGTAATGAAATTGAGATTGAAAATAATGAAATTGAGAATAATGAAATTATGATTGAAAATAATGAAATTGAAAATAATGAAACGGAAGAAAGTTTACAGAAGACAATGAACGAAATAATTACGGAAATTAATAAAATAGAAATTATGCGAAATACGCAAGAGAATATTGATGATGAAAATATTAATGATGAAAAAAATGAAGAATATTTCGTGGGTGCGGAAATATTTGAAAATTTATATGGCGATAGGGAAGAGAATGGAATAGATAATAATTATTTTATTAAACATTGTATTGAAAACGGCGATATGGATAATCTATGCAGCAATTACATGGAAATTTCAGAAAAGGATTATTATTCTACCGAGGTGAAACCAGCCGAGATGAGCACGTCTATTTTACAAATCAAAGAGACAAAGCCAATACCAAGAATAGATCGACTAAAGGCGCTCCTAAAAATAGACCATCTGACGGAAGAAACAAGAGAACCAATAATCAAATTAATCGAAGAATACGCCGACTGCTTTCACTTGAAAGGCGAATATTTGGGAACAGCTAAAGTGCCAAGCCATCGCATTGTTACAACAGATGATATACCGATTTACGAAAGACCATACAGACCGGCGCACTTATTAAAATTAGAAATGGAACGACAAATAACGGAGATGCTGAAAAGCGATATTATAAGACCTTCAAACTCCCCATACGCATCACCAGCATTTCTAGTAGCTAAAACACCGGACAGCAAAGGAAATCCTCGCTATCGATTTGTAGTGGATTACAGAAAGTTAAATGACAAAACCGTAAAAGATAAATACCCTTTACCAAATATTTTAGATATTATTGATCAATTAGCAGGTGCCCAATACTTCTCGGTATTTGATTTGGCGCAAGGATTTTTTCAAGTACCTGTACATGAGCCTGATAAATACAAAACAGCATTTTCTACACATCAGGGACTATTTGAATTTAATAAATTACCAATGGGTATGACAAATTCTCCCGCATCTTTTATGCGCGGAATTGACATAGTCTTCAAAGATTTACAAGGTAAGGAGATATTCCTATTTTTAGATGACGCAGTAATATACGGCAAAACGGTTGAAGAACACAATCAAAAATTTGAGAGATTTTTGAAAAGATTAAGAGAAGCAAATCTCAAGATGCAACCAGATAAATGCAAATTTTTGCAAGAGGAGGTGATTTATTTAGGACATCTACTCACCAGAGACGGAGTCCGCCCCGATCCTAAAAAAATCGAAGCAGTGAAAAATTTTCCGAGA
>JACCIB010000523.1:0-130190 GCA_018906965.1 Philotrypesis tridentata
TCGCAAGAGATCAGTATGTGTTTAGAGAACCTCTATCGGCGAATGTGAATTCACGACGTCAACACGGGAGCGATTCCTAGGACGAATAGTTTTAAGAAGAAAATTGCGGTCGAGGAAAGTCAATACGTGATGACGCCGGAAGGAAGAGGAAAAATTTCATACAGAGATAGAAGGGTGGGTTGGGTTGGGTTTCGGTAATACCTGATACGGCAGATTTTTATTCTGGGGCGATAGGAGGTGTCCGGAATATACCGTTGACGACAACGGCAATGAGTGTTGCGAATACTTCGACGGTCTTTTCCGTACCATACTTAGTGTATGGTGGTGCTGGAGGTAATTTTACATCAGCTAGCAATAGGAAACCTGTGGATAATTTACCTGATTATACGGGAAATAATCAGGAATTGGAAGATTTCAGAAGCATGCACGATGGATCTAATAGAGGTGAAGATGATTTTCGACGAAACAGAGATTTTAGAGATTATGGTGGAAATGAGGATAGAGCATTTAGACATAGCAATTTGGTAAAAATTCTACAGAGCTGGAGCCAGAAATTTTATGGAACAGAGGACAGAATTGCAGCAGAAAATTTTATGGCTCAGCTGGAGGATTGTAAGGCCAGCGAAAATATACCTGACGAGAGAATGTTAACGGCGGCAGCTTGCCTATTTACAGGGGTGGCTGCGAATTGGTACAGGGTTAAAAGGAAAGAACTGCTATCATGGAGGCAATTGTTGTTGGCATTTAGAAATCGATTCATTGGAGAAATCAGTTAGAGAGATATTTATAATGATCTATTGCGGAGAACGCAGGGAACGTCAGAGAAGATAACGGCGTTTATAGATTGTTTTAAATACATTGTCGATCATTTGGAAAATCTTCCAAATCGCATAGAGTTAATAGGTATGGCATATGAACGAATACGCTCAGAATACCGCGATTTTATGGTGAATTTAAAGATCATTTCGTTGGAGGATATAGAGAGATATGGTCGACAGTATGAGCGGCACAAAGAGATTAATGAGTATTGGGAACCTCCACCTGCGAAGGAAAAGATGAAACTTCTAGGTACAAGCTACATACCGAAGGAAACGGAAAAGAAACCGACTAAGGTAGTGGCGATGGAGGAAATGACTATGAAGCCGGGTAAGATTAAAAATCAAAAGAAATCGGGTTCTGGTCAAGCTCAATCGTCGAATATAGGTATTGGTGAATCGACAATAAAGGATCAAACTAAAACCGAGGGGTTAATAAATCCGAATTTGAAGAATTTTAACCAGCAAATACAGAATATCCAACGTCAACAGCAGCCACCGCGACAGATGCAGCAGCAGCATCCACAACAAGTACAGCAGCAGCAGCAACAACAGCAACCTCCAGTGTGGAATAACTTTGGTAGTCAGAATGTGTTGGGACAAAATAATGGTAATCCGTAGCGTGGAGGAAATTCTCAGAGTCAGCAAAACGATAATAAGCAGCAAGGTCCGAGAAAATGCTACGCTTGTGGAAAGGAAGGGCATTTTGCCAGTAAATGTCCGGATATCAAGTGTTATAAGTGTCAACAAATGGGGCATAAGGCGAATGGATGTCCGATGAGAGTTATGTCGGATATTTATTGCCAATTAAACAATAAACCTGGAGTCACAATCAGAGAGTGTCCGGACTGCGACATTTTGAATAGATTGCGAAATGGCAGTGCGGGGGCTCAGCGCAGTTCCCTGCTCTCCGCGAAGCCATAGGAACTGCTTCTGGAAATAGTAGAGGATTTATTGGAAATAATAGAGGTAGTGGTTTTGTAGAGGATAATAGAGGAAATCATGAATCTGTTACTTCCAATGAATTAGGTGGTTCACGTAGTAGACAAATTGGAAAGGAGCTTTCATCTAAAATGAAAGCAAATCCACCAGGCAATATTTCTCCAGATATTGCGATTGGTGGAGAAATGAAACTTGAAAGACCTAGTGTTGATAGGGATAGTGAGAAGCTTCAACGAATGCTGAGAAAGTGTGAAGAATCTACGGCAAGTCGTGGGAGCAATGGAAGTAGTGATGAAAATAATGTTAATAGAGGAACTGTTTCTGGTTTGAGGAGGAAGCAGTTCAAGAAGAAGAAAGAAAAGAGTAGTAATAATGTGAATATTAAGACTCGTACAGATGGAGTAGATGTAATTTTGAGTGATGCGCCGTCAATTGAGTTGCGTGAGAACTCGAAATTGGTAGGAAAGAAATTGATGAACTGGTCGGAATATTTGAGGAAAGCACGTCCGGAACAGACAGTAGAGGACAAGGCTATGAATCAAGATATTAACCGGCTGGTTAATGGTAAATATTTGTTGGTAGAAAAATCATCTGGAGGCTCAGTGAAGGATCCGTCGTTGGAGATAGTAAAAGATGTTTCTAAATGAGCTATTCCTAAGAACAATACTTCATTGAAGCGATGGTTTCAGAAAGGTGTGGAAGAGCCTAATTTTGATTTAAGGTGGCGGTTGCCGAGTCCTGTCGATAACTCGGGATATCTGCAGGAAAATGGTGGAAAGAGGATGTGTGAAAATTATGATCATAGTTCTTCTGAGCCATTGGTCACTTCTTTCCGAGATGTCCAGAAGCAAGTGGACAAATTTATGGAGAATCAGAAGATAAATGAGTTGAAGCAGAAGAAGAATAAATCTCAGTTAATTATTCAAGGTGCGGAAATTACCACTAGGGAAAACAGAAATTTTCTTTCGGTTAATTTTGGAGGAAAAGAGTATGTAGCATTAGTGGATAGTGGAGCTATGGTGTCATTAACTAAGCCACATATAGCTGAGAGATTTCCTTCCAAGATGAGTAAATGCAATAAATTCATACGAGGAGTAACTGGAGATATTATCCCTGTAAAGGGGAGCATGAAAATTACTCTGGATATAGATGTGTATCAAAGGTTCTGGAATGTATAGTTATGAATGAGCCAGGCCATTATATGATTCTAGGTATTGATTTTTGTAGAGATTGGGAAATTCAAATGAATTATAAGGAAAATTTATGGAGAATTTCTGATGGAATTTGGCATTCTTTTGATCAAGATGGTAATTATGGGAAACCTTCTTTGATTGCGGAATGTGCAGGTCTATCAGAATTGAATGTAGAGGAACATGATAGGATTTTGAAAATTGTGAAGAAATATTTACCGGAGGATACGCCTACACGATTGAATGCTACTACTCTAACGGAGCATAAAATTGTGTATTTAGGGGATGCTCCTATTAAACATAAATTTAGGAGGTGGTCTCCTAGGCGATGGAATTCTGGAATCAAAGAAATTGAGGAAATGTTAAAAGCTGGAGTTATTGAGAAATCGGATAGTGATTTTAGTAGTGCTCCAGTAATTGTGTTTAAAGAAAATGGTGAAGTGCGTTTTTGCATAGATTATCGAGATATCAATAAATTGACAAAGAAAGATGCTTATCCACTACCTTCAATTGATGGGATATTGGATAAATTGAGGCATGCGAGGTATATTTCGAAAATTGATCTGAAAAAGGCCTATTTTCAAGTGCCTATGGAGGAATGTAGCAAGAGATATACAGCATTTGCAATACCGGGTAGTGGATTATGGCAATTTACACGCCTCCCATTTGGGCTTTCCAAAGCCCCGGCCACTTTTCAGCGTCTGGTTGACTCTTTATTTGGACCGGAATTTGAACCACATATTTTTGGATATTTGGATGATATGATAGTGGTAGCGGACAATTTTGAGGAACATCTGAAATGGTTGGAATTAGTATTGGAAAAGATTACGGAAGCTGGATTAACGGTGAACAGGAAGAAATGTGAATTCGATTGTTCTAGAGTCCGTTATTTGGGATACTTGTTGGATAGAGATGGTCTCAGGCCAGACCCTGAAAGGATTGCTCCGATTATGGATTATCCGGCGCCAAAAGACAAGACTGAGCTTAAAAGATTCTTGGGTATGATTGGCTGGTATAGTCGTTTTCTAGAGCATGACGCGGAAATGAAGGTGCCGTTATTGAAAAATGTTAAAAACTTGAAGGAATGGAGTTGGAGTGATGAGCAGCAGCAGGCTTTTGAGGATTTAAAATTAGCATCGACAAATGCTCCTGTGCTAGCTCGTCCAGATTTCTCTAAACCATTCACGATCCAATGTGATGCCTCGAATTTCGCGATTGGGGCCGTTTTGACCCAAGAATTGGAGGATGGAGAGCACCCAATAGTGTATCTCAGTAGAGTACTGTCATCTGCAGAGAGGAACTACACTACCACCGAAAAAAAATGCTTATCCATGATATGGGCAATAAAGAAATTGAGGCCATATGTGGAGGGTTATCCATTTAAGGTGGTAACAGACCACAGTGCTCTAAGATGGTGTCGACTCCCGTTCCTCCCCATGAAAGATTCGGGTATGTTCCCGTTCCTTTCTTCAATCCGGTTGAGGCTCGGGCACGCTGGGAAGCTGAGCTCAACCGGCCGAGGAAGACTCCGGCGTGGACTGGTGGGTTATTTTTGTTGTTAATTGCGGAATGGAGGATTATTTTTGGTGATTTATTTTGTTTGTTTTTTTTCTAGTTAATCAGTCTCGTCGTGAGGATAGAGGAATGGAGGTGGTGGAGCCTCCCCAACCCTCAGCTGCGGGAACTGGACCCCCCCTATGGGTCGTGTTTTAACTGTAGAGGGAGGGGTCACCGCTGGGACAGGTGCCCCAAAGACAGAAGAAGGTTCTGTTTCAACTGTGGGAGGTTTGACACCGACCTGATGGAATGCCCGAGGTATGGGGAGGCACATCGGCGGTATATGGCCGAGAGAGATGGGCAACGGAGATCGGGGCCAATCTATACCCCCGTATACCCTCGTCAGGTGCGGTTTGAGGAGAAGGAGGAATACGGGTTGCCCCCCAGTTATGAGGAGGCTGGGAGGATGCGCCGAGCGGAAGGACGACCAAGGAGAGTGGTTGCTGCGGCCGGATCGGCGGGCGTGAGTGCTCCTGCGACCGTGGTTACTCCTAGGGATGATGCCCTGTCCACGAGCATCAGCCAGGAACATTTACTGGCGATACACCAGCTGCTTAATGCCCCGGCCGATGTCCGGGCTCTGCTTTTAGCGGCCCTGGCCCCTGGGGACCGTTGAGTTTTGTTTTTTTAAATAAATCAGTTTTTTTAACATTAATTATGGTGTTCGTTTGCTGAGGTGATATTTATCCTTTCCTTTAAATTTAAGTGGTGGAATTGGTTTTATTGTTTCAGGTTTATTGGTTGTTGTGGTTCGAGTTATGAGGGTCATTTTGCTGTTTTTGTAGAGGTTATGGAGGTTATAGAGGAAAATTTGGATATTCGGGTATATCCAAGGTTTTGTGGGGGGTATTGCGACGTAGCAATAAATATTGCTGTGTCGTGATTATTTAATGTAGCCAGCTGACTCACTCTTGGCAAACTGACAGGCCATGGAGCGGAGCCAGCGCTCGGTGGCGCTCGCAGGAGTTGCCTCTAACCGACCGCGTGCGGAGCGCAGGATGTGAGATCCCGAGTCACACCTGCGCAGCGCGTCGGCGCTCGGGAGGGGGTACGGCAGGAAGCGAGACGGTAGCCGCGCGCACGCGGTTACATGCACTGCACTGTGTGTAGAGGGGAGAGCGCGTGTGTGTGTGAGAGAGAGAGGGAGTTGGCGCGCGCGAGAGAGAGAGAAGTGTGCGTGAACGTTGGAGAGAATGAGGCGCGCCGGCGGCGTGAGAGAGAGAGAGAGAGAGAGAGAGAGAGAGAGAGAGAGAGAGAGCATGCGAGGCGCGTGGTAGCGGGAGAGAGCGCTCTCAATTATCGACCGCGATTAAACTATAGGTAGAGAGGGCGCCTGCTATCGGGCGATCGATGTTCGATGATGGTCGATGAGATAATGCAGAGCACTGTACAGGGGAACTGTACAGTTTCTTTCAAGCCTAGTGGAATATAGAGGAGGCCAACTAGTGATCTCTTGTTGGCATTTAGGGTCTGTCTACCGTGGAATGTAATTACTGATGAATGAAATTTGAATTCGTGCTCTCTTTCGGTTTTCTTCTATAGGGGGTTTTATCTATAGGGGGCGCCATCGGATGGGGATCAATATTGATTGATTGATCTCTATCAATAAAGGGGGCGCGGATTATGTAATTTAGGAAGGATATAGAGGGCGATAATTATTTTCTCGGCCAATGAGAAAATTAGAAATAGAAAAGAGGGCGCTGGGAAAATTCAGGAACATGCAAATGAGTTTGTATGGGTAATTAGTTAGGCCAATAGAGGATTTTCGGAACTTTCAGGACCAATGAGGAAATTCGGCGGTCGAGACGACGCTTCCGTGAAGAAGCAGGCCGGGTGGGAAAACGCGGCATCTTTCCTCGAGCGGAGCGTCGGCCTCGGCCATTCCGTACCTGGATCCCTAGCCAGCAACAGCTCTTTTGTCTTGGTGAGTTTGGAAGTTTTTGGAGAGAGATCGTGAGAGAGAGAGAGAGAGAGAGAGAGAGAGAGAGAGAGAGAGAAGGCCAGAGGGAGAGAGAGGAATATAAATTGGAGGAAGTTTTTGGAATCCTTATTTCCTTGTGTGGCGGTTTTCTTCGTCTTTTGTGGTATTTTTGGTAAGATCTTGAATTAATATCTTTTATTGATTATTTGTGGGAAGAGAGTTTGGTGTAGCGGTTCTCGCGTTGGAGGATTCTTTCCCTTTGCAGCTCCGTGACTCTTTTCGCGTTTTTCAGCAGGAGGCAGATTTTCCCCTTATTGTTTTTTTTTTCATCTAAATCAGAGTCGTTGCAACTACTTCCTTGCAACGACCATTGCAAGGAAGTAGTTATATGGCCGCTGGCCCATGTGTTATTTAAATTCATAATCTTATTTGTTTGTTACTGAGAATTTGTAACGGGGATTTCAGAATATATCTGAATTCATGTTTTAATCTTAATTTTTGTTTTATTATTTATTCGTTAGCCCTATTGCTACCAATTTCCTTGCGTGCGCCCGTTTTTCCACTTTTCAGTACTCTAGGCCTTGGGAGAAGGAGTCAACCGGCACTTATAAATATTTTTGTACACTAGCGTGTATCTGCTTGAACGGGAAGCAAACGCCACGTTACAACTGTCAAAAAAATTTTATTACAATAAACATACAAACTTTAAAATAAACATAGTATTTCATAGAAAAGGCGATAATATACCAGCTTAAGAATTAAAATCAAATCTGTATACATCGAAAGGATGAGGTGATGCGTGACGTCATATGTAAACAAACCGCACGAAAGACTTCGCACTATATAAGCGACGATTGCCGGTTACTTCCTCACTTCCGAGACAGTAGCTGACAAAGCGGTATAAATAATAACTGTGTAACTCGGTCTCTCTCTTCCCCCGCTATTAACTAGCCGGAGGAAAGGATTATCGAGATGTACACAAATCAAATGTGCTCCAATATGTAAGTTTCAAAAATATCGCCTTTTCTATGTAATACTCTGTTCATTTTAAAGTTTGTATGTTTATTATAATAAAATTTTTTTGACAGTTTCCTGATGAGGGCGACAATGATCGCCGAAACGTCGTTTCTTAAAAGAAAGGAGTTTTAATTTTTTAAAACCCTTTCTAAACCATTGCCTCGGAGAGATCGATAAGAACAACAA
Organism: Philotrypesis tridentata; assembly: GCA_018906965.1. Taxonomy (NCBI): domain Eukaryota; kingdom Metazoa; phylum Arthropoda; class Insecta; order Hymenoptera; family Pteromalidae; genus Philotrypesis; species Philotrypesis tridentata. The sequence goes on from JACCIB010000523.1 coordinate 7,629, forward strand.
AAGGAGAATTGCAAATAGTTGATGGTATATTGGAAGATTATTTAGATAGGTTTTAATTGCCAGGAGATAAATTACCTTGTACGGATATGATTCAACATTACATATTTTTGGAGGATAATGTTCCAATTAATACTAAACAATATAGATATCCGCCGAAGCATAAACAAGTGGTAAAGGAAAGTGTTGAAAAGAAATTAAAAGATAAGATCATAAGAGAGTCGAATTCACCGTGTAATTCTCCGATATGGATTGTGCCGAAGAAACCACATAGTTGTTACGTCCTACCTACACTCTCACCACATAGGTAGGACATGTGTTTGAGAGAAATGTATGTATTTCAATTATTTATATATATAGTTAATGTGCTAGGTTTAGACTCGTTACCCGCTCCGATATGTATTTTAGTATAATTATTTGACTTACCTTTTTCCGTTTCTCTTGACTTGTTTTGCTGCTTCTGCTGTCCTCGTCTTTTTCTTTCTGCTTACTCGTCGTATTTGAAATAATGGGTGATAGGTTGTGATTGATTATATATTTCCTTCTTAAATCACAATTGCGTACTTGAACAATAAAAATCTCCGCACATTTACGAACCGCGAGGTACGGAGTTCGGACTTAAACACGAGACTAATTAAAACGAGGCCAATTCGACTCTTTTAAAGCCTGAATATGTTGACCAAATCTTAAAGTGTAACGCTTAATAATCATTTTAGTGAGTATACCGATTGCCGAATAAGTAACACTGCTGACTTGTGTTACTAAGTTACAACACGCATTTAAAATATAGTCTTTGGAAATTAACATCGTAATTCTCTTTGTGTGTTTTGAATTTTGAAAATATAGTTTAAATTAATAACAAAATAGATTTAAAAAATGAATAACGTCGTAGGACGTTACACCTCGGGGCCCAAGATATTGCAATGAAATTGCAATAAAATTTTTAACTTTCTAAATTCAAAATTTACAATTACTTTTTAAGTACAGCAAAATTTAAATATTAGATGATAACATGGTATTGTTGTCTTATTTCTAAATTACAATTAAATACATAAAAATAAAATAAATTAAATCCGTATTCAATATACGTATAAATATGAAAACATTACATCGTTAGCTGTAATTCCCACGGGGCCCTAGATAAAGTAAGACATTTATGAAATATTTAACCAACATTTAAACAATAAAAACTATCTTAAATCCAATGAAAAAATATCTGAATTCGAGCTCTGAGAAATATTAATAGAATTTTGAGATTTTGTATGAGATGGATAAATATAAGGCGGTGCATTAGGAATAGGGGGTAAAGAAGTTGCTGTTGTAAATGATGTCTCAGCTTCCAAAGGTTGAGCATTTTGCGAAATAATTTTAACTTCTTTTAATTCTTCTTCTTTTTCTTCTTTATAGTTCCTTGATTTTGCATAATTCGTCATTTATTCTGTATTTCCCATAGAAATGAATAAATGGGTTAAAGAACTGAAAACAGCTCCACATAATCTAATAGACCATCCATATACTGTATGTAAAGCATATCCTCTTATTATAGTGTCAATTATTAATTTGCAAATGTGTAGTATTACTATAATCATAAAAATTCCTGATGAAAAGGATCCCCACATAGAAAGTTTTTCAAATATTTTTTTCCAAGTACTTTCTGCAATACTCATTAACGTATTTTCTGAAAATGTAACTCCATCTGTTACATTACCAGCCACATCTTTTGCAATAACATTCAAAATTTGTGCTTCTTCCATAGGAAACATGAATTGTTCCTGTAATTTATCCAAATCTGTTTGTGAATAAATGCCATTTGTCGCTAAATTTTTTATAGATTGAAATGTCCATCCTAAATGAGTATCTGGTTTAATAATATTCGGTGGAATAGACAGTGTTGTCTTCGGTATAAGTTTAATCCAACGTCCATCAATTTCGTAATATGCTGGCACAATTGTATTACAATCTACTTTAATACTTCTCTTGATTAATATATGTGTTTTTGGTGTTAAAAACCAAGTTTCATTTCCCGTAGAAACTGGTAAATGATTATAGCAATCTTCTGCATGTAATACTACTACTGATCTTGGAACACATTTGATTAAATGTACAACTTCTCCCTCAACTTTCGCCATATAACCTAGTTTTTTCATAATATTATACGCAAACTCATCAGGAGCAACATTGGCAATGGATAAGGAATTTTGAATCACTTTTTTCTCAAGCTCGCATTTTTCAGTAATTAAATTAATAAATAAATCATTAATTTGATTTCTTAAATGTCTCTCTACATAAACAAACTTTGAGTTTACATGTGTGAACAAATCTAAATTAACCCTGTTAACTATTTCTCCATTTACTTTATCTATATCGAAAAAATATTCATTTAAGTTACTGTCTTTTTCTGCAATAAATCATTTTGGATGCTCAGTGCGAATTAACTCTCTATCACAATGAACTTCAATGTTTTTTGTAGCTAGTGCAAATGTTATTTCATTTGCATTTACAGAATAAACTATTTCTTTACTATTTGTACTAAAAGATTTAATTGCTACTCCTATAAATAAAACTTCATATGAATTTTCAAAACATTTTCCTTCCGGTAAAATATGCCAAAACGTATTTCCTCCCTCCATATCCATACAATTCTTATTTGAAAATTTACAAACTACTCCTAAACTTAGTGTTAATTTATCATTTTTTAAGTTTACTCTAGCATTATTTTGTATCAACGTAATTTTGATTAAACCACGAACGAAGACATTATTCCATGATCCAAAACTGTCTGCATAAGCAGCACCAGAACACGATCTATCTGCCGCACTTCCCGCAAAATCAATGCCTTTAGTAGTTGTTGAATTTATCTTTAAATCCGAAATAGTGTGAAAATTGTCATACTTAAAAATACCCGTTTCATGAATTAATTCACATTCTTCGTGACTTAATTCTTTAATGTATTGTTGTTCCGCATTTTCAATTGGTATCAAATGTCCAAAAATTCCGCAAGAAAATATTGTTCTATGAATTTCAACTTTACACTGAATCACTGGAATAGACCGAAAATCTAGTATTTGTATAAGCTCAATAATAGTACTTGATGAATTTACTTGGTTGTCTTGAAAGTCGCAATTTCCAGAGCCCCATAAAGAGTATGTTATTATGTTAGGTGCCGATGAGCCGCAATCGTAGCCTATGGTAGCTTCATTAACTTTTAAGAATATTTGAAAAATGATAATAAAGATAAACACCATCTTTAATTCTGAAATCAAATTGAGCATATTAATTTTTCTTTTTAAACAATATTAATTTATTTTCTATTTACTAAGTTAAAAATCTTTTGCTTACTTTAAAAAATAAAAAAAATTTTTTACTTGTTTTTAAGTCGCTTGCAGAAATAAACTTTCACAGACTAGCATTTCGTCAAAAGCTCAAATACATGTTCATAATTTTAATTACATGGCGCAATCGTGTGCTTTTAGTTAAAAAGAAGGTGAATCCTAATTTTGTCGATTTCCGCCTCTATAAGAGATTACGGATCGACTGATGAATTACGGTCATTTTGACATACATTAATTCATTTTTTTAAATTTTGGCATCAGGCATTTTGCACGGGCACATTAATGGCATCTGGCATTTTGCACGGACACATGGGGGGTGAGTGAAGACCAGAGTTTACTCTGTGTACTCTTCCTCGAAGGATCCCTCCTATAAGAAACCTTTACACCGAATACCCAATGTTTTTTCAAAACTACTTTTCAAGACTTGATCCCTTAAAATTGTGCATCGATAAATGTTAATTCCTTTTTGCAACTTAAATTAAAAATATAGTAGTCATAAATTTCGTTTTCAATCAAATTTTTTATCTTAAAGAAACTTAATAGTGAATGTTAATTATATTTTAATTATATTTTAACCTGGGTATGTGAGAAGAACTTCCCTTTTTTTTAAATTACAAAATTTTTTCAAAATCTTTTACTGACTGTCCCCCCACTCCCAGTTTTTTAGTTATTCTCTTTCCAATGAATCCAATCTCGGACATATTCATATGCAAAAAAAAACTTTTTACAATTATTCTGAATAAATATTAGTTGTTTTTAAGCTTGCTTGATATTATTCGAAATGTGTTAAAATTTTCTATTGCATCTATTTTATTTTCTTGTGGCTTAATGCCTGCAGTTGAAAGTATATAACCTAAGAATTTCGCTTCCTGTTTAAAGAACTCTACTTTTTTAGGACTAAGAGTAAGATTCCATTTTAACATGAGATTGATTTGGTCTTGAAGCTAGTCTTTTAAATTTATGGCGGAATAAAAAAATGGATCATTCGATTTTAATTTCCAAGTATACTCAAAATTTTTCAATTTTCTCGGCTTCTTATAGAATACTTTATTGTACTTTTGTATTAAAGTTTTAAGTTTTATAATAGATTCAGAGTTTTTCGCTTTACAGATTTTCAGTTTTTCGTCGATTTCCGCCTCAGTAAGAGAATACAGTAAAAGAGAATTTTGACCAATTATTAATTCATTTTTTAGATTATGGCATCGGGCATTTTGTACAGGCCGAAGGGAGTGAAGAAAAGCACTCATGTCTTTTTCCTCCTGAATGATTTCTATAAAGCGATGACTCATATTTGAATCATTTATAAATTTGTTTTCAGTGAATGAAGTTAAGATCGGACACGATGACCTTAACCCGTACACCGCCTCCTTCCCCGCCCCTCCTCACAGTCTCTGAGACTTCACAAGCTGATACGCTTCCGCCACCTACTCACACATCACCAACGGTGGAACAACCTTCACTCGCTGATGAAAATACCCAACTTCGACAACAACTCCGGCTTGCCGAATCTACACTTGAAGAGTGCACATTGGAGGTTACCCGCATATCAAAAGATCTCTGCATTCATGAATCAGAGCTTCTTCAAGAACGTCACCTCCGTGAAGAAGAAGTCAAGAAGATCGAAGCTAAGTATTCTTCTCTTCTTACTGAGTCAACCGCAGAAATTTCTAGGCTTAATTCTCTCCACAGAAAAGCATTAACCGAAATCGATCGACTCACGTCTTCTTCATCTACTCGTCGCGAATTATTTCCCGGACCTGGCTCTTCACCATCAACTGCCGACAACTCCCGATTACTGCTCGTCAACAGAACTCTACTCACGGATAACGGATCTCTTCGTCAGCAGTTACGAGAGCTAAGATCTTCGTCCAATCCTAACACAAACACAAACACTTTCACTAACAATCTAGGTTATAATCATAAGTTAGACGATTACGATGGATCAACACCTCTTCGAGAATATTTAATTCAATTTCAGGTTCTGGCTAGCATTAACAATTGGTCTCCAGAAACTAAAATGGTTGCTCTTATTTCTAGTTTGAAAGGAAAAGCAAAGTCCATTTTAACTGAATCTGATATTTCTTCTTCTAATTTTGAGAATTTGATCTCTAGGTTAGAATTAAGATTTGGAGATAAACATATGGAAGCAACATACTATTCACAATTTCAAACTCGTCGTCAACAGTTTAGTGAAGATTTTCAAACGTTTGCTTCTGACTTAGAACGACTAGCAGCATTAGTTTTTCCCGAATGTTCTCTTGAGATTCAAGATAAATTTGCTTGTTCTCAGTTCATTACAGGTATCTTTAATAATTCTATCAGACAAACTCTCCAATTAGAAAGGATAAAATCATTAAAAATAGCTCTTACTCGTGCCATGGAAATCAAAGCTATTTTTGATTTTAATAAGAAATCTGAACATCCTATGAGTAATTCCACTCAAAATGCCGGGGTTAATTCATCCAACCCTCCATTCAAACCTCATTCATCTACAGATTATTTAAAAAATGTTGAATGTTGGCAATGCGGAAAGAAGGGCCATTTGAGAACATCTTGCCCAACAAATAAACAGGGAAACTAGATTGTGTTGGACTTTCTGGAGCGAGTTCGACAAAGTTTAGACAGACTCCATCCAATATTTGTATTAGAAGAATTAATGAGAATTTAAAACATTTTTACTTTGATGGTTTAGTTAATAAAAAATCTTGTAATTTCAAATTAGATTTCGGTTCAGATATTACCATTTTAAATTCAAAATTTGTTGCTACTAATGACACAAGAATTCCCATTAATTCGAATTTACTTCTTTATCCGACAGGAGAAATAGTTCCAGTACAATTTTTGATCTCTGCAGTTATTGAATTAGGAATGTATTCAGCTACTTTAGATATTTATGTAATGGTTGACGATTGTATTCTTGGAGGTGATTTTCTTCATTTAACTGGATTAACAGATTCTATTACTAATTTAATTCGTACTCCAAATTTAATCACCAATGTTGTAAATCCAGTTCAAGTGGCTAGGATAGATAATTCATTTGAGAATTTACCAGAAATTATTCAGAACGTTTTCGAAAAGAATATTGATGAGTTAGACCATAATCAACATGACAAATTTTCGAGTTTATTACTGGATATTAAAGACCTTTTTGAAAATCATGATATTTCTGGACATTGCAATATCGTAGAACACAAAATTCAATTACTTCATGATCATCCCATTAAATTACCTATTCGTAGACCACCTATTCACCAGGAACAAGAACTTGACAATTGTATTTCTGAAATGCTTTCTCAGGGTGTTATTGAAGAGTCGGATAGTTCTTGTTCTTTTCTTGTTGTTCCAAAAAAGAAGAAGGATGGTTCTACTCGTTTCTGCATCAATTTCCAAAAGTTAAATGCAATCACCATTACAGATTCTTACCCTTTACCTAGAATTGATGACACTTTGAACAAATTAACAGGATTTTCATGGTTCAGTACTTTAGATTTAAAAACTGGTTATTGGCAAGTCAAAATTCGGAAAGAGGATAGGAAATATACAGCATTTTCTATTGGAAAAGGTCTATGGCAGTTTAAGGTAATGCCTTTTGGTTTGTGCAATGCTCCTGCCACTTTCCAACGTTTAATGGAAAAATTACTTAGAGATTACCTTTCAGATTTCTGTCTAGTCTATTTAGATGATGTTATGGTTTTAGGTAAATCTTTTGATGACATGATTTCTAATTTAAGAAAGGTTTTCATTCGTTTTCAACAAGCAGGTTTACGTCTTAACAAGAAGAAATGTGTTTTCTTTAGGAGACAGGTTGAATATCTAGGCTATATTGTTTCTGAGAAGGGGAAAACTGCTGATCGACTGTGTTAAAAATTGGCCTATTCCTCAAAAGAAAAAAGATGTTCTTAGTTTTGTGGGCTTTTGTGGTTATTATAGAACTTTAATTAAAGGTTTTGCAGATATAACTAAACCTCTTTATAAACTCACTGAGAACTCATTTGGTCAGAAGAATGTCAAAATGCTTTTTTTAAATTAAAAGAAAAACTCATTTCTCCTCCCATTTTAGCATTTCCATCTCTTGAGTCTGAATTCATTTTAGATACTGACGCTTCTAACCATGGAATTGGTTCAGTCCTTTCACAGATGCAGGATGATAAAGAACGAGCGATAGGCTACTATAGTAGAGTCCTCTCTAAGTCAGAAAGAAATTATTGTGTGACTCGTCGAGAACTTCTTGCTATAATAGAGTCGTTAAGAAATTTTCATCGCTATCTTATTGGTAAACCATTTCTTATTCGCACAGATCATTCTTCTTTAACTTGGTTATTATCTTTTAAAGAAGTAGACGGTCAATTAGCTCGATGGTTAGGTAAATTAGATCAATATGATTATAGGATTGTTCATCGTAAAGGTAGTTTACATAAGAATGCCGATTCTCTTTCACGTCGTCCTTGTGAAGATTCTTCGTGTAAATATTGTTCAAAAGTAGAGGATAAATTTTCTGAAAACGAAAAGACAGTTGCCCGAATTATTTTTGAAGAAAATTTACCCTCAGACTGGAAGACATTTCAACAAGCTGATGAGTGTATTTCTTTCATTCTTCGCATGAAAGAATTAAACACAAAACCAGACTGTCAGGATATTTCACCTTTAGACACTTTCGTTAAAGTCTATTGTTCACAGTGGGACTCATTAGTGTTAGTTGATGGAATTCTTTTTAGAGAATGGATTTCTACTAATCTCAATTACAAGATTCGCTAATTAGTTGTTCCTAAAAGTAAAATCAAAGAAATTTTAGAGGAAGCTCATGACTCACCTTCCGGTGGTCATTTTGGAGTTAATAAAACTTTAGAAAAAATTCGAAAAAGATTTTATTGGGCGTCTTGTAAATCAGATGTAGAAAATTGGTGTAGGTCTTGTAAAATTTGTGTTGCAAAAAAAGGTCCTTCTGATAAGGGAATTAGTCAAATGAAGGTTTACAATACAGGTATTCCATTCGAAAGTCTTCAAATGGATATCCTAGGTCCCTTTCCCCTTTCTTCTTTAGGGAATAAATACCTTTTAGTAGTGACGGATAGTTTTACTACGTGGGTAGAGGCTTTTCCTCTCTCGAATATGAGGACTAAAACAATTGCGGAAATTTTCGTTAATGAAATTATTTGTCGTTATGGAGTCCCGTTAGAAATTAACACAGATCAGGGTACAAATTTTGATTCTCGCTTAGTGAAAGAATTAGCAGTTATACTAGGAATTAAGAAAACTAGAACTTCACCTCTACATCCTCAAGCAAATGGTCAGGTAGAACGTCAACATCAAACACTTTTACAATACCTCACAAAACATGTACACGACACTCAAAAAGATTGGGACCGTTGGGTATCTCTCTTTTTGTTAGCTTACAGATCCTCAAAACACGCAACAACCGGAGCTACACCAGCAGAAATGTACACCGACTTCGACCTCCGACTTCCTTTGGACTTAATTCGAGGGTGTCCACCAACAGGAATCTTGGTTGAAGAGGATGAAAATTATGTACACCAACTGCAAAAGAAACTTCACTCACTACATCACCTGGCTCGAGACAAAATATCCCTTCAATCTGAAAGAACAAAATCTTGGTACGACCAACGGGCTCGCAATGTCGAATACACCCCTGGACAGAAAATTTGGTTCTTCAACCCTCAAAGAACCAAAGGCAAAGCACCCAAACTGCAATCGAATTGGGTTGATCCTTGGGAAGTCGTCAAGAAGATCAACGACGTGGTTTACTGTATTCGTCGTTCCCCAAGACATAAGTCCAAGATTGTTCACATCAATCGTCTTGGCACCTTTTCCGAGAGACACCCCGATTTGGCTGCTGACTGCTCTGCTCATGGTTTTTGAGCCATGGTTTTTTCCATGAGCGTGAAGGTGAATACCGGAGCAGAGACTTGAGAAGGGTACCATGGTTTGTCATTCTCCCCCTCTCATGTCTGAAGATCACTCTTAACAAACCGTGAAGAAATGAGACGAAAGAGAAAAGGAATAAGAACGGAAGAATAAAGTATAAATTGAAGCTTGGACAGTCAGAGAAAAGATTAGATCGCATGGTTTTTCAAGATGGGAATATTCCTTTTCAAGAGACGGGTCCAATTCTATTCCTGTAAGTGATGATTAGAATTAACCTGTAAGCATGGCTCGGTAACTTGATGCCCGGCGTGGATCAAGGTAGAGGATGTTGGTGATTTCTGTAAGTCATCATTGGAATTTAGAAGAGGATCAACCCGCTTGAAAGGAAATTCGGTGAATGTGGTTACTTGGACGAAGATTAACAGATTGTGGTTACTAAAATGAGATGGGACCGACTGAGCATCCTTGAAGGAAGTTTGAATGGAAAGCTAATACAGAAACAAGACTTAAGATTGTCGGGACGACAATCTAAAGAAAAAAGGGAGAGCAATGTTATGACCAGCGCGATTCGAGATGTTCGAATCGCGCATAGCAACCGCTGCAACTTCGCGGTTATTATTGTATTTGTTTATCAGTCTAGCGCTGACAGCTATTCGATTTGCATGTCTAAGCTTGAGTAATAAAGTCGTTCTTGTCTATCTTTTCTATAAATAAGAGTGTCAATAATCATTATCCTAACCCGACCATAACAATATGAAACCTTTACTTTTTCTCCTTTAAAATTCACAGTTATTATTTTATTTTGTGTATCTATAAGAAACCGGAGATTTTTTATTGAGTCATATCCAAAAATACAATCTCTTATTAGTTTAATTAAAAACTTTAAGTCCGCTTGACTCTCTCCAATTCGCGTAGAGCACATTATTTGTTTATTCAAGTGAATTGATTTTGAACCCGTCGCGCCACGAATAATTGTCCCGACGATAGGTAGAGATGAAACGCTCTTACAATATTTTAATCAAAAGAATATAATTAGTTCTAGATGTTGTTTACTTTGCTGTGTACTTAAGCTACAATATCTTTTTAATGCTAAAAGTGTTTTGGAAAGATACGAATTTTACAACAAAATCTTTTTTTTTATATATATTTATCCAGCCTTTAAGAATCAAAAATTCTTTGTCAATAATTCATTAATAGCAACGAGCTGAAAGTCTAAGTCATTAGTCCGTTAGTCGTGTGGCCTTGAATCGAAAAGATAACGCACGCTGTATTTACAAGTTGTGTATTTTCCTTTTACAATGATTGCTGCTTTTTATTAACTAGTAATTCGTATGCATTGAATTGAAAAAATGGATATTTAAACAAATTTTAAATTTACAAAAATTAAATCTAATTTGCGAAACAACAAGTTATTCTTTCAAAAACCCGGTATCCTGGCAGGATCGCCATTGAAACGCCCCTCGCCTCCGCGCAACGGAGAATGAAAAGAGGCGAGAGATTTTGATTAAAAGTATTCGAAAATTATCTTGATTTTATATGGTCCGGGATACCTGGCGAATAAATGAAGTATTTCGCGCATAAATTGAAATTAAATGATTATTAATAGTTACTTCTATATAGAAGGACGTAATGCCTTGTATATATCCAGCAACACAAATATAGATAATCGTGACGCACTGCACGATGCTTCTCTATACCCTAAGACCACGCAATGCGCCTTCGGGCAAATGAAGACTTGAATTTTGGACGGCTTCTTGATCCTCTCGTTCTGAAAATTATTCTTTATCAAGACGCAATGCCTAATAAAAAACAACTGAGCTGAAAATTGCGTGAGCGCTTAGCATAGATGTAATGCTATACGTTTGCGGCTCACTAAAATCTGTGTATCTTATTTATTATTATTTAAAAAAAATCGCTCTTCCCTTTTAGACCACGTATTGAGTCTAAGGGTAGTCCAGCGTATAAGACAAAATGTGCGAGCGCTTAGTCTGACTTATTGCAGAACGTTTGCGTCTCGCTGTGTGAAGGGATTTAGGAAAAAGTTTAAGATTTTTAAATTAACTTTAACGTTTATTAAAAAATATAAATGATAGCCGTATACATGGCAAAAAACTTTCCGCTGTATTTGCGCGTTTAGTCGGATTCCCTATGGGAGACTCAATGCTCCGTATTCAGAGCTTTTCAGAGCGCCAGCGCTTCTCCGGGTGCTTCAGCTAGCCAGGAGACATATCGCTCCTTCTAACTCCAGCTGTGAAGGAATGAATGCTCTTCCCGGAATGACGCGCTCTTTTATACAGGTGAGCGAAACTGCTCCAACGTTGAAGCAGTGAGTTACCCCCACCAGTCGTCCGAGCGCCAGTATCGCTATAGATATACTGATACATGTAGAATCTTAATTTACATATTTTATCGCTATAAATAATTAATTTTCGCAAAAATAAGAACGTACGAATGTTTATCGATATATAATTAACAATAAATAATGGTTTGTTGGTAATAACAAGCTCCGGAAAACAAAATAACTTGCATATAAATACGCGGGTCGCGAAACTTTAACTCTTTTGTTGCTATTTTTACAATATTAATTAATAATTTGCAAAAGTGCCTCAGAAAATAATATTCGGCATGTGAAATGTCTATTTCGTACTTATTTGACAAGTTTATATATAAAGTAAAATATATAATCTCGACTCCTGGGGCAAACTTAGCCGTGGGGCAAACTTAGCTCGTTTCTCGCGCGCGCTGTGTTTTTCTGCAATCTTGCAACGATTTTTTTCGAATGAAAATTAGCGAATCGCAACCGGGTTTTTTGCGTTTTACATAGTTTTTTAATCGCAGAATCTCATACAAGCATTTATTTTTCGGAATTTACTATTTAGATAGTTGATATGAACGTTGCAAGTTGGCGTCGTGTCCCGTACATTACATACGGACAAGCGGCAAGCCAACTTGTAACTCAACTAAAAAACATAAAAAATTGTTTAATCAAATAATGTTAAGTTAATTTATGGAATAAATTCAAAAATAAAAATTTTTGAATTGAGGGTAGGGTCCGTGGACGTTGCACGGTCTGCGGACCGACTCTTCTACCGCCGTGTAGAAAACCTGTATTTGTATTATATTCCAATGATATACATAATGCTATTACTGTGTATAAGTGAGCGAGTTCCTAGTATAAAGATCTGTGTTCTCGGCGACTGGAATTAGTTGATCGTTGATCCTCGTCGGTGTCACATCACCATCTGGTGACAGCGACGCTGTTACAAGCGTTCGGTCATTGCAATAAGTAAGATGTTTAATATTTATAATTAGTAAGATTTTAAGTTTCAATTTTTAATTCTAGCTGGCGTATTTTCTGTAAAACTTGGTTTGAATTATGTTTACATTAGTGTGATTTTTTATCAATTTTTAAGGTAATAATTTTAATTGTAAAATTCATCTGTTAAATTATTTAAAATTAATTTGTTTATATTTTGTATTGGCTATGCAGCCCTGATGAGGAGTCGTAACAACTCGAAACGTCGGCAGATTTAATAAATACAGTGGCTCGAAGAGATGCGTAATTGTTCTTATTGATTATCCATCAAGCTCGACCGATAGATTCATATATTACAAATGTATCTCGTGTTCTTCTATATCACATACACCAAGATTTTCGCCTTCTAGCCAACAAATATCCTCATTTTTCAAGATCAAGTTTTCTACAATTTTCCTCTTTCTTCGCGACAAATGATTCAAATTAATAGTATCCATTAACAATCTTTGCTTTTCAATTTTATCTGAATTCTCGATTTCTTCAGAACTCTTTTCATTTATTGAATTTAAATAAATAGCGCCACAATGCACAGTTTCTTCTGCATTGGCAATTTTAAACCTGGAAATGCTACAAAACTTTTTGGCATATCCTGGATATCAAAAGTCATATAATTTATCTTTTTATTTAATTTATGCCTTTTTCTGTCATTTTCACAATGTATATTATTACTTTCTAAAGTTTCAATAGTTAATAGTAAAATCTTGATTAACCAAATCATCATTCTGTTCATATTTTTCTAAACATATATTTATATTTGCAATAAAGGTTTCAATATTAATTTTAGAATTATTTAAAAATTCAATCAATTTGCGCTTATTCCATTCACAATTCTGATCCGAAAAATCTTGTTGCTCGCTATTTGTTTGCTCTATACTACTATTTTCTAAAACATTACAATCAAACAACATATTTTCTTCAATATTACTATGAATTTCACTTACCGTATTTAGAACTTTCTTTAAATCTTGCTGTAAAGATATATTCCCTTTATTCATTGTATTAACTCTAGTAATATACGAATCATCCCTTAAATCAACAATCATAGGTCTAATTGTCCACAGTACTAAATACAGTTTCCATTTTATCATTTAAAGTTTTTAAATATTATTACTATAATTATTTATGGCTGATTTTAATGGAATTTTCTTTCCATTTATTTCTAAATATCCCTTATCTAATCTTAATTTTTGCTCTAATAAGGCTTTTATCCCCAAAATACCATCGTAAGGAATTGAAAAACCATCAGGAGCTACGTGAAAATCAAAATCTGTCTCATTTATAAATAATTTTACAGTACCTAACGTCCCAATGGAATTTTCCGTAATTCCAGAAATTAATATTCTATTACTAGTATTAATTACATCAGCAATTAATTTATCCTTTTTTATAATATTCAATTGAGCACCACTGTCAACTAATAATCTATAAGTAGTATATGAATATTCATCTGTAATTTCAATATATTGTAAAAGATTTTCTAACTTTAACACATAAGTTTCAAACAATACATCTATTATATCATTGCTATACTGTGTGACGTTGTGGTTTTTATTGCTCTCTCGGGGAGGCCGTCGAGAGCTCCAATAACGTGATCGCGCCCTGTTATCGGGCTGCCGGATGAACCGTATTTAAGTTATAATTTTTGGACGCCCGGTTCACCAACCGCTTTGCCGGCTGCTCAGCGGTGCACAGACTTGTATCTCGCGGCCGCGAATTTTTGGGAAGAAGGATAGGCGGGGGCTCGATAAATAAATACACGCACAGTATCAGATTGGACGGCCTGGCATTTATTAAATAAATAAAATAAGAAATGTGGGAGGGCTCGCGTGCGGGAGGCACGCTCTGGCGGTAATGTCCGGCCGACGCGGGGAACGCACACTTAGAATAAGGTAAGCGTCTACCTGGCTGTAATCCGGCTGACTGCTCGTCCTTTCGTACGGATGATGCCTCGTTCTCTGGAAATCGTTCTCTGTCTGGCTGTCGTCGCATTCAATCATACATTTTCCGCCTGATATTCCTCTTACAATATTTCTCTACAATATTTCGCTCGCGTACCGCTGTGGATCGAGCCGCAGCCCTCCACTCGTCGCCAATAACGTCCGAGGCTCGCCGCGTGCCTCCACTCTCTACGCTCACATTAAATATTCTCTGTCTCTGTCTATCTCGCTCTCGCCCGCTCTCATTCTCTCTACAGTGCTCGCCAACATGGCGGCGGTCGCTCGCGCGCATACGCCTCGTGGCTTCGCTCGCCGTGCTGCGCTCTCAGCCGTCGCCGCTATCTTCGCTCTCGCTCGCTCTCGCGCGGCTTCCCTCTCTCTGCCGCTCTCGCTGTGGCGCGCGTTGTGCTTCTCTCTCTCTCTGTCTCGTGCGGCGCCGCGCATGCTTCGCGCCGAGCGTGGCTTCTGCTCAGCTGTGTCGTGGCGCTGCTTTGCTCTGCTGCTCCGGCCGTGTTTTCTCTCTCTCTCTCGCTCTCATCTCTGCCCGGTTCTCCTGGAAACACCACCGGGTCTTAGTATATGCTTTTTTCATTAGCACGGCTCCGGTGGTGTCCAGGCGAGCTGGGGCTGACGGCTGACTGTCACAACTGACACAAATTATCACTCATCCTATTAAATTCACCATTATTATAATTTTCATTTGTAATGGAAACGCTTTCTTATTGCAATCCCTTCCTACACATTCCCTCGAGGAAGAGAATTGAAGTTTCCCTGATTTCTTCTCAATCAATTATATAACCCTTACAACCTGAACAAAATTGTTTTTGTTGCGATTCTAATTTTTTAATTTCATCATAATTATCAGCTCTGTGACCCACTTTATTACAAAAACCACACTTCTCCTGTGAAGCTTTTAAAGCTGATAATTTTCTACATTCATTAATTGAATGTCCTCCCCAATTATAATACTCACAAACTTTTCTTACTCCTCCATTATTGAAATTATTCTGATTTTGTGGTTTGAATCTATTCCCATAATATCTTTGATGCTGCTGATTATTATTGTAATGACTATTATTATAATTATTCTTATTATTTGCATTATTATTCCTATATCCATTTCTATTTAATTGTTGATCGCTTTGTGTTGCTTTAAATTTTTCACAATCTTTTACTACATGCCCTAAACCTTCACATAATTGACAGTTCAATTGTTGCTTAGCTTTATAATCCTGAACCAGAATTTTGACCTTTTCACAATCATTACTATTATGATCTGCAATTTCACAAATTGTACAAAATCTAAATCTATCCTCTCCTAATTTACAAAATTTTGTAATATGTCCTCTTTTATTACAACGCGTACAATATACTTCTGGACAATTTTGAATAGTATGGTCAAGACTATCACAATAACTACATTTTCTTGAATTTTGAATAGATACATTTACACATTTATTCGGATTATGCCCTGGTTACTTGCATTTTGAACATAATATATACTCCAAAATATACGTACATTGCGAAGCTTCATGACCCATCTCTTGAGAATACTGACAATGAAAATTTTGCTTTCTATTTAATTTACATGAGCTAATTGAATGCCCAGATTTACTACAAAAATTGCAAATCAATTTTATTTTATCTTTTACTACATTACAATTATTGGATAGATGGTCATCCTCTTTACAATATACGCAGCCTGCATTTCTACAAAATAATACTTCGCGATCACGCTCTTTGCACATTTGACAAAACATTACTTTGTTAATGCTCTCCTCTTTTTCGCCATAGCAATTATTTATCAAATTTTCACTTAAACCTTTTCGCTTTTCTAATTCTTTCTCTATTTAGTGCTGCTTGCGACAAATCAGAAAAAGTTATTTCATTTCCCAATTCATATTTAATTTCATATCTTAGTCCCTTTTTATAACTTATTGCTACTTTATTATCTAGTTCTATCCCAAATCTCCACTCTTCATCATTAGAAGGGTCTTACAATTTCTTTAATTCTTTGATTTTTAAAACCAAATCTTTTACTCTATTGTTATAAGATAATACCGATTCCTTATCCTGAATTATTTTTGAAACTTCAGCATATAATTCATAAATATCTTCTGAAATAGGATTCAATTGTCTTATTGCCCTTATCTAATCTAAAACCGAATCCAATGTACTATTTCTTAACGCTCTACCAACTTCACCCTTTAATTTGAATTTTAATAAACTTATTAAATTTTTCTCATCAATTTCATCAACTAAATTTCTTACATACTTTAATATATCAATATACTCTGTATGTAACATATTTTTTCCATCATAGGCAGGTGCAAAATCAGCTACATCTTTTAAACTTAATTTTATGGGTCTTCTTTGTGACTGATCACCACTTACTCCAGCACCATTCGGAGCCAAATTACTAGCTTCTGAATCTGACTCTAGCCCTGAATTATTTAAATCACTCAAATCAGTATTAGATTTTTCAAGCTGTTGTCCTATAACAGATCTATTAATTGTGTTAGATATAGAATCCGAAATTCCCGTATTTTTTTGAACTTCAATTGTTGTAATATCTTTTACTATTGTATTTAAAAATTTATCAAATTCCAAATTCTCTGTCTTTTCAAAATTTTCCTTCTATTGACTTATATCATTAATATTCTTAAAAAATGTATTACTCAATGAATTATACCCTTGATCAAATGTAGGTAAAATATTTTTTGACGTGTCTGTTATTAAACTTTGTTCAACTTGAAAACCTCCAATATCCGAATACCTATTGCTACTTTCTACTTGAAATGTTTCATTCAAAATACTATTTGTAGTATCAAAAAATTCCTCTGAACTGGCTTTATTTACTTTCGGCGTAAAATTTTGATTTCCCTTAACTATTGGACTTTTTTAATAACTCCAGTATTAGAATTTATTTGATGTAATGAGTCTTTATTTGTTTCAAGATTTGACGTTTTTACAGGCGATCTCTGTAATTTACTACTTCTTTTAAACGGATCTAATTTTAGAGATTTTTCAAGAAATTTTTCAAATGATGGATGCTTTTGAATTTGTTGCCGAGTTAATTTTCTAAATGGCAAAGAATCCTCAACAGTTTTATGACCCTTATCACTCATTTGATTATTTACTATACATTATTTATTATATACGTTAAATATACTAGTCCGCACGAAACATACTGTCTACATTAAAAATCTATCCAAGATCAAAATAATTGTAAATGTTAATTATACTCTTGCCAAGAAATTTAACCTGTCTGCATAAACTGAATGATCGCGTCCGCAAAATACGAACTTGTGTGCATAATTCGTACTTGTCCGTTGAAAATGAATTTGTCCGCTTTAAATGTTGTTACGTCCGAACAGATACATACAATTTATAATGATTGCTGATGGTTCCAAGGGAAAGAAATAAAAGACTCTGGTATACGTTATGTGAAAAGTGTGTGTGTGTGTGTGTGTGTGTGTGTATGTGTGTGTGTGTGTGTGTATTTAATCATTCATTTACTAAACATGAATTTACAATAATTGCCCCTTGCTTTGTGATCGTTGTACGATCGCATTACCGGGTGAGGGGTCGGAAAATACTAGATCGTTTACATGTGAAAAATCGGATATGATAGTAAGAAGAAAAAGTACCTTTTCTATTAGTTTCGGTGACTATGTGTGTATGTTTGTGTATATCTATATATATTCGTTTCGGGCGAGGCGGCTGCTCCGTAGTGTCCTGCTGCGTTGGGTTCGTCCGCCGAGAGAGAGTAAACGATTCGAGTTCGATGTTTCCTTTCTCTCTCTCTCTCTCTCTCTCTCTCTCTCTCTCTCTCTCTCGTTTCTCCTATGCTTCGAGATTTTCAAGTGACTTATTTTCTTCTCACTTGAGTACGAAAAATTAACACACTAGTTCTCTATGATTTTTGCGCGTGTTAAGAATGATATACCTTTAGTTAAATATGTATCATTAACTTTTACGTATTTTAGAGAAACTACTTATTCGCGGCAACACCGACACATTGATCAGTTCTCGATCTGTTTACTTAGTGACCGCGCCGTCGTTGATCTTCTCTATTTAAGGGGATCCGATAGCCACTAATGACCCGTCACTAAACGTACTATAAAAAAAGTGCTTAGGATCTAATAAATATAATCAATTACACAAATCCAAGAGATAGTTGCCCGTCGTCTCGATATTACCTATCGGCATACAAAGTTTGGAATCAAAATATTCAGGGATTGGGGAGAAAAATGCAAACGAAATTCAGTAGCGGTAACCTGACGTAAATGATTCTGCTGACAGCTACTGATTTTCGTTCGCGTTTTTCTCCTTAATACCTAAATATTTCGATTTCAAACTTTGCATATTGACAGATGATACCAAGACGGAGGGCAACTATCTTTTGAATTTGCGTAATTCGTTATATTTATTTTATTTAAGCACTTTTATATCGTATGGTTAGTGACACGTCATTAATGAGTATTGGACCCCCTTAAGCAAGTGGAGGATTTTGGGACGATAAGTCCCTTCCCTTTTGCTGCCACACCTAATTGCGTGATCGTTGAAGGTTTTCTTGATGTTTCTCCATAGGTGATGACACCTGCGTTCGCTTCTCCTCGATCTTCCACTTTCGATTTCCTCAAGGCGTCGGCCTTCCGTATCTGCGCATTACTTGCCCGTATTGGGTACTGCATTAAGGGCAATTCCTATTCTCGAGGTTTCTTCGATTTTTTCGGCTAGTGCGCAATAGCTGTGATTTTCCTTATGACTTTCTTGTTGTTTGCGTGTTTGATGTTTCATTCGGTGATGAAATTTGTTTATTTCATTACAATGTGTATCCGCGTTAAATATATATCCCCGTAAAATAAATCTGTCCACGTTAAATCTGTGTCCGCAATATGGAAATGTCCGCGATAATAATTTGTGTCCGCGATTCTGATTTGTCCGCGCTATAGAAATGTATAGTCTGTCAGCCTAAGTGAAAGAAACATAAACACTTGCTACTCACGAGCGCGCGACCCACTTTTTACGTTTTGCAACTTTGCAAATTTTTAGCACCGCTGCACTTTACACACTGATTAATTTGAACCTCTGTACATGCATTCACTACACGTATTGAATTATTTGTCCTGACCTTTACTCAATTTGTTCAATAAGATTGCTTTTTCCGCAAAATGTAATAAATTATCAAATTTAATTCCTAGTTTAACTGAAACTCTGATTTTTCGATTTGCTCAGATTCTACTTTATTTTCTTCAACTTTTGGTGTTTGGAAAAATAAATCTATTTTACTATTTATTTCCGCTAGTTGCTCTATTAACTGCTTCTTATTGTTTAATAATTTTTGCACAAATAATTTTTTTCCCCTTCTCTTCTTTTTAATCGCTTTACTTTTATTATTCACAAAACTCATTTGATCAATTGGAACAAAATTGGAAACAATGACCGCTACTAAGCAGATCAAAGGATAGGCCGCTACTCAGCAGACCCAAGGATAAAGAAAGCTGAACACAATTAATCAAATGGTTATCTTTTTATCTTAATTATTTCAGCTTTACTATTATTACGACATATGCTATATTATTTTTGCAAATGCTTTTATTAAATCAATCACTTGTTCGATTCGTATCGGAACCAATTGTTACGTCCTATCTACACTCTCACCACATAGGTAGGACATGTGTTTGAGAGAAATGTATGTATTTTAATTATTTATTGAGAGCGCGTATAGAATTGTGACAAATGGCTAGGTTTAGACTCGTTACCCGCTCCGATATGTATTTTAGTATAATTATTTGACTTACCTTTTGCCGTTTCTCTTGTCTTGTTTTGCTGCTTCTGCTGTCCTCGTCTTTTTCTTTCTGCTTACTCGTCGTATTTGAAATAATGGGTGATAGGTTGTGTTGTAAATGATTGCACTCTCAGTTTCATTTTCTAGTTTGATTGATTATATATTTTCTTCTTAAATCACAATTACGTACTTGTACAATAAAAATCTCCGCACATTTACGAACCGCGAGGTACGGAGTTCGGACTTAAACACGAGACTAATTAAAACGAGGCCAATTCGACTCTTTTAAAGCCTGAATATGTTGACCAAATCTTAAAGTGTAACGCTTAATAATCATTTTAGAGAGTATACCGATTGCCGAATAAGTAACACTGCTGACTTGTGTTACTAAGTTACAACACGCATTTAAAATATAGTCTTTCGAAATTAACATCGTAATTCTCTTTGTGTGTTTTGAATTTTGAAAATATAGTTTAAATTAATAACAAAATAGATTTAAAAAATGAATAACGTCGTAGGACGTTACATAGTCATGGTAATCCGAGGTGGCGTATGGTTATTGATTTTTGAGAATTGAATAAGAAAACTATCAGAGATGCTTATCCGTTACTAAATATTGCTGATATTATGGATCAATTAGGAGGATCAATTTATTTTTCAATTTTTGACTTTGCGAGTGGTTTTCAGCAGATTCCTATGGCACCGGAGAATTGTCACAAGACAGCTTTTTCAACAATTAATGGACATTATACGCAGTTGCATTATGTTTAAAAAATGCAACTGCGACGTTTCAGTGGTTGATGAAGAAGGTTCTGAGAGGATTGCAGAATATAGAAATGTTGGTGTATTTGGATGATATAATTGTCTATAGTACAGATTTGTCTGAACATGAATCGAGAATAAGGAAATTGATGGAGAGATTGAGAGAGGCAAAATTGGTGTTACAACCTGATAAGGTGGAATTTTTCAGGACAGAAGTTGCATTTTTAGGGCATATTATCAGTGCGAGAGGAATTGAGGCTAACCCGCAAAAAGTGGAAGCAATCACGAAGTTGACAACACCGAAAAGGGCTAAAAGTGTACGAGAAATTTTGGGTATGTTTGGTTATTATAGGACGTATTTCAAGGATTTTGCAGTAATTGAGAGGCCAATGAGAAATTCATTGAAAGATGGTGTGAAGTTTGAGTGGACAGAAGATTGTGAGAAGAGTTTTCAGAGTTTGAAGGAGTGTTTGATAAATCCGCCTATTTTACAGTTTCCAGATTTTGAAAAGGAGTTCATTTTAACAACTGATTCATTTTAAACCAATGCAGAAATGTAATCCTGTATACAGACCAACTATTGCTGCATTAAAGAAGGACCCGAAGAATAAGTTTCCTGTGGAAATGAAGAAATTTCATGATTTGTGTGGACAGGAAATTGATGTGCATGTATTTGCATTACATGAGGATACGTGTTAGAAGGTGTTGCTTAATAAGAAGGAGATGGAGAAAGTGAAATTTCTTGGAAGGAATGAGAAGGCTCGGAATCTTAGAGATGTTATTGTGTTACGGAAACGATCTAGGATTGAGGATGAGAGAGATGAGGTGAAATTTGCAGAAATGGAAGTGTCAGAGGAAAATGGAATGACATCGTCTGAGCCAGGACCCTCTGGATTACAGAGTAAAAGTAATGATGATGATGACCATTTGATGGTTTGTACAATGGAAGAGGATGAATTGCTGGAGTCGAATGATGATAGGGAATCCGTTGTTTTTAAGGGGTTATGCCTGAGTTAAACCTGTAAAAAAGACATTAATAAGTAATAGGCTGAAAAAAATTATGTATTCATAGTATAAAAAAAATCTTTCTCCTACTTAAAATGTAGGTATTAAACATATTTTCAACTATTTTTAAAAAATTATGTATCTATACATACATTGTAAACAATTACATGTATGAATCACTAATTTTCAGCACTTTTTTCCCTTTGTCGCAGCATATCTCAGCATCCAGATAATGAATTGACACCAGACAGGATGGAAAATCTTCTGAATATGTTTCTTCACTGCTTGAGCGGAAGACTTTTCTAGAAAATATAAATTTTAAATATTTAGTAACTCATAAGGTGATTATACCAGTAATTATAGTGAATATTACATATATTCACATACGCAAGATTGACTTTTACCTTGTATTAGTCAATTCTGCTCCGTTCAAGCAGTGAAGAAGCGTATTCGGAAGATTTTCCATCCTGTCTCGTGTCAATTCATCATCTGGATGCTGAGATATCCTGTGGCAAAGGACCTAAAATCCAAAAAACGTCAAGACTGAGAAAAATGCATTTAAAGTTTATCGAGACACTTAGGTATATTTAACTGGTAGTACTTACATGAACTACTTGGCATATTTTTCTTATATGTTGGTATAAGATACCTATATATTAAGGCATGTATGAAGACCCGGGTGCTGTACATGTAGATATACCAGTATCGAAAGCTGAAATTGAAATGTAAGTTTTTAATACGCATTCACAGTCAGCATGTTCTGGATGAATATAAATTTTGTCATTGCTTACCCATTACTTTATAGGATCATTAGTAATTACAGTAGACTTTGAGACCATCTAACACACAGGCATCTTCTCGTGCACATGATATTTATAGCCCATATACCTGAAACAATGAATACACTCACAAAGAACAGATTCTTCACAAATAATATGTTTTTTATAGTACAAAACACTTATCTAAAGTTGAACACTAGTGAGACTCAGAAGTTATCACAACAGCACAACATCCAGCTTGCACTAAACTACAGACAGCAGACGAAACAGTTGATGTCTGAATGCAAACTCGACTAAGTCGGTAAAACAGTGATTTCCTGTTCCATATGTTGTAAGGGTTATAGGGTTATAGTGCCATGTTTTTAGGCGGTAATTTTAATTTGCACGTATGTTTTTTTACCCCTTTATAAGTTTGATTAAAGATTAAAAGACTAAATTTAAATTCTAAATTTATTTTATTTTGAACATTCAAAATAAAAAAAATCTACGATTCCATAAAAATCAGCTATTACACTATAATGATTTAGTAAATAATTTGTGCTTTTTTTTAAATAAAATTGCGTTTTCAAAAGGAATTTGTGAACACATTGAATGTTACATTTTCTATAAAAATGCAATTTTTTTGAATAATTAAAAGCACTATAAAACAAATATGAATAATACGCAATTTTGAAAAATTGAGTTTTTTTGGTATTTTGCCTATAACTTTGTAACGGAATTCTTTCGGGCAAAAAGGACTAAGGCAGCTCATTCTACAGTAAATTTGCCTTTAAAAAATCAAATAAAAAAATTTTTGATTTTTTTAAATTTTAACTCAGGCATAGCCCCTTAAGAAAATTGTTGTTGATTCCGATCATAAAGTTTCTATATGCTGATTGGCCCATTTGTTTTTGTTTTTGACCATTGAATTTTGTATGGTTTAGACCCCATACAGAATTCTTATTTGAAATTTTTGCGACCATAAGATAGATAGATATAGGATTTAATGTAAGTTTGACCCTTATATTTTATCGAAGATAGACCCTTCTTGATTATGATAGAATAAGATGGAAGTTAGTGCATGGGGACTGAGTTATACAGTTCTAATGGACAAAAACTTTAATTGTTTATATTTGATTGTTTTCAGATGAACCACGTATTGAGTTTGCACTCTTTGGAGTTGATCTCTACCTTTACTATAAAAGTAGTTTTTATTGGGCCAAAAGAGCGAGGGGAGAAGATCTTTAAGACGTTTGGGGCATGCAACATAGAGTTTGAAGCGATCACGGAGGGGCATGCTACTGCTACGATAGTGTACCATAGGGCGTTGCATACTATTGCAGCGCGTTCCATGAAGCAGTTTGTCATCTCATTGGGGATGGAGACAATGCAGGAAATGTCAGCGAGGTTAGACCAACAGCTGAATTCTTATACTGGGAACAAAGTGATTGAATGGACCACGGACGTAGAGATTTATGTTATCAAGTGTCGGGTTAATGATTCGTTGGAGGTCTTATATGAGGGCCAGCGCAGAAATGTGGAAGAGATATTTAGGGGAATAGGATAATGTAACATCACGCATTCTGATAAGACCGTGATTGTAAATGGAAGAACGAAGGCCACGGTTTATGTAGCCTTTGTTAGGTTGGGCCATGTCGAGGAGGCGATGCGGATCAATGCTTTTCAGCCGGCTGTCGCCTGTCACCATTATGACGAAGGTAAAATTGGACCAACAATTAGAGGCAATGGCAAGTTTGGATCGTTTTCGGAGTCAGAGGGATGGACCAGTGGTGAGCCAGAGGGAATTGGAGAGACCTACTGGAGCGGTGCGTCGCACTGCTCAGGGGTTGCTTCCGACTCCGCAGAGGACTCCAAGTCAGGTTGGACCAAGAGAAACGCGATTGACGCTTTCTCCGTCAGAAAGACCATTCCCCGAGCCGAAGTTGGTCACTGGACCGTTGAATAATACACAATATTTAAGGTTTTCAGTCATGCTGTGGCCCAGGCAGACAAATGAAGAATTCATTAAGGAGTTTTCTAAGTATGGACCACTAGATCACATCACTTTTATGGATACTTCTAATGTGAAAGTAGATACATGGAGGCGTCAAGCTTTCATTCAATACTTTTACAGGGAGCACGCGGCTTACGTTATGGATCACTGTAGTGCTGGCTACAATCCGAAGTGGGAACCAAGGCGTCATTTGCCACGCAATGGACCACTAAGGAAACGGCATGAAATTTGTGGGCTGATGTATGATACTAGGAACGAGAAGGATCATTTTGCGGTATGTGTTCTTCAGAATCCTTTAGCACTGCACCAGCATAAACCGTGTGGTAGTTGGGTGCGGCATGCGGACAGGAAGGTCCATGAGGAGAAATGTAGCGCGCAAGTGCCCGTGGCTATGTTAATCGACATTGAGGAGGAGAAGAAGTTGGCTCAAGCTATTGATGAAATGAATCTGCTCGATCAGGAACTGGAATCTGAGGCAGCTAATCTTGCTGAGCCGTTGCTGGACCAGATTTTGAGAGAAATCTCAGATGCTCAGGCACTGGAACCGGCTAGGGTTCAATCTTTGGAGGGTACTCAAGATGAGGCAAGGGCTTTGCCTACATCATCTGATGATGGGCCAACTCCTATCTATAAGCAGGATGAGTGGGAAAGAGAGAGTAGCTGGGAACTGGAGTCCACTGTGACTTATGATGGACCAAATTGTCAGCTTATTCGTATCATTTAATTTTTTTTATGAACCAAATAATGTAGTTTTTTGTATGGACTAAACTATGTTTTTTTTTATTCTAAAAAAAGATAAATAAAGATATTTTTATACTTTTTCTAAATAATAATAAATTGTTTGACCTAATTTATTTGATCCTATCATGTCGGACCTAATTGTATTAAGAGTATTATTAATTAAAAGAGTATTAAGTTGACTAACATAAATGACGTTATTATGTATTGATAATATTAACATTGTAGTGTATCAGAATTGAGGAACTAAATAACAAACTCACGTATACTAAAACTAATAATATATTTAAGTATCAGTTACAATAGCAATCGTATGCAAGTTACACATGTCTATCTCCTTGCTGTCTCGTAAGCGACTCATATTTATACTGCGCTGAGTGTCAAAGACACTGCTTAAAGTGCTGAGTTGCACGTTTGTGAATATACGAATTTACACTATACTACAATTCCCCTTGTTGGAGTGGTGGAAAATTAGTGAGGTTGTTTTTAATAATAAGTAACTTTATTACAATGTGTGATGTGTTATAGGGTTACAAGCGAGAGAGAGAATGAGCGCGAGTACAGTATATGCGAGCGCTCTTCTCTATAGTGTGTATCTATATATGTGTGTTTACATACTCGCGTATTCGCGTTTTCGGAGTCGCGCTTGTCTCGATGTACAAAATCATATATATACAAGAGATGGCGCGACCAGTATTAATTCATAGAACAACAAGCAAAGAGTATAATATTTATACAATATTCAACACGCCTCCTTAAATTTATATTCTTTGCTTTTACATTCAGTCTTGTCGCTTTTGCAATTTTCAAGTATATTTAATGCTTTTCTGTGTTTTGTGAACTTTTCTCTATTCAAACTTTTTGTTAATATATCAGCTAGATTTAACTCTGAATTTATTTTTATAATATCGATTATTCCATTTTCATAATATTCATTAATGTAGTAATATTGTACTTCGATGTGCTTTGAATTTTTTGTATAATTTCCAAACTTTGCAATCGCTATTGCACCTGAATTGTCTTCGTATATGTTTATTCTTTCATTGAACTTTTCTTTAAACATTTCACTTAGCAGATTTCTTACAAATATTACTTCGGTTATTGCATCTGACATAGCCGTATATTCTGCAAAGGTTGAACATTTCGTTACATTTTTTTGTTTATTTGTTTTCCAATAAATCAGATTTCCATAATATCTTATAATATATCCAGTTGTGGATTTTCTATCTATATTGTCTCCGGCAAAATCTGAGTCTACCATGCAATCTAGTGTATCACATTTTAAATTATTAAAATACGTTAATTTTAGATCTTTGGTATTCACTAGATATTTTAATACTCTCATAGCATGTTTGAAATGAGTTTCATTATAACAACTTTGGAATCTACTCAAGTAGTTTACACTATATGAGATATCTGGTCTCGTACCAGTAATTATATAAAGTAATTCTCCTATTAAGATTCTATACTTTATTGACTCATTTTGTTCAGTTGCTTTTTCTAATTTTAGACTCGTCTCCATAGGAGTGTTATACAATTTTGCATTTTCTAGATTATACTTTGCAGCTAAAGATTCAATGTATTTTGTTTGGCTTAGTGTCATTTTGCCTTCATTCTTATTATAATCAATGTTTATTCCTATGTATTGGTTGACTTTTCCTAAGTCTTTCATTTCAAAATTTTCCATTAATTTTGATTTTATTTCATTTATTTTATTTCTATTTTTACAACAGATTAATAAATCATCTACGAGAACTAGTATATATATTGAATCTCTGCTTGCATTATTTACATATAAACAATAATCTTGTTTGCTTCTCACGAAATTTAATTTTTCCATGTACTTATGAAAACAATTATACCAAGCTCTTGGGCTTTCTCGTAAACCATATAATGCTTTTTGCAATTTACAGACTTTGTTATTTCCTACTTCATAGCCTTCTGGTTGATTTACATAAACCTCTGATATTACTTCACCGTTCAGAAAAGCTGTTTCTACATCCATTTGTCAATAAACCAATCATTTGTACAACAATATGATAATAATATTTTAAGTGCTTGCATTTTTCCTACGGGTGAGTAAACGTTTTCTATATGTTCTCGTTGTTGAAAGCCGCGAACTACCAATCTGGCTTTATAGGTATTATCGTTTTTTCGTCTAAATACCCATTTGAAATCAATGATTTTTTTGTTTAATGGCTTCTCTACTAATTTCCAAGTTTTATTTTTCTTTAAACTTTCGATTTCTGAACTCATTGCAATTTTCCACTGTTTTGATTCGCTCGAATTTATCGCCTCCTCGAATTTATGAGGTACATTTGCATCGATGTTATTAATATAAATAAAATGCGCTATAGGATCACCGTATCTATTTACAGGACTTTTCTTTCTTTTTGACCTTCTCGGTTCTTTCAAATTAATTTCGTTTTTATTTTCACTATTTATATCATTTTCATTGATTTCTGTAATTAAATTATCTCTATTTTTCTCGAGAGAAGAAGTAGGGATAAATAAATTTTTGTTTGTGTTGCTGACAACACTATCATATTCTTCTGAATCGCTTTCAGAATTTTCCACAACTTTCATGCTTTTCATCTGATTCGTTAAGACAAATTATTTTTGTGTCTTCTTCGACAACCTGTACATGTCTCGTGTTAATAACTTTGTTATTTACTAAAACTCTGTAACCGTTTTCTGTATAACCTACTAATATTCCTACTGTTACCTTGTCATCCCATTTACTTTGTCTTTTGACCTCTGGGATTCGGACAAAAACTTTACTACCATAAATTTTCAAATGATTAACGTTTGGCTTTGTGCCAAACAATATTTCGTAAGGAGTTTTATTTTCTACAGTATTTGCTATAGTGCGGTTTTTCAAGTAAGCTACCGTTTTAATAATTTCAGGCCAATATCGCCTATTTATATTTGCTTCTCTTTGTAAGCAACTGCCTATGTCCATTGCTGATCTATTGTATCTTTCCGCTACTCCATTCAATTCATGCGTGTACGGTGGACATGGTAATAATTCTATTCCCTTATACTTAATAAAATTGTAAATCTCCTTATTCAAATTTTCTTTGCCATTATCGCACTGTATTTTCTTAACCCTTTTGTTAAACTTATTTTCAACTAAATTTACAAATTCTATAAAACAACTTGCAGTTTCAGACTTATGTTTAATACAAAATATTCGCGTGCATTTATTGTAATCATCGACAAAAGTTAAGAAATATTTTTCTCCACCATAACCAGTCGTTTGATGCGGTCCATTTAAATCAGTATGAATTAATTCTAAAATTTCAGAAGTTTTTGTTCGATTATTTTGAAATGGTACATTTGCCATTTTACTTTGAATGCAATTTGCACATTTCATATCAGTGTTTTCAATTTTATCTGGCAATCCCTCAACTAATTTTTCTTTAACTAATTTATTTAAGTATTGAAAATTAACATGACCTAATGCTCTGTGCCATTTTTCTTTCGCGGTTATTTTTACTGCATTTATACATTTTTCTTTCTGTTCATTCACTAGAAAACCTTTTATATAATATAAATTATTTACTTTATTTGCAACTACAATTAATTCTCTATTATTGTTATAAATTTTCGCGCTATCATTTCTAGCTACTATCGTATTACTTGCAGTTCTTTTTGAAAAACTTAATATGTTCTGCTTTATGTCTTTTGCAAAATAAACATTTTTTAGATTTACATATTTTTTACTATAATAATTATCAAAATAAATTTGTATATTTCCTACTTTTGTAGCTTTCAGCGTTTTACCGTTAGGTAATTTGACATCTATTTTTTGTCTGTTATTTTTTTCAAAATAACAGACTTTTCAAAATAATTATCATCGCGTACAATGTGATCGGTACAACCGATGTCTAATAACCAAAAGACTTTCTTTCGATTTTCGCTACCGTTACAGTCACTTTCTAAATTTACCTTATTTGTCTCTGGTGTATATACTTGCGTTGACCATGACTCGCTCGCGTAATCTTCGTGTTGCTCTTTCGCGCTGTGCGATGAATGTTGTCCTCTGCCTCGACCTCTGCCTCTGAAGCCTCTGTTACTGCCTATGTGACTACCTCTTCCTCGCTGATTTCGACTTGGTTGAGTGCTGCTGCTTTGACCTTGCTGTTGTCCAGTCCAACAGTCTTTTTGCGCGTGGCCATATTTTCCGCAATTATAGCAATTTCCCTTTATTTTCGTGTTGAAAGTGCTTACATTGCTTTTGCTATCACTTTTGTTATTGTCTATGTTATGTAAATTTTTTTCTTTTATTTTCGATTTAACATAATCGACCGTATGTTGTTCCTTGGGTATCACATCAAGAAAATCACCAATATAACTGTAAGTTGATGGTAGTGCTCGAAGTAAATAGTTTATCTTTTCTGCTTCTGTTATCTTACCGCCAGCACTTTTAAAATCATTTACGGCTTTTTCGAAGTCTACGAAAAATTCTTCGATTTCTCTATAACTTTTAAGTTTGATTTCTTCTATTTTATTTCTTCGCAACATTTGTAAGGCTGTTGACTGTGTTATATACATTTTGTCAAACCTTTTTATCATCTCACACGCTGTTATGCATTCACTTACATATTCAAGCTGCTTATCTGAGATAGCACTTGTTATAATTGC
Source organism: Philotrypesis tridentata (assembly GCA_018906965.1). Lineage (NCBI taxonomy): Eukaryota > Metazoa > Arthropoda > Insecta > Hymenoptera > Pteromalidae > Philotrypesis > Philotrypesis tridentata. The sequence continues at coordinate 37,812 of JACCIB010000523.1, forward strand.
ACGTGCTTTGAGATCTTTTTTCTTCCAATCAGCTTCTGTGTCTGAGGCAATTCTTTCTCTTTTTATTTGCTCTTGACATTCTTTATATTCAAGCAAGATCATTAATCTTGTTTTCCAACTGGTATAATTTATACCGTCAAAAATTGGTATAATTATATCTTCAACTTTTGCTTGAGCCATTTCATATTCACTTATTTTTGTGTAAATTTCGTTTCTCAAAACACAAACTTCTTTGGTTATTTTTATAACTTTTCTCAAAATTGTTGTTCTAATTTTTTCACTTAGTGTTTCCTTATTTTCTTCGATCATTAATTATTTGTGCAAATTCATAAAATTTTCCATGTGCTCTATCACGTCACTTAAACACGTTTTATGTGTGCCGACCGTAATCTCTTCGCATCACACTTTTTTCTTTAATTTTTCACAAAAATGTTTTTATCAGTCTCTTCTAGACTACTTTTATTTGTTATTTTCACTTATATTTCTTTTTGAACTCTTCTTAGTTCAATTATTTTTCACTGGAACACTTTTGTATTTTCCACGTGGCTCTCACACCTCACGAGCACATTTTAATATGTCTTACTGCACTTTTTTTAAAAAAAAGGTCACAGTACGGCATAAAAAATTTCCAACTACGCTCTGCTACCATGTTGGAGTGGTGGAAAATTAGTGAGGTTGTTTTTAATAATAAGTAACTTTATTACAATATGTGATGTGTCGTCGGACACGACTGTCTCCTTCCGAGTCTTACAAGCGAGAGAGAGAATGAGCGCGAGTACAGTATATGCGAGCGCTCTTCTCTATAGTGTGTATCTATATATGTGTGTTTACATACTCGCGTATTCGCGTTTTCGGAGTCGCGCTTGTCTCGATGTACAAAATCATATATGTACAAGAGATGGCGCGACCAGTATTAATTCATAGAACAACAAGCAAAGAGTATAATATTTATACAATATTCAACACCCCTCTTTTTAAATTCGAATATATTTAACAATTTTATAATTCATAAAAATTAATTTACATATTTTGCTTTTGATTTTTAGCTTTTATACGCTCAGACCTTCTCGGTTCTGTTACATTTTCGTGTACGTTGGAATTTATACTCTTTTCCCCTCTTTTTAAATCTGTCATTAAAGTGGTTTTAATCATTTGATTTACATGCTTTTTTGAAATAACATTATCATTAAATTGTACTTCATAAGTTACTGGCGATAATTTCTTAACAATAACGGCTTCTGATATTTCTTTATTTTTATTCCTTGGATCTTTTACAAAAACTTTTTTGCCAATTACAAAATCACAATTTCTTTTACCCTTTTTATTTACTTTTTGACAATATTGATTTTTATTTACATCAAATTCAATGTTAGGTTTTAACAAATCAAAACGGTTTCGTAATTCTCGCTTATACATTATAAATGCTGGTGATCTACCAGTTGTAATGTGCTCTATAGATCCATAATCTAATAAAAACATATTTACTGCTTTTTCTAAAGAAATACCATCCTTAATTATTTTATCAACATTACTTTTAAAAGTTCTCACAAAATTTTCCGCTGCGCCATTAGTGGCTGGATAATAAGGTGGTAAAAAACTATGTTTAATACCTTTAAGTTTTAAAAATTCACGAAATTCATCGCTTCTATATTGTGGTCCATTACCAGTTACTAAATGTTCTGGTAAACCAAAACGTGCAAAAAGATTATCAAATACTAAAATTACTCTACGAGTATTTGTTTTCATATTAAAAATTTATGGCCATTTTGAACAAGCATCTATCACTAACTAAACATACTTCCATGAAATGGTCCTAAAAAATCTGGCCATAACCACGGTGTATGCGAAATTTTCGGTGCTTCAATCCGTGATCCTAAACAAATTTTACAACTACTAGTTATATTTTCTATATCAGTATCTAAATTTGGCCACCAAAAATAGTTTCTAGCAAATTTTTTGATTCGCTGACGGCGAAGTATTGCGATTCCGGCCATACGTATGCCACCGTGTCTGGCGTGCCCAGCCCTTCCTGGATTGTCGGCAGAGGTGATGCCTTGAACAGTTTGAATTTCTAAACGTCTAATAGTAGAATGGCCAGGATGTATACCAGGTATCCATCCTTGACCAGCACCGTAAGCTTGGATATTTCTAATATCGCAATTTATGACAATTTATCTCGGATTAAAGGAAATTTCGCGTCGTTTGCTGAATTTGTGACCATTTTGTAAGAGTTCTTTATCACCTCTGGCGGCAATACACGCGGGTGCGCCAGCCCTTGCGTGGCAAACAGTATGGCATCGGTCAACACTTCCGTGTCTTGGTTGAATTGCACGATGTTAATTTTCAGAGTGGAAATTGCGTTCTGCAGCGCCGCGCTATTGCTCGTTTGTAGCGAGTTCTGCGTAAGGGAACGCGTAGCTTCCTGCAACGCGCTGATCTTGCTATCAAGGTCGGATAACTCCGGCTCGATAATGTCTGTTTGGTTCGCGAGCATTGCTGCCATGGTCTTGGTGTCGTTTGCTAACGTGTGCATCGCTCCATCGATTTCGCTCTTGTCGGCCTCAGTTAGCGTTCCGAACAAGATTTTGTGGAGTGAGCCGATGATCGGCAGCAACGATCTTCGCGCCCTATAATGCTCCCCGTCTATACTTTGTACCGTTATCAGCTGTATCAAACGTTCAGCTCGGCGGTTCGCATCTTCGACCCATTGCTGCAGATCGTCTGTGTCGCAACCCGGGCCGCACGCTTCAACGGTTACGCGGGCCTTTTCCGCGGGCCCGTTCTCGCGATGATGCAGCGCTTGACGACGTCGCTGCCGCACGCGATAGCTTCGACCACTTTTGCGCTGTTCTGGTCGTTGTTTTCGGTAATTATTGACATGCCTGGGTTTTTCGATATCGAGGTCATGTCGATGTTCATTGGTTCCTTCCCTGGCTGTTCGCCAAGGGTGGAGGTGTGCGATACCTCAACAAAACCCGTGTTTTCGCGTATTATCGTAAACGCATGTGACCCTTGTGCTGTTGCTTCGCTGCTTGGCGATTTTCGCGACTGCATTTCGCGTTGCTCCGTCGCGTTTGCCTTTGGGGTTTCAACGCGCTTTTTCTTTCGCTTTCCGAATACCGGTGAGCTGATTTGCGATTCGCTTTCGTCGTTAGCTGGGGATCAGTCGCGTGGCTGAGCATGTTATTGCGAAGCCGCGATCGGTGTTCATACTTGCAGATACGGAGTAAAGTGCTGGTCTCTTAAATGTAGGTGGATAAATTCGCTTGCTCCCTCCGATAGAAGGTGGTAGAAAACTTGTTTATTATTAGGCAGATCCTAGTGAATGCATATATTAATTTTGTACTCTTGCCCGAATATAAATGCGCAATCAACCGTGCCATACTCCGTCTCCGATCTCAAGATTTCCGCTGTCTCGGCCGGTTCACCGCACCTTGTCAGCGCGGCAGATGCAAGTAGCTTCTTCCTCAAGTTTAGCGCTGAAATTTTTAGATTCAGCGTTTTTATCAACGAGTGAAATAAGCAGTTGCCCGGTGGCGAGTTCGGAATGTCATCGGATCGGGTTAGCGTGACTCTCGGTTCTGCGCAGCGCTTTTTCCGTATATACGTATGCATCAGCACGTTACCCGAGCTTGCTGACGAATTCTCGTCCGAAGCAATCACGCGGCGCTCATAGTTTTTCGGCACGCGCGCGAAATCATCCCATGCCCGGATTTCGTCCGGTTCCGGTATATTTATTAGCGACGATTGCAATATTTCGCCACTTTTTGTCTTCGCTGGGCTTGACATGGCTGGTGTCAAATTTCGCGGACTCTCTATCATCGCCTCAGGTTGCATCGAGTTTTGCGAATCTCGCGTCGGCGTGGGCTCGCGCGCGTCGCGGGGCTGTATCGGCTTTCCGCGTTCTACGCTCGGCTCGCGTATCTCCGCTGACGCTGCGGACTTTGTTTCCCAAACGTCGATTCGCATGCCCTCTTTTCCGTTGAATTGCTTTTCTCGAATATTCATAGTTAATTGTTTATTGAATGGTTGCACTGATTCGAGTAAGCTATTCACGAAGCTTGGCCTGGACGTTTCGAGACTTTGTTGCGTGATGCGTGACTCTATCGGCGACTTGGCCCTCGTGGGCCTTGGCGTTGCTGCGTTCGATACCGCTAAGGTCGGCTGTTCGGGAAGGGCGTTAGCTGAGAATTCGCCTCTCCCGATACCTGAACCTTTTCTGGATTTTCGTTATCGCTCTCGGACTCCGACGGTTCGAATAGCTGCCGAGATATCGTGCTTTTGTTCGACTTTGACGCGGCGATTTTTGTACTCAACGGCGCGATGTGATGCAAGTATGGTCGGTACTGTGTGGGTATTAACGATGTGCACGAGCTATTGGAAACTGCTGATTTTACAGATGCCATTTCTATGTCGGATTCCAACTCCGAGCTTACTTCCTCTTGCGCTCTGCCCAAGATTTGCTCTGCTCGCAGGGAGTCCTGTAGCACCGTGAGGATGCGCTTGTTTTCGTTGCGCCCCAGCACGTACCATTCTCTCCTCGTATTTTTAAGATATACGTTGGTTAGAATGCATCCGTATGCTATCTCGTCGCGGTAATCCGGCGCGTAATGCCTCTTTTTGTTGGATAACTCAGTCAACCATACGATCGGTATTTTTGCGTCGCCGAAGTATATGTCGACGAGAGCTTGGCATAAATAAAACCCGCGAGTCTCGTTTCTTACGGCTAAAAATTCTCCGTTTTCATACACGAGAGCCGGTTTTTCGCGTCTCTTTTTGGCCAGCTCGCTTTAGTTCTCATTTCACCCCTGTGTCTCACGGCGCGCGTCCTGTAAATTCTTCCGGGCGGTGCATTTGCTTCCTCGTCCGGCGCTTCCTCGATTTGCTTGTCGGCAAGCGCGTACAATTCGAGACGACGGAGCTCGGGATTTTCTTCTCCCGGTTCGATCACTGGATTGCGAGATATGGCGTCCGCGTGCGCGTTTTTCTCCGCGGGTCTGTACACGATATCGAAATCGTATCCGACCATTACTGCCTTCAATCGATTGAACCTTAGGTCAGGTTTTTTTGTTGTATGAAAATGTTTAAGGGCTTCGAATTTTCGCCCGTATATATAATACCGGAATTGTTCTTTGGCAAAAACGATCGCGAGCAACTCCTTGTCGTACGTCGGGTATTTAAGTTCGCTGCCCTTTAATACTCTGGAAGCGAACGCGCAGGATAGGTCCTGCCCTAGCGTGCTCTGACTAAGGATTGCGCCCAACGCGTAATCGCTCGCATCTGTAGCAATTATGAAGGGCTCGTCGAGTTTTGGCGCTTGCAAGATCGGCTCTTTGTACATCTGCTGCTTTAGAGCGTCGAATGCGTTTTGCTCAATTTCCCCCCACCCGAATTTGGCCTTGGGGCTCGCGAGTTTAAACAACGGATAGGAATATTTCGCGAAGTCTTTAACGAAACGCCGATAATAGCTAAATAACCCAAGGGCCTGTTTGACCTTTGAGCTGTTAGTTGGGGTCGGGTACTCGACCATAGCCTTTATCTTGGCCGGATCGGTTTTCATCAATCCTCCCCCGACGATATGCCCGAGCACCTGCGCTTCTTTCTTTAGAAATTGGCACTTTTTTGGCTCTACTGTTAGGTTTGCCTCGAGTAGTCTCTTCAATACGCGTCGGAGGCGAAGCATGTGTTCGTCCAGTGTTTGACTGAACACCATGAGGTCGTCGAGATAAATCTCGACTTCCTCACCCTGCAATCCGGCCATTGCCAGTGACATGGCTCTAGTAAATGTTATTGTGGCCTCTTTTAAGCCCATTGCCATGCGATTAAATTGCAGTAATTGATTGCCATGCTTGCCCTCCGGCGCGTAAAATGCTGTTAGGTGAGCCGACTCAGGGTCCATTTCTATTTCATGGTATCCTTGTTTAAGGTCCATCACAGTTATGTAATTCGCGGATGCAAGGTGCTCAAGTATATCGCTAGTAAATGGAAGCGGATGGCAACTGCCCTTCGTCTCCTCGTTCAATGCCCTAAAATCGGTTACTAATCGGAATTTTCGATTGCCCTGGGCATCGGGCTTTTTCGGGACTATCCATAACGACGATGAATAGTTTGAGTTTGACGGCACTACAATGCCCTGATCGCGTAGCTTTTTGAGCTCGCGGACCATATGCTCTTTTAAAGCAGATGGAAATCTGAACCGGTGGTTTCTAATCACTCTGTTCGATTTTAATATTATTTTATGTTGAAGTAAATGAGTTGCCGGTAATGGTTCGCCTTCTAAACCGAACACGCCCGCGTACTTGTCTACTACTTCGCGACTGAGATTTACCTCCTCTGCGTTGCAAGCGCTTAAATCCGCGAGACTTAAAATTTGTTCTACTCGCTCGCGTCTTTCCGCGCTATTTTCCTGTAAACGTGCATTGAGAGCTGTTACTTCTCGATGCTTTTCGGCATGCTCGTTCGCATTATACATGCGGCGCAAGCATGCCGAGGATTCTGTTATTTTTTCGGCCGAGCCGTCCCCGTCGGTTCGGCTGAGAGTGTTTTCAATTGTTTCGCATTCGTGCAATTCAACGAGGGGGCTTGTTATTTTGAGCTCCTCGTCGCTAGTGTTAATGCATTCCGCGTAGATTCGAACGAAGTCGACGAAATTTCCGAAAAGTAGGCTCGGGTGCAGGTCCTGTAGAGGGACCCAGCCTGTTTTCACGCCTTTGTCACGTACGCGGGCGCTTATTATCATTTTCACTATAGGCGGAACGGAAATTCTCTCGTCATTTAAGAACGCGAACTCCTTATTGTTGAGGATCAAGCGTGTATTCGCCGCATCTAAGCAGCCGCCATAATTCTCTATTAAATCCCACCCAATGATTCCCGAGTTTTCGATGGGAAAATCATCTACCACGACTTGCAATGCGCACTCTAATCCCTCGAGTTCTATTTTTGCTTCACCGAGGGAGTGCTCAATGCCCGCCGTAACGCCAGAGATTCTCGTTATTTTATTCTTATCAAACGCGAAATTTTCTCCTAGATGCCCGAATTTGACAATTGAGACATCCGCCCCCGAATCTACATAAAATATGCCTTCTCCGTTTACGAGGTGGCTACTTTTCATTTTTACGATGGGCAGTTGTCTCCCTGTTTTCAGGAATTTGATGTTAGGTCGCTCCGGACGCCTTCGCTGTGCGGCGTGCGCTTTGCATGCCCTCGAATTCGATTATCGCCTCGTTAAGGGACTGTGGGTTCGTGCCGCGCACCTGGTGATCAAGCGGAGAAGCCAGGCCAAACATGAAGTGCTGGAGCGCGTTTTCGTTCGCGTCGCGAGTACGCGCTCTCCTGTCGAAGTTCGACAGGCCGGGTGCTGACTCGATTATCGTCAACAACCGGTTGTGTAGTTTTTGCATGCGTAACCCGAAATCACCGGCTGTTTCGCCTGCCTCCTGCGTTAGCACCTTCATTTGCGACATTACCTCGTCGGATATGCCGATGTTACCGTATTGCAAAGTCAGATCGCGTAGCAAGTGCTCGACCGACGGGTAGCTGGTTGTGCGCGCTCGATATCCTTCTGCAGCTTTGCCTTTTAATTTATTTGCAATATGCATTAATATAAATCCTTCGTAACTTTCGTCGTACGACAGGAGTACTCTGCGCACAGAGCTGCAGAAGTGTTTGAGATCGGCAGGGCTAACGTCGAACGCGGAAATAAAATTCATCGCCTGGTGGAACGCCAGTCTGCACCCAGTGTTGCAGTTATTACGTCGTCTACGGTTGTAGTCGCTGTAACCGTTGTCGCTTGGATCGCTCGGGTCGTCCGCAGGATCGTCGTCCGACGGCCATCCGTCATCCGAGTGGCGTCTCCGCGGGTGGCGATAGGAGTTTTCGCGCCTCGCGTTACAATCACCTCTACTCGATCCGCCGCGCCTACGTCGATCGTCGTCCGAGTCATCGTCCGACGGCCGCCGTCCACCTCTGCCGGGATCTCGACTGCCGCCGGAACTACGGCTTCTGTATGGAGGTGGATCGCGAGAGGAATCGCTCTCTCCGTCGGAGCTATCACCCGGGGGGCCTCGCCCGCCGCGACTCGAATTGATTCCGCGGCCGCCGATGCCTCGCGTGGACATCCCCGATTTTCGGAGGCTTCGCTCTCCTCTCACAATCTGGTTCGCTGACCGATGAGCGGTGTTGCGCGTGGATCGCCCGTATGAAGGGAGTTCGCGGACTTCCGATGACCACTGCTCTGGAACGCTTCTAGCTTCGCGTTGGTCATTATCCATGCTGCGTCGCTTTTGGTACCGTGAGGGTGCGTCGCTTTCGTACGCCCTCCTGTGCAACGACCTTGTATGCGGGGTACTACTGCATCGGGGTTCGTACTCCGACCGCGCGCTACCTACGTCCCTGCCCCAGCTGACTTGTCTGGAATAGCTCTGGTGCGTACGCTCTGATTTCCGCGACCTGCGCTCCAACTCCTGTTCCGCGCAACTTGCCTTTTTCGCTCGCGCGCTCGTTCGCGATAACGCGCTCGACGGTCGGCTATTCGCGACGTCCTGGGCGGAGGGATACTGTACCGCTCCGTCCCCTGCGTGCCGTCGGAGTGCACGCTCTCGATCTCCGTCTTAGGGACGGATCTGGTGGATGAATCGAGGCGATCGTGCACTAAATGCTCCGGCATGGCGCCTGACATTGCTAGCTGAAGCAATTCGGCAATCGTCATTTTCGCGAGTAATTCTTTGCTCGCAATTCTTTTGCTGTTACCCGATTTTACGCTCTCAACTTCGGCTTGCTCCAGCGGACCGCTCGCGGCTTCGTCGAGCTTGCCCGTTTCATTTAATCCCGAAGCTATATCGATTATCTCTAAGCAGTTATTTAGCCCGTCAAAGCACTTGTTCGCCAAACGTAATCGTTCCGGTATTGTTAAAGGGTCGCTTGGTTTCTTGTTTTGCGTCTCGTCGGGTGTGTTACTGTTGAGATTTAGTTCGATTATTTTCTGTTCAAGTTCGTCGAGTGGGTCGGGTGACGGTGGTTTTACTGGTTGAGCGTTCTCGTCCCTTTTGGGGTTCGGCTCAACAAACTGTTCGATCTTGGTCGGCCACTCGTTTTTATTTTGCCCGTTTTTCTTTCCTGGGAGGACGCGGCCTCTGATTTTTACTGGCCCCGGTGGTGTCTTTTCGGTCTCCGATTCACTCGATCGCAGCTTCTCCATACTCTTATAATAAGCGCGACGCGTTAGAGGTGACAATTTTCGATCTAAGCGAAACATTTTCCGCACATACTTGTCTCTGCGCGCGTCGCCTTCCGGATCGCTTTCGCCTGATCTTAGCGAGGTCCTGCTAGACCTGCGCGACATTAATCCTTTCGCGGCCGTGAACATTGTGGCGCGGGGGATAAGTTGTTACTATCGCGGGTGTCTCGTCGCACAACGTTATATCGAGACAATGTGAATTAGTACTGTTTTTCGCTGGCGCACTCGCACGCACTCGCGCAAATTTCTAATATTTTTTTTTTTTTTTTTTTAAAGAAAGATATGCCACGCCGGTAAAAATCGAAAAGACTTACAGTACGACGACTGCTAATGTTATTGGGTGCATGGTGAGCTGGGCGGTCCTGGTGAGATGAGTTGAGCTGCGTGTCGCGCTGTACTGGAACGGTGGCTGCTGAGCTGCGTCGGTGGTGCTGGATCGATGGCTGCTGAGCTGCATCGATGGCTGCTGGGCTGGTTGGTCGTTGGCCCAGGTGGGCTTAGGTGGTCCAGATGGACTTTGAGGGCCGAAGGTCGGCTTGTTGCGCAAAGAGAGTGAACTCTTGCGTTGCTGCTCTGCGCTAAGCAGAGTGCTCGATTTTTTTGTTGAGCTTGAGTTGTCTCTCAAGCCTCGTCGGTCTCTTTTTCCCTTTCGTTGAGGTCGAGGTTCGAATGGCTGGGTTGGTGATATAGGAGCGACACTTCGTCGTGTGATAGACGTATCGCCGTGTCTGCTGTTCTGCTGAATTTTCCGAATTGTTGGAGGAAAATTCTTTCTGGCGGAATTCCACTCTTGATCCAAAGTTTCAAGGGATGCCAAGTATGTTACGGATATAAGGGGTTCTTTGCCTTTGGGAGAGCGGTAACTTCGTACAGCAGATATTGGTGGTTATTATGCGTTTATTGATGCAGAGGAGTAGCTCCGAGCCACTCGAGAGCCGACGGATTTCTGCCCGCTCGCTCTGCGACACGGCCGGTCGTAGGCGAGCGGTACCAGGCTCAAAAGTGCATGCTCTGCACCTTCTGCGCCTGGCAACAGTCGGCGGTGGTGTCTCTTGCTGACAACGCTTTTGCGCATGTTCGACGGAGACACCTGAGCTGCCACGGCTTAAGGGGTTATGCCTGAGTTAAACCTGTAAAAAAGACATTAATAAGTAATGGGCTGAAAAAAATTATTTATTCATAGTATGAAAAAAAATCTTTCTCCTACTTAAAATGTAGGTATTAAACATATTTTTAACTATTTTTAAAAAATGATATATATATACTTACATTGTAAACAATTACATTTATGAAAGACTAATTTTCAGCACTTTTTTCCCTTTGCCACAGGATATCTCAAGATCCGGATGATGAATTGACACCAGACGGGATGGAAAATCTCCTTAATATGTTTCTTCACAGCTTAAGCGGAAGACTTTTCTATCAAATATAAATTATAAATATTTAGTAACTCATAAATTGATTATATTGGTTATTATAGTGAATATTACATATATTCACAGGCGTAACATTGACTTTTACCTTGTATTAGTCAATTCTGCTCCGCTTAAGCTGTGAAGAAACATATTCAGAAGATTTTCCATCCTTTCTGGTGTCAATTCATCATCTGGATGCTGAGATATCCTGCGGTAAAGGACCTAAAATCATAAAAATGGCAAAACTGAGAAAAATGCATTTAAAGTTTATCGAGACACTTATGTATATTTAACTGGTAGTACTTACATGAACTGCTTGGCATATTTTTCTTGTACTTTGGCATAAGATACCTGTATATTAAGGTGTGTATGAAGACCCGGGTGCTGTACATGTAGATATACTAGTATCGAAAGCTGAAATTGAAATGTAAGTTTTTAGTAAGCATTCGCAGTCAGCATATTTTAGATGAATATAATTATTGTCATTCCTTACCATTACTTTATAGGATCATTAGCAATTACAGTAGACTTTGAGACCATCATATGCATCTTCACATAGACTTCTTATAACACATAGGCATCTTCTCGTACACAAGAGATTTATAGCCCATATACCTGAAACAATGAATACACTCACAAAGAACAGATTCTTTACAAATAATATGTCGTTTATAGTACAAAACACTTATCTAAAGTTGAACACTAGTGAGACTCAGAAGTTATCACAACAGCACAACATCCAGCTTGCATTAAACTACAGACAGCAGACGAAACAGCTGATGTCTGAATGCAATCTCGACTAGGTCGGTAAAACAGTGATTTCCTTTTCTATATGCTGTAAGGTGCCATGTTTTTAGGCGGTAATTTAAATTTGCACATATCTTTAATTAAAAAACTAAATTTAAATTACAAAACTAAATTTAAATTCTAAATTTATTTTATTTTGAACATTCAAAATAAAAAAAAATCTACGATTTCATAAAAATTAGCTATTACAGTACGTAATGATTTAGTAAACAATTTGTGCTTTTTTTGTTTAAATAAAATTGCATTTTCAAAAAGAATTTGTGAACACATTGAATGTTACATTTTCTACAAAAACGCAATTGTTTTGAATAATCAAAAGCGCTATAAGACAAAAAATGAACAATACGCAATTTTGAAAAATTGTATTTTTTTGATATTTTGCCTATAACTTTGTGACAGAATTCTTTCGGGCAAAAAGGACTAAGACAGCTCATTCTACAGTAAATTTGCTTTAAAAAAATCAAATAAAAAAAATTTTGATTTTTTTTTAATTTTAACTCAGGCATAACCCCTTAAGTCCGTGACACATATATGAAAAAAAATAAAAAATCTTAAGTGGACTAGGACTAGGGGAAACTACTATTAGTCCGGGCGTCAGGGAGTTCTCAAGTGGAATATCATTAAGTTTCTTCTAACTTTACTTTTATGATTGAAATATGTTATTGGTAACTTACTCAAAATGACCCTAAAGTCTCGACTTCGGGTCAGGTCGGGAACATTGTTATTATTGCAAAAAGAATTCCGAAAATGTACTTTTTTTAGTTTTTCGCGAATAACTTTTTTGTAACTCATTTCACGTAAAAAAAGATAGAGATGAAAGTTGTTCAGAATTGAATTTCATATAACAAACATGTATTGCCGACCGCAAAATTAATTTTTTTAGTCGTTAAATTGTGAAACGAAAAAAAAATTTTTTTAAATTTGATATTGTCACAGATTTTACAAAAAATTATATTTTTCGTTGAATAAGTACTCAAACATGAGCTATAGTACGAACAATGTAAAAATCATAGTCCGATCGGGATATCTCAAAATGGCGTCTCATTGCAAAATTATTTATCTCAAAATTTCAAATTCATCTCCAAATTACCCATGGAGCGATAACTTGATCCAAGTGCGTTTAATCAACAGCTTATGAAGTACTTAATAAATGCTAAAAAGAACTTTTTTAAAAATTAATATTTAACAACATTTTTAACAACAAATAATTTTTATTTTGGCCAATTTTAATGTTAGAGAAACGCAGTAAAATGCATCTTAAAGTACGTAAAAAACCATGAATTTTCTTATAATTTTTGTTGAGATCCGACCAATGAGCTGAGATACGAAAATTTTTTCAATGGACGATCACGCCGATCAATATTTTTCAATGAAATTTGGTACAGTGCTTACTGAAATAATACTTTGAATGATAGCATTTTTCCCGATTGTTGTAGATAGCTCAGTTTGTCTAAAATGACCGATGAACAATTGGAAATCTGCGCGCGCAGCCGAGCGGCGCCTCCGGCCGGGAGGCGCGGTGGTGGGGGGAACGCCGCGCGGTGGCGGACAGTATTCGTACACGTTAGTTGTAATTCGATTATCTCGGTAACTAATGCTGCTATTGGAATACATTCTTTTTTCATTCAACGTGTTTTTTTCTCAGCTTTAACGTTATACTAATTTAATTTTTACATGTGTAATGCAAATACCCCCAATTGACATTTTTTCTGAAAAAAAATCTTTTTTAGCTATGTACACAACCTTTATATGGATGAATTGCATTGCTATCATAATACAGATATTAATATTCAGTACGAAAATGTTTAGTTGTGCAATATATGTATATAAAGGTTATGTACATAGCTAAAAAAGATTTTTTTCTGAAAAATTGTCAATTGGGGGTGTTTGCATTGCACCTGTAAAAATTAAATTAGTATAACGTTAAAGCTGAGAAAAAAACACGTTGAATGAAAAAAAAATGTATTCCAATAGCAGCATTAGTTACCGAGATAATCGAATTACAACTAACGTGTACGAATACTGTCCGCCACCGCGCGGCGTTCCCCCCACCACCGCGCCTCCCGGCCGGAGGCGCCGCTCGGCTGCGCGCGCAGATTTCCAATTGTTCATCGGTCATTTTAGACAAACTGAGCTATCTACAACAATCGAGAAAAATGCTATCATTCAAAGTATTATTTCAGTAAGCACTGTACCAAATTTCATCGAAAAATATTGATCGGCGTGATCGTCCATTGAAAAAATTTTCGTATCTCGGCTTCTATTGGTCGGATCTCAATAAAATTTATATGAAAATTCATGGTTTTTTACGTACTTTAAGATGCATTTTACTGCGTTTCTCTAACATTAAAATTGACGAAAATAAAAATTATTTGTTGTTAAAAATGTTGTTAAATATTAATTTTTAAAAAAGTTCTTTTTAGCATTTATTAAATACTTCATAAGCTGTCGATTAAAGGCACTTCGATCAAGTTAACGCTCCATGGGCAATTTGAAGATGAATTTGAAATTTTGAGATAAATAATTTTGCAATGAGACGCCATTTTGAGATATCCCGATCGGACTATGATTTTTACATTGTTCGTACTATAGCTCATCTTTGAGTACTTATTCAACGAAAAATATAATTTTTTGTAAAATCTGTGACAATATCAAATTTAAAAATTTTTTTTTTTCGTTTAACAATTTAACGACTAAAAAAGTTAATTTTGCGGTCGGCAATACATGTTTTTTATATGAAATTCAATTCTGAACAACTTTCATCTCTATCTTTTTTTACGTGAAATGAGTTACAAAAAAGTTATTCGCGAAAAACTAAAAAAAAGTGCATTTTCGGAATTCTTTTTGCAATAATAACAATGTTCCCGACCTGGCCCGAAGTCGAGACTTTAGGGTCATTTTGAGTAAGTAACCAATAACATATTTCAATCATAAAAGTAAAGTTAGAAGAAACTTAATGCAAAAATGCTAACTTGCCCCGACTATATAAAAATAACGCGCCATTTCTATTTATCTGAAAGGTGGTGTGGAAATAATAGAAAATTTAATCTGCACTTTACGGAGCGAGCAGTGAGGTTCAACTTTTCAAATATAATATTATACAATTCACTAATATCATTTGTGCTTACTTTTGTGTTTATTTCTATACTATAAGCAGAATAAAATAACTTATACATACTCTTATAATCATTGCAAATAAGGGAGGGCTGAGAAGGCGCCGAGGGGGGGGGGCATATTAAGGGGCATGAGGGTGTTGAGGGGGGGCCAAATTCCACCTCAGTTCAAAACAACTATATAATATAGGAAGATATATATAATGAACATGTTATAATATTTATCTTAATTATACAACATTATTTGCATAATAAAGCATAAGTTTGACTTCAATATGCAGTGCAAAATATTAAATCATATCCTATCCTAACCTATAACCTTAAAATTGGAATTCATTATTAGATGATTTACAGCAATCATTGGCCAACGGTTAGTCAAATAAGTCTTCTTGTTGGCCAACGGTGACTGAAATGGTTGCTTAACGACGAGCGAGAAAGCGTGACGAAGTAAGCAGTCGTATTGGCCAACGACGGGTAGAATCGTTGGCCAACTGTACTAAAATTGGCCCACAGTTGGCCAATGGTTACTGAATGTTCCTACCAGGGTGGCACAATGAATTTTTAAACAATTAAATTGTTAATAACAATTCATTGGACCACTTGTTGACTTTCCGACCCCGATATTCGAGTTCTCAAGAAAAAAATACATATAAATCATCTAGTTGGAAGACTGGTACTTAATCGGCCACGACAACCGACCCTGCTCCTGGACTTTGACTCAAAGACTTTTTGTAAAAAAGACACAGGTACTGGTCATTCAACGCGCTTCATATGCAGCTTATTGCACGAAGACATTACAATCAAGCTTCCGAGAGCAATAAGCGTCCACCTGAGGTACCGAACGAGTTATCTGAACCCTTCTCACAAAACCACGCATATTATAAAATCTACGGAGAGTTGAACATTTTTTGGCCGAAAAATAGGAAGTGAGTAATTTGAGGACACACTAACCGGACTAAGTTTTTTACACTTGTGAAGACATAAAACAAACTGACCGAAATGCATCGACGTCCTATACCAATAAAATGTTACGGGACAAAAACTGAAAAAAACGCTAATTTATGCGCGATTTATTAATTCTCCTAACGTTCTCCTAAAGTTGAAGAGCAGGCCGTATGTTAAATAAAATTTACAATTAATCAAAATAAAGTACTTGAAAAGACCTTTCATTTGGATATAAATTTGTCTAAATCAGACGCACTGGTCAAGTTTCACACGTTTGAAGACAACAAACTTAGATGCAGGCTTTTACAAAAAACATTTGATTTACCTTTTTTTCAAATTAAAGGTCTTTCTTTGTACTTCCTAATTAAGTAAAAAGTTTTTCTTTTCGCTTATGATGAGCTATATATATGCTTCTTTTGATAGCATATACAGGGTGTCCCATTTTAATTTAGACAGCTGAGTAACATGACAAATTGCAATCTAATCAAAAAATGTTTCAGACAAAAGTTGTTGGGCATTGAGGGACTGACCCTTCTATGACTTTGAATATGCCCTTGAACTTCGTTTTCAATGTCATTTGAAGGTCAACTTTTGTTTTTTGAATATAACCTACTATTTTTGACCTCGAATTCGGAAAGAGCGCGAAATTTAACGTCCAGATGAGCTTTTTCGTTGGGGATCAACGTAAACTATACAATTAATTTCAAGGTTTAATTTTTGTTTGAGGCATAAAGCTTACAAAGACTACATCAGTGACCATGTTCAATGATATAATATGTACTTTTATTGTGGACAACTAAAGGACAACGTAATACATCTACTGAAGAAATGCAAACCTTGCCCCTAAGTACAAGTCAACATAGAGTAAAACACTTATTGATAAGGAGACCCCCTTTCCGCGATGCTTACAAGTGCATATTTTCATGAAACTTGTAAGCACCCCCGGATCGTGTAGTGACCCAGCCAGTGAAGGCAAGATCGTGTAGTGACTCAGCCAGTGAAGGCAAGATCGTGTAGTGACCCAGACAGTGAAGGCAAGATCGTGCAGAGACCCAGCCAGTGAAGGCAAGATCGTATAGTGACCCAGCCAGTGAAGACAAGATCGTGTAGTGACCCAGTTACTTAAGGCAATATCACATTGTTATCATCTCTCTCCGCATGAAGTAGATTTTCAAAATGTGCACCATTGTTTTCTAAGCAGAGCAGTAATCGACGGCGAGAATTATGTTGTACATTTCTAAGCATTTGGAGGGTTATCGCTCCACAAGCTCTTCTTATTCTATGCATCATATTCAGTCTTGTCGTTGGAGCTTCACTATACACAATATCGTTTACATATCCCCATAAAAAAGGGGGCCACAAAACTGGTCCACCTCGTCCTATCCATCGATTCGGAAATTGTTGATTCAAAAATGTCCGTACAATAAGTTTAGTCTTATTGCAAGAGGAATATTCTCTAGGTATCCTGATAAATCATTTTCCAAAAATTCTAAATACATTTGACTATTAATGGTACGTTCAAAAAAATGTGGTCCAATTATTTGGCCATTGCAAATACCGACCCATACATGTAAACTCCAACGATGCTGATTAAGAACCTCACGATACCAATGTGGATTTTCTGGTGACCAATAATGGCAATTATGCCTATTGAGACTACTGTTGCTTATGAATGTCGCTTCATCACTGAAACAAACATTCCAAAAAAAATCTGGATTTTGATCCAACATCTCAAGAGCCCATCTACAAAAATGTACTTTGAGTTCATAATCAGCCTCACTTAATTCCTGTACCCAAGTAATGTGATACGGATGGTAATTGACTGATCGTAACAATCTGTAAGCTGTATTTCGAGGGACTCCCAATTTCCGTTATATTTGACGGGTACTAATGCGGGGATTTTGGTGAGCCATAGCCAAAACTGGAAGCAACCTAGGGTCGTTATTATTCTGAAGCCTATTCCTCTGTCTTTGGCGATGCAGTGGATTATTACGAGATTTTCTTTCGATGTTTATCACTTGTTGAGCACTAGGATGGCGGCGATTTGGAAACCGCTCCGCATAAGTTTGGGAAGTAAGTCTGTAATTCCTACCACATTCACCGAAAATTATAAGAATATCGACTACTTCATTAGGTGTATAATTTGCCATTGTAATGATAAGAATTTTATCAGATTAATTTATACAAATGTGCAAAAAAATACATAAAATCTAGTGAATTAGGCACTAAATGGATACAATATTGGAGGGATAAAACAACAAAAGATGTAAGCACCTTAAGTATGTAAAGCGACCCTAGACGAATAAAAAAAACGCTATGGGTTCAGAATTTGAATAAAAAGTTCACGTATTCAAAAGTCGATAAATAAATAAAAAATATTACTTCGGTGTCATTTTGTAATTTCAATATAAAATAATCTACTATGATTTTGTTCATAAAGACAAGACTACTGATTCATTTAAACTCGATCTGTAAAATTTTAACATTCGGGGTTATGGTGAATCTCAGAAAAAGTTCACATCGTCTCCTATAGCGAAAGCTTATCTGGGCGTGAAACTTCGCGTTTTTTAGAATCTGAAGTTGAAAACACAGAACATGTTCAAGGTCATGGAAGGGTCAGCACTTGAATACCCAATACCTTCTTTCTGAGGCATGGTTTTAAAAACACGGATTTACCAGCTTAATACCCCAAACAGAAATTTGACCTTGAAATAACTTGTAGTTTACTTTGACCCCTAACGCAAAAGCTCATCTGGACGTAAAATTTCTGGCTCTTTTCAAATCCGAGGTAAAAAATAGTGGGTTATATTAAAAAAAATGCTGACCTATAAATGACATTGAAAACGAAGTTTAAGGGCATATTCAAGGTCATAGAAGGGTCAGTCTCTCAATGCCCAACAACTTTTGTCTGAAACATTTTTTGATGAGATTGCAATTTGTCATGTTATTCAGCTGTCTAAGTTAAAATGGGACACCCTGTATAGAGCGCACTACGAATTAAATATAAAACTTAGACCAATTAGCACAAAAGTAGAAGACAACAGCTTAATTTAAGCTATTAAACTTTAAAAATGCACGACCTGATCAAGAGTTAGTAGTATTTGAAGAAAGGGAAAAATCTCTGCGAAAAATTTTCCAAAATCCAGTGATTTCATTGAAAAAAGTGAAATTTACCTTTTTACAAATCTTCGTACTTTCCCATCCAACCGATCATTTTCAAAGTTTGATAGCTTAAATAAAATCTCTTATATTCTACTTTTTTTCTAGTGGATTTAAATTATAAGATTCTCATGCGATAACCTATATATATGCTTGGCAACATCAGTAATAAACGATCAATTTGACAAACATATATATCTGTGGCTTGCAGGAAGAACCACTTAAGTGATTTTTTCTGAAAAATTTTATTATGTCGAATTCGAGGTGCTCTTAGTATCCTTATTGATTGTACAATCATGTGCCATTGTTTTACTCGGGTGTATTGCCTTCCAGGCGTAAATGCCTGCAGATTGCCAATTTCGCTTTGTATGACAGTCTGATGTCTCTTAGGGCCGTTTGTTGCACGCAGGAATCTCTTCTGCACGTGGCGATTACTAGGGGCTCTTGCGTTGGTACGAAGTCGGCTGCTGTGTAATCGCCGCAGAGTCGTTTGATTAATCTGTCTACATTTTTCGTCTTCGCTGTATCTAATCGTAATTCTAGCACATTGTTGTGTGGTGCAGCTCCGGTGCATGCATACTCCATGTCCACTCTGCAATCTCGTTTTCAATTTTCCATTTGTCTACTTCTAGATTAAGCGCCAATTTAATTTTGAGTGTATCGGTCGATCGAAATAACACTAATATGCGAACAGCTATATAATTGTTGAAGCATAACTTTGTTTTTGTTTTCAATATAGTTGTAAAAAAACCGTAATAAATAAATAAACACGATAAGTTGCTTCATTTGTTTCTTTAACGAAAATAATAAAGTCAAATAAATAATTATTTGAACGAAGGTGCGATCGCTTTTGGTTTAACTCTGCCTCCAAGTGTGTGTACGCTTTTTGTGCCGGAAGGTAATCTATGTTTAAACTCTAAAATTCTAAGAATTTATAAATAGACAAATTAACTTTGATATTGAATTGGAATCATCGCGAAGTCGGTTTACGGTTGTGAGCAAGCATAAAACCAAAAGTTTATTTATTTACAAAATGTTTTGCAAAAATCTTGCTTCAAGCTAATCGAAATTTGCTGTCCGAACGGCAGTTGGAACGAAGAAAACAGCTTTCGTCGAAAAATAGGTAGCGACTATGTGCGAGTACGCGGAAACAGCACTGTAACGACACACTGAATGTACGGCGTTTACCTAGAGCTGATCCCTAGCTTGGCGATACACAGCACGTTTACGAAATTTAATATCGCACAATACAAAAATATCTACTTCAAAACCGCTATGGTATATTTGTTATGTGCCGATACCGAACGACCAAATCGGCAACGTCGCATAACGCTTAGGCAATTAGAGAAGCGCAAAATATGCGCCAAACTGTCGCCAAGTCGCACAAAGACGAGCGATAGCGGTACTTCTCCTCCAACCCTCGAAACGCTGACCAAGCGCTTCGCCCTCCCATGCGCCGCCGGACTTCACCCAAAGTTCATGAGTGCAAGAGAGAGCGAAGTAGCTAATGAAGCGAGGAGAGGGATGGGGGAGAGGCGAGAACAATTAGTGGGAGAGAGAGTGACGCGCTCTCTTCCATGTATAATTGCGCGCCCTCAGGCTTCGCATCTTGAGCCACCGAGCCAAGTGCACGTTCTTTGAGTCTAATAAAGTTTAGCTTCATTTTCTATTCATTTTTGTCATAGACGCCTGCGTGGCTTTACATTTCGTAAATTGAAGTTTTTGAATAAAGTCGTAGAATTCTATTTATCCATCATTAGTATCATTTTCTTCGCCTGCCTACTCGCTAATACCCCTGGACAACGCCGCTACATTCTGCAGCCATATTTGCATTACTATTGCAACCTACTGTCTAGCCCAGCCGCCCAAGTCAACAGAATTCAAGGTAACGAATCACGTAAATTTACATAAACATATATCTTTGCGCGTGCTTTGTTTTGATCACCACCCCATTGTGGATGTCGAACGTGTCACCATTTCCCGATCGCGCTGATTTTTGATGCGCGATTAAATACGTTAAGTATTTCTCGTGTTGCGCGCTCCCCCGATTTTAATATTTAGCGTCGAGGTTCTGCGTAAGAACGCAACAATATTAATACGCCGATAATAATTCGCAAACGCAGACTTTTTATTATTTAGCTTAAATTGCTACGAATAATGCGCAGGAAAACATATTCGCACGCAACTTGCGTATTTTCAGCTGTCGGTAAAATTTAATTACGAAGAGAAATTTTCCTTTAAGTGTACGGTATTTCACATGTCTACTAGTACTTGTGTAACACAAAAAAAATCACTTAATTCAGCTTTAAGTACGCGTGAGATTCGGCGAACTTAATCCGCTCCGTTATAATCACGGCCGTGAATTCTCAGCTGAAAATATTCAAGCGAGAATCCTAATAGAAAAATTTTAAGGAGCTAGAAAGACGCACTGTTTACGTCGCCGCGCTGTCTCAAGCGAATAAACACGGGCTTAGCACTTGACTCGTGTCTCGCTGTGTTCGACTTGCGCTCGCTATGGCCAAATTCCTTGAACGTTGGCTTCGCAAATTTTTCCGTTGACGCTACCTGCGTCGCGCCTTAATTCCCTATAATAGCTAAAACGTCAAAAATCACGAAAAATGCCACATAAAGGTGGGGACCAATATAACGGAGTGGCTATTTTCGCTATAATCCGGGACCGGTGTCCTCGTTTCCACCCGGAGGACTAGCTCGCGGTAGTAGCGTGATGTCCGAAGCTAAAGGGTAGCCGTAGGTGTGAGGGGGAAAAGTAACAACACTCCGAGTAAAAGCAAACGGTAGAAGCGTACATTCAATAGAAAAGAGATACAAGCGTGCACGCGGGCACGCAGTGGCAGGTAGTGCGCGTGAGAAGCCCAGACGACGGCTGGAGAGAGAGAAAGAGAGAGAGAGAGAGAGAGAGAGAGAGAGAGAGAGAGAGCGCGAACTGGCACTTACAGGTCGAGTGTCGCACGTTAGCGAAGGCGCAAATGGTGTTGAAGGCGGGTATATCAGCGGGGCGCGTTGGTCGTGGTCGGGAGGCTCCAAGGCGTTCGCGAAGGCGCAGTGGCAACGTCGGCACCAAGGACGAGCTGGGGCTTCGCCGACCGAACTCGGGCGTTGGTAGTGGCGGCAGCAGAAGCGTTGGCGCGCCTCTTCTCAAGTCTCCGTGCACAGCGAGTCGTACGAGTTAGGTCACAGAGAGGCGTTCGTAGCACGTGGGTCTATCGAAGCCCGTCTTCAATCTGACGAGATCGCGTGCCAGTAGCGCTCTCTCTCTCCCCACTACTCACCTATTCGGCGGTCCTCTGGACTGCTCGCTGCGGCTCCTGTAATAAGCTTATAGTTTGTAATACATGTGCTTCGAGCTGGAGGACATACTGGGCATGACGGTTGCAAACCGTCATAAAACATTTATTTAATTTTTTTTAATTTTTCAAAAATTGTCAAATTGCAAAAACAAAAAAATTGCTGGGATCGCTCTGATAAAATTCTTACGTATTCCTTAGCTGATTCTGAAAACTTATTACTCTTGACAATTTTTTCCAAAAGTGCGTGGTTTCTAAATAAAAAATTCGTAAATGTCAACCCCCACGTATCTTTTAGGTTAGGACATTTATTCAATTGGTTAGAGGGATTTCAGGTACATTGCAAATGAAAACGTTTTTGAATTAAAAAAAATTCTATAACCCTGCACAACCACCTATCTGCAATGTTCCCGCAGAACCACTTAACTCGAGTAATTTGTTTAGCTTGCGCGGCTAGAAAGAAAATATTTACAAAGTTTATACTGTGGTTGTATTCGTATTAGATACCTAATCAAATGAGCCAATACTTAGATCTCTTCTCTGACATTTCGATCTCATGTATTACTCCAAACATTGAAATCGCTTTTTCTCGAAAACGCGAAAAAGTCACTTAAGTGGTTCTTCCTGTAAGCCACAAAATTAGATCATTGCATAACAAAATTTAAACTTTAATAAATTAATATGAAAGTAGAAGAAAAGTGCTATAGTTTGAGATATTAAACTTAAAAAACGATTAATTGAATCGAAAATCATGAGGTTATAAATAAGAAGTAAAAAACGATTATATTATATATACTTTGAATTTGAATTTGCTTTTTCTGAACCTCCAAATTTGTTCAATTGTTAATAACTTGCGCTTATCGAATAGATCTGTAGTATATTAGCAATGACATTCATTCAATGTTTCATGTAAAAAAAGAAACACCTAAAAATATTGAACCGTTCGTTAAATAAAGCTGTTTGAATTTTGACAGTGCGTATTTCCTTTTTTGAAGATTTCTTTTCTCCTTCCCAAATTTCAAAGATTTCATTCTTACATTTGTTTACTTACAAAAAATTTATTGGGGAATAGCCATTCCTACTATTTTCGGGTATGCTCTACCCGATACAATGGGTAATTAATAATTCACGAATTAAAATAAAAAAATTTTTTTTTTCAATCCGAATTTAGAGGGGGAAATAATTTTATTTTGATTGTCTAACATATGCACAAAAGTGCACAAAATATTTGAGCTTTTTAAATTGGTTGAGTTTTTTTGTTTATGATTATTTTTAACAAAATGGTGGAGGTTTTCGTGAAACAACGTAATGTTAAATTTCACGATTTTTCTGAATATCATTTTTTCCCTTAAGAATTAATTTTACAAAAAAAATTTATAGAATAAAATGTACTTATAATCGTTTAAGGAACACGTACAATTTGTTTTAAAAACTTTTGAGTCATTTTAAAATTTTTCAAACAATGTTAAAATTGAAAAATTGAAAAATTTGCTTCAAACTTTTCGAAAAATTCATACGTATTCTTTGAGTAATTTTGAACATTTTTATATTCTTTAACATTTTTTCATTGTTATGTTTCTTGAGAAAAAAATCATGAAGTTTAACATAACGCTGTTTCACAAAAATCACCATCGTGTTAAAAAAAATCATAGATAAAAACACTCGACCAATTTGAAAAGTTCAGATATTTTGTGAACATTTATATAAATTTTGTAAACATTTACATGAATTTTTTATTTTAATTCGTTAATTATTTATTAAAAATCAATTTTTAAATTTTTTTTAACGATTGTATCGTGTAGAGCATACCCGAAAATAATGGGAATAGCTATGATCCAATAAATTTGTTCTTATTATCATCAAATAATTCAAGCTCAAATGTATGAATTAAATCTTTGTAATTTAGAACTTAATGGGTTAAGTTTAAAAACAACGTGAGAGGCGGAGAGACAACGGTGGAAGATGAAAAAGACGGCGGACCACTTCTAGTTCAATGAGAGACAGAGAGCAGGAATTAAATCGGAAGGAAGCCAAAGCCGGCGTTAAGATGGCGACCCAGCTTCGCTCAGGGTGTCCTCTTCTCGTTCATCGTATACATTGCGACGTAGCAATAATTATTGCTGCGTCGTGATCATTGTTGCACGGCCAGCTGACTTACTCTCGGCGAGTTGACAGCTCCTGGAGCGGAGCCAGCACTCGGTGGCGCTCGCAGGAGTTGCCTCTGACCGGCCGCGTGCGGAGCGCAGGATGTGAGCTTCCGAGTCCCACCTGCGCGGCGCGTTGGCGCTCGGGAGGGGGCATGGCAGGAAGCGAGCCGGCGGCCGCGCGCACGCGGTTACATGCATGCGGCGGTGTGTAGAGGGGAGAGCGCGAGTGTGAGCGTGAGCGAGAGAGTGGGAGTCGAGCGTGTGTGAGATAGAGAGAGAGAGATAGTGCGCGCTTGAGAGAGAGAAGAGATGAATATAGCGACGCGAAGTTGACGGCGTTTGGAGCGCTCAGAGTTGACTTTACGTTAACTCGCGGACGTCATAGAGACGTATAGAGGAATATACGGGCTAGGACTCGATATATGTATCCTATGGTTTACTCGAGGATGATAGAGGATTTTTGAATGTCGCGCGCCTTGAGGATTATCTATAGGTGGAGTCACTGAATGGATATCGACATGATTGATTGATTGATCGATATCCATAAAGGGGGCGCGAATTTGCATATTAAAGGAAATAATA
Source organism: Philotrypesis tridentata (assembly GCA_018906965.1). Taxonomy (NCBI): domain Eukaryota; kingdom Metazoa; phylum Arthropoda; class Insecta; order Hymenoptera; family Pteromalidae; genus Philotrypesis; species Philotrypesis tridentata. The sequence continues at coordinate 62,520 of JACCIB010000523.1, forward strand.
GAGGACGTTAATGGATTTTCTAACCAATGATAAAATTGGATTTGGAAAAGAGGGCGCTGGGGAAAATCATGGATAGAGGAATGAACTAGTGGTGGTCTATTAATGGCCAATAGAGGATTTATTTCAGATAAAGGACCAATTGGAAAATTCGGTGATTAGATCGACGCTTCCGTGAAGAAGGAGGCCGGGTGGGAAAAACGCGGCATCCTTCCTCGGACGAAGCGTCGACCGCGTCACTCTGTCGGCGGACGCCTTGGTGGTAGTCCGCACTCTCACTCCGTCCCTGGCAATTGTACTAGCAAGTCGTTTTTCAGCAGTAATTGTTTTTCTTCGCTCCTCTCTTTCTCTTGGGAAGCCATCTTGGTGTTGTGGATTTTGTCGAGGAAGCTTGGGAGAGGTTTTTCCGTTGGAGAACTATTGTGGAGGAAAATTGGCGGCAGAGGAATTCTGGTTGAGTAGATCATAGAGGAAACTGGTAATATTTTTAGTACATTTTTGGTGTTGAATAAATATTTGTGGCGGAGATAGTCTCCATAGAGGATTGAGGCGAAGGTGACGCGTAGAGGAAATTTCGCGTTTCAGGTTTGAACTCGTGACCTCCCTCTTGTTTTTCCAACATAAATTAGAATCAGCGTAGAGGTTTATTTCGCGGCCCTTTTCAGTGTTCCTGACCAGCCCTGGAATTAGTAATTTGGCCGCGTGCCCATGAATTTATGTCGAGTTATTTCAAATCTGTTTGTTAACCGAATAATTGTGTAGAAGGAAACAGAATATATTCGTGATTGTTCTTAAATATATATTGATGTTTTGACATTTTTCAACCTGATTGCCACCACACACTCCCGTTTTCTACCATTGCAGGATTCCACGAGCCGAGAAATAAGAGTCAGCCGCAAAATTTATAAATAATTGTAAATAACTGGAATCCCCGTGCGGGCGGGAAAGTTCCACGTTACAACATATATATATATATATACACACACACACACATATATATTGTAACGGTGGTTATCCACTCGTTAAATGTAGATATTTCTACCTGAATTCTCCGTGGGTTTTAAATAAAGGAAAATAGGCCAACGCTAAATAAATACACTCGTTACGTCTGGTAAAAGACTACTGCATCTATTCAAGTGAATTAGTAAAAACTTATGACAATCGAATGTACAGATGCACTCTCCTGGCTCGTAATACGTTAACACGCGGAAAGCTAATAATGATGAACGCGCTGGTGAGAGTCAGAGAGAAAGGCTGGTACTTACAAAATGCGTGGTATACGCCGATGTGATACGCAGTACTACGATGCGGTCTCGCTCAAATATGGATCCCGTAAGCGCAGCTTCGCCCTTCCTAGATTACAATGCTCCTAGACACGGATTATGCATGCACTTATCGCGGTAACACCGATAATTACCTTTGATAGCTACAAATCGCTCGAGGTGTATGTATCCGTAATATGCGGCTAACACGCTCGATAGTCGAATTGAATCTAACGTCTCCTCTATCGTGACGAGACGAGCTTCTCTCTCTCTCTCTCTCTCTCTCTCTCTCTCTCTCTCTCTCTCTCACGCGCTCTCTCACCAGGCGGCGCGCTCACACACACATCAACTCTCGAACATCTCTAGATCAGCTGGAACATCTGAAAGATTAGACATGCAAGCAAAAGTATAGAAGCACATGCATTAAATCAAATAAGCATGCGCAGTGACGATACACGTCACATGCCCCCCTTCCAGACGCTGGGTAGCTTTTATAGCATACCAGCTCTCCAATGTTCTCACCAGCATGCAAAAATGACCAAAATAATAAAATAATAATGAAAAAAATCAAAATAAGGCATATCTTTGCAAAATAAAAACAAAAGTAAAATTTCAAAAACTTTTCAAAATAAATGCAAAAGAAACAACCTTCATTGCAAGGAAAAAAAACAAATTAAACTTTTGATAAGGGCGAAATAAATTAAAACACTATTAGCTTTCTTTTTACAAAAGTATACGGATTCGCACTTCCAGCCTACCGAGGCTGTTGAGCATGTAAATGCCGACGATAAGGCACCAACTGCTGCTAGTTTGCGCTGTCGCTCATGGTCCTATGGTAAGCGATGATTGTTGTCAGCCAAATACAGGGGTTCTCAAACCTATTATCCTATTCTATCCTAAACATTCGCCCTGTTCGTTCGCGTACGTCGCGGAGACAATTCAACATGCGGTTCTCGCTGTTTTCTAGAACCCTTCGGTCGACCGCGCTTCGCATTAGATACCAGTGAACCTCTATTTTCAGTTTCCGACGCGTCAGACTCTGCGAGAGTCGCTTCTTCCCCCCAGGAGCCCTCGTATCACGAGAAACGACGATTCGGGTTTTTTACGCGGCCTACCTCACTTCGTGGAACATCCACGTTTTCACCCAGCGCAATATTTCGCCCCTCACATTCATTCTTCTCGCTAACGGTCGCTTCCTTGGCGATGGAAACATCTTCCTCTACAGAATCACCGTCTTCTTCATCAGAAGCATCAATGGAGTTTTCATCTTCACCTTGATCTTCAGCAAATGCAGGATCTTCTCCTTGAACATATGGTTTGATGTCGACAACATGTATCTTCTCAAAGCATTTTCCTTGCCCATTAATTCTTAATACTGATACCAGCAGCCTTACGCAACGGTATTACTTCTATCCACCGAGTAAAAACATCCAACAAAATCAGTATATCCATTCTTAGATCTTGGAAATAGACCCATCATATCACCGGCTACAACCTCCCATGGTCCAACGAGTTTCTTCTCTTTCATGGGTACCAGCAGGTAACAGCTATTCCACTTTAAATTGTTGACACAAAGTGCATGATTTAACAAATTTCCGAACATCTTTATACATTCGCTTCCAGTAAAAATATCTTGCGACTCGCTCATACGTCTTGCGACGACCCAAATGTCCGGACGTGGGCTCGCAATGCGATTCGCGAAGTATTTGCAGTATCTTATCTCTAGACACGACCAGCTTCCAAGCATCTATATCTTCCAGAACGTCTTCTAGAATTGACTCAGGCTTGTAATGATACAATTTACCACCAAAAATCTTACAATCTGGAAATTCGTGAGGCTTTTCCAAAGTTTGCCGATACATTTGTACATACCACTGATCTTTAATAGTTTCTTGAATGTCTTTTAAAGATACAATTTGCTGTTCATCTAAGTCATCTTCTTCAAACATCCGCCATAACGCATCTGGGACATAATTTTCTTTGCCAGGTCGATATTCAATCTCATAGTCATATGACTGCAACTCCAATGCCCATCGAGCTAATCGACCGTTAGGAGATTACAAAGCCATTTTAAACTTGAGCGGTCGGTAACCACTTTAAAATGATAACCCTCCACATATGCACGAAATTTCTTAATGCCCAGAGAACGACGAGACATTCTCTCTCGGTATATGAATAATTACGCTCTGCAGAGGTTAGAGTGCGACTAGCATAAGACAAGACGTAATCTTTTTCATTTATCTCTTGCATGAGTACCGCACCAATGCCGCTGTCGCTCGCATCAATTTTGATGATAAATTGATGATCAAACAATGGTCTGTATAGCACAGGCGCTGTCGCAAGTATAGTTTTAACTTGCTCAAAAGCATCCTGTTGAGCTTCACTCCAAGTAAATCTTGCGTTGCCTCGTAGCACCAGATTCAATGGCTCCGCGACATCGCTCAACCGATCTAGAAATTTCCGATACCAGAAGACCATTCCCATGAATCTCTTCAATTTGGTCAGAGTATTCGGAACAGGATAATCTAAAATTGGCGCAACTTTCCGAGGATTTGGACGAAATCCCTCACGATTCACAATGACGCCTAAGTATTTAACTTCGTCACAGCAAAACTTGCTCTTACCTCGGTTAATCGTCAACCCAGCTTCCGCGATTCGTTTCAGAACTACATCTAACCAATGCAGATGTTCGTCGAAAGTCGCGGTCGTGATAATAATGTCATCCAAATAGGAAAAGTCACTCAGCGTTTGAAAAGTTGCAGGCCCGCCTACTACACCATAAGGTAGACGGGTGAATTCAAACAAACCCAACCCAGATACTGTGAATGCCGTTAAAGGAATATCTTCTTCCTTCATTGGTATCTGGTGGTATGCTGCACTGAGGTCAATGGTAGAAATATATCTCGACTTCTGAAGCTCATTCAAAATTGTATCCATATACGGCAACGGATACGCGCTCGCGGTTGTAACAGCATTAAGCTTCCGATAGTCAACACAGAATCGGTAGATACCATCCGACTTGCGAACCATAACCACGGGGCTTGACCAGCTGCTGTTAGAACGGCGTATGATTCCCGCGTCCAACATCTTTAACACTTGAGCATGCATCTCTTCCTTAATCTTCTTTGACACTGGATAATAACGTTGTTTAATTGGTCTCGCAGATCCCACATCAATACTGTGCTGGATCAGATGTGTACACCCCAACGGTACTTCCCCAGCTGGAAGCCAACTGTCTAACAGCTCTTGTAGGCGTTTTCGCTGTTCTGAGGTAACATCGGCCAAACCGATGGCTGCGAAAGCGCTTGCTACTCCTTCTGAGAGAGCAGAAATTTCTAGAGGAACTGATTCGGTGACACCTTCTATTTGTAATCTATTCTCTCTAGGTAACAGAATCGCGTTAAATGCTCGCATAAAATCTGTTCCGAGCATACATTCGGAATCAAGTGCACTTAAAACCATAACATTTAAGATTCGCGATTGATCTAACACTGTGAACGGCAATTGATCATAACCGTAAATCGGCACAAGCTGTCCATCAGCGAGTTTCGCACCTGGTCCAGTATAAGGAACAATAGCTTTTTTCAGCGCTGACGCTATCTGTAATCCAACCGGACCTAAAGCGGTACGCGCAGCTCCCGAATCACAAAATGCTCGTAAATGGAAATCACCAATGACCACTGGTATCCACCAGCGACTGCTGTCTACATTTGACGAATCAAATACTGTAATCGGCATCACTGCTTCCTCAGTAGCCTGATTTGCTTCTTGGGAGGCCGCTATAACAATAGGAGAAGTAGGGGTCTGATCTACTTGCTCCTTTTCTCGTTTCCCGAGTCCTCTGAGTTCTTCTCAGCCGTTTCATCCTCAAAGTTCTTCTTCTGCGAGCACTCCGGACAAGTCTTAGTTGTATGTCACGGCCATCCGCACCCATAACATCTAACAAAAGGTTTACATAGACACCAAGAGTCCTGGTTTTTATTATGTTCACTTCTTGACTTCCTAGGAGCATCTTCTTCTCTTCAGAAACAGCACTTATCTTTCCCGATTGACTGTCAAATACTGTAGTTGCCATCTTTGCTTGCGACTTCGCTCCTTTAAAGTTAGACCTCTTACCTCGGTGCCCTTGTGAAATAGAAGCTGAGTGTAATCCCAACTCAGCAATAGCATTTCGCACTGCCACCTTTATAGGTTCACCTATATCACTAGTAGTCCGGGAGTCCTAGGATTTTACCAGGAAGTTGGTGCAAGAGTTTATTTTATCACTGAAATATGTTGGTAGCCACTTACTGAAAATATACCTAAAGTCTCGACTTCGGACCCGATCGGGAACATGGTTATTATTGCAAAATAAGTTACCAAAATGCATTCTTTTCAGTTTTTCTTGATTAACTTTTTTGTTACTCAATTTACGCAAAAACAGATAGGGACAAAAGTTGATCAGCATTGAATTTTCTATAAGATACATATATTCCGAAATGCAAAATTAATGTTTTTCTCGGTTAAATTGTTAAATAAAATTTTTTTTTTCAATTTTCACATTGCCATGGTTTTTGTAAAATATGATCTTTATTTATCGGATTAGCCCTCAAAGATGACTTTTAGTACAGACAACGTAAAAATTGAAGCCCGATCTCGATATCTTAAAATGGCGTCTTGTTGCAAAATTATTTAGTCGAAAAGTTCAAATTGATGTCCAATTCGATCCAGGAACGATAATTGAATCAAACTATGTTTAATTGACAGCTTACGACGTAATTAACAAACATGCATTGTACTGCTATAATCATAAAAAAATTAAAATTTACCATATAATGGTCGGGTAGCGCAATATATGCGTATAAAGGTTGTGAGTAGTAAATCCCCCACAATAGGGAACCCAAACAAACCCCCCACTCCTCGGGCTTGCTCGGGGTTCTCTATTGCAGGGGACTCGTGCGTTCGAACGCTGGTGGTGGGAGGAGTGAGGTGTGCTCACCGTGTGTGAGCCAGCGCTTGAGAGAGAGATGCTCTCTCCCTGGCCCACCGTGGCCCAAAAATCTTTCGCGCGGCGGTGGGGAATGAGAGAGAGAGAGGGAGGGAGAAAGAGAGAGAGAGAGAGGCAGAGCGTGCAGCCAGCGTGTGAGGCAGTGGCTGCGAAAAAATGCCAGGTCAGCGCTGATAAGACGCAGTAGTCAGACACTCTCTCACTGCCGCTGTTTCACACAAAGACACATGTGTCTTTGGAGGGTGATATTCTATTACTCGCGGGAGTATAAATTATCACATGCAGCTGATAATGCTGTACGTGATGTTCTTTCACCCGAGAAATAATACTAAGAATTCAGAATCTTTGTCTCGTAAGAGAATATAGATTCATAATGCATAGTATTATTTCGCGGGCGAAAAACATCACGTACAGCATCATCAGCTGTATGTGATAATTAATACAGCCGTGAGAATAGTGCGCTATGCTGTTCGGATTTTTTTATTTTTCCGGCTCGATCACATTCTCTCTGTTTCTCTCTCTCTCCGTGGCCCACCGCCGAAAAATCTCCGCGCGCGCTGGTGGTGGGAGGAGAGAGGAGTGTGCGGCGCACGTGAGTTAGTGCTAGCGGGAGATTCTTTCTCCCTGGCCCACCGTGGCCCAAAAATCTTACGCGCGGCGGTTGGGAATGGGAGAGAGAGAGAGAGAGAGAGAGAGAGAGAGAGAGAGAGAGACTCGCGCTGCGCTGTGCATCGACAGCGTGGCGTACGATAGCGAATTCTCGAGCGCTGATAACGCGCGCTACCGAGAATTTCTTTTCTCATACAAACTTTTTAGTGTATTATAAGTATAATTAAAAATATAAAATCGAAATACCTTAATTCAAATTTTGTCGTTGTTTAGAACAGGTCTTACACAAAATTAAAAATTTAAACACCTAATTATAATCTAAAAAATCACTTATTATCTAAAAACACGTCCATTCACACACACACTATTTTAAAAACTTTTTAAATGAAGAGGCAAGCGCACCGGTTTTTTTTAACACACTCTGGACATTGCCAGGTCTGGCACCAATGGCATAAGTACCATTTATGCTTTTGCCATCTGCGTTGCATGTAAAATTCATTTTCACAAAAACCACATTTTGTCTTACGGCGTATTTATCTTAAATTCACCTTCTTTTTAACAACTAATTCTGATTTATTATTGCACGTTTTAATTGTTTTTTCATTTTCGGCAAATATTTTACGCGCGATCTTTTCTAGTATAAAATGCTCCTCCGGGAAAAATCCTTCAGGCCTTTGGAAGCCGCAAAATGGTTCTTCATCCTCATTTTTTACACTATTACTATCGAACATTTTTAGTATTTTATCAATGGTGCGCAACGTAAATAAACCATCACTATCGTCGCACCGAACTAATTTATTAATGTTATGACATATTTTTATGTCATCGGTGTCGACTCCGATATCGCGGAGGACCACCTCAACCGGTTCGTCAAAAACATCTACATTTCGCTCAACATCTAACTGCGTTGAGAGATTAAGACGCACTGACGATGTGGTATTAACTCTCAGTCTGGAACAACGAAAACCCTTACGCTGCATTTTTGAACATCGTAATTAGCCCTGTACGAGTATAGTATACAAGGCGTATAGTGTACAAATTATATACAAATTAATTTTTCAGCTAGAGAGCTGATTTTTTATCTATAGGACTGTCTCGACGCGCTCTATCAGCTGCCGTCGAGAAAAAAGATCAATTCTAAAAACTGATGAAGTTTTAGGGCTGATGTACGGCCCGGGTATCGGGTAATACCGCTATGCTCCACGCATGAGAGTGAGTGAGAGAGAGAGAAAGAGAGAGAGAGAGGTCCTCACGACATACATCTCACACCTTCAAGCGATGCATCGCCTAATTTTTTATCACGCGCGCGGAGAGAGGGAACGGAGCCACGGAGCGCGAGTGCATCGCGCGCGAAATAATGCAGTCTTCAGCACTGATAAGGTGCTACGCGGAAGACTTATTCTTTCGTCTTCAAATAAAGGTTACCGATATAATATATAGCCAATTTTTCAGCTAGAGAGCTGATTTTTTATCTATAGGCCTGTCTCGATGCGCTCGATCGGTTGCCGTCGAGAAAAAAGATCAATTCTAAAAACTGATGAAGTTTTAGGGCTGATGTACGGCCCGGGTATCGGGTAACATCGCTACGCTCCACGCATGAGAGTGAGAGAGAGAGAGAGAGAGAGAGAGAGAGAGGTCCTAACGACATATATTGTACACCGTCTAGCGATGCTTCACCTAATTTTTAACCGTGCGCGCGGAGAGAGGGGATGGAGCAACGGAGTGCGAGTGCATCGCGCGCGAAAGAATGTAGTGTTCAGCACTGATAAGGTGCTACGTGGAAGACTTATTCTTTGATGTATCCAAGAATTAACTTTTTAATAAAACTCACCATGCTCTTACGTTGACGACGATACATTTATTTAGTAATCTCTTTACATCTCCACGCTACACTATATTTTATTATTCTACACTACACTATTCTATACTATTTTTAAGTTTATTACATTATTGCTATTTGTTTAAAATGTTAAGTGCGGTAAACGTATCGACGTTTGATCCGCCGCTCCCGTTTCCTTAATAGTTCTTTTCTTAGGACACAATAGTCTGTGTCTGTGACATATAAAACCGCGAAACAGGGTTTATCTCCTTTTAATGAAAGCGTGGAACTATCGCGCTTTTTCCACGAGAGCAGATTATCATTTTTGACGTGATATCCTTGTGAGGCCCGATCAAAGGTTTGACGAAACCATGAATATAATCTAAAATGATCGGGCCATAACAATAGCTCCACCGACGCGTGCGTTATGGGTCTTAGAAGGTCCATAACAGGATACGGTCGACGGCACCGTACCCGTATACGCTGCTCCAACATCACATTTATGTGTCCAAACGAAGCACTGTCACGTGGCACTACAGCTGTTGCACCAGCGTTCGCGTCGGCGGCACCCTGGTCTATTGCATCATCTTCGACGACGGACGCGCTGTCGGAGTGTTGGTCGCTTGAAATCATTTTTCCAACTGAGGACTTCTCCAAATAATCTGCCCGACGCACGAGGCTCACTGTGTAATGCGAACCGCATGAATACGTTGTTATGGCGCTGACACTCGCTGACAAAGATTGTGATAAAGACTTTGCATTCGAAGAAAGTTACCTCTCTGTGACTCTTATATTACCACGGCGGCGACTATCACGTATAGCTGAATATACAAAATTATTATACATCTTTATCATACGCCCTCCGTGTAGTTTATTCTCACGCTTCGAAGTGTAACCGAATATTATATTGCTGATGAAGATTCGTCAGCTGTATAAACGTCTGGACATTGTTGTGGTACTAAGAAACCGCTACTTTTATTATTGAAAAAATTATACATGTACTGTAACGGTGGCTGCTTCTCGCCCACCGCTTATGTGCGCTTTTCTCCTCTCTATCTCTCTCTCACTCTTCACGCGCAATCCGGGGAGCAGCCATTCCGTCACTCTTCCTCGCCTCCTTTCGAGCCTTACCTTTGAATTCCCGGTGGCGCCAGGTACCCCGCGAGTACCAGAGTCTCGCGACTCCTTCTAGACAGGCTCGCGAGCACGAGGGTTTGCCCAGCTTGCTCAGCCCCGCAGCAGCGGCTAGGGAGAGGGGGTGGTTCGGTTTGAAAATCACGACACAACGACTCAGATAAAGGGGTTCTTTAATCTCAGACTTATTCACCACTATACACTGTAACACCTCAAAGGCTTCAATCGCTTCGCGTTCCGCCGGCGCGCTCGCCGTTACTTATACTACGTTCGGCAGGTAACCGGGAGACAACGATCGCGTACAGGTACCCTCTCTTCACGAGATAGTCCGCGAGTTAACCACTAGATACCCCGATTCCGAGCCGAGACTCTCGCGCGTCCCAAGGTACAGTCACACTACATTCTCGCACACAATTAGCACACTTATAATCTACCTATGCACGACCGCCGCATTTCGCGCATCGCCACGACCGGGGTCTGCCTGCGCCCCGCGACTTACACAGCAGATCCGGGTCCCGAATTATCCCTACAATTTTCCGAAGTTCTCCTCCCGCACTGGAGACAAACGCGTAACTACGTAAAACTACTCCGCGAGTGAGTACCGAAGCAGATATCCCGGAGACACCACGCGCTCGCGAGAACAAAGGCAACCCGCTCGCGACGTGGAACAACTGCGCCCGCGGGAAACAGAAAGCCCAAAGAAGACACCACTGACCTTAATACAATTCCTACGTCGTCCAGGAACGCTGCCGATAGCCTCGCCAGAAATCCCCGTCACGCAATAGAAAATCACAAAGGGTCGTCCTTCCAAAGCTCGGTCGCGTCCGCTCAGAGTCAGCCAGGGCAGGAGAGTGCCGGTCGCTCGCGCGCCGCGCGCTCTCCGCGCCGCTCGCTCTCGCGTGGCCGAGCAGCGCGCCCGCTCATTGGTCGGCTCGCGGCGGCCCAACGGCCCGCTCGCTCGCGTCGCAACCAGCGCGCGCGCGCCGATCTTCCGACGGCCGCGCATGCGCAGAGGTATCCGCTTCGTACTCGGTTTCCGAGATAGCGCGCGCGGATTACAAATTCTCAAGATAGCAGGCATCCCTTCCGCATTCCAGATATTCGCAACAATTAGAGATATCCCCAATTATTACAAACATGAAACCCGCACTGCCTCAATGCCGCAGACATCCGGATCCAAGATGATCCGCGTGCACCTGACAGTACGAACGCGATACGCTGTAGTTTTTGCTTCCAACGCTCTGCGAGTGCTGCACCATCACGCTGGTCCTGCGCGAGAGACTCCACGTAGGTGCGCCTCACCAGGGCTACGCCGCCTACGCCCTATCGCTTTACGGCGCGCGTGCCGTTACCTGAGCGCCCTGTCATGCGGAGAGCCCCTGCTGCCTCGCCATCAGTCCGGCTGCCTTCTCTCGCCGCCTTCCTCTCTCTTCGCTCAAGTTGGCAACCGCTGTCGTCCTCTCTGCTCCTCGCGCTCGCTTCCCGGGCTCGTGCTGTTTTCCTCGCCAAAACAGACGAGTATTAGTCGCATGCATTCCCTACCCATTCACGCAACCTTGGGACGCTCTGCCCTGGCGACTTCCGACGGCACGTGTCACGTGGTGAAATTTCACCACGTTACAACCCTCCCTCACCTGGGGAAGGAGCGAACCAGTGGGTCGCTCGGGCAGTTCCGCTCCCCTCACGGGCGCAGCCACGTCCCAAGGCTCCACTCCGCTCATCGCGGTACATGGACACACACACAATTAAAGGAAGGGACACAAAAAAAGGGGGGGGGAAGGATTATACTTAAGGCTAATACTTAAACTAATTGGTAAAACTAACTTAACCTCCTGGGGTGTGATTGCTACCCCTTGTCGGGTGTCCTAGGATGGGAAGGACTCGGGAGATGGGTACTTCGTAATAAAGTACTGTAGTCATCCATGTAAAAGTTAATCAGAGTCTTTATTGTCGGGATTCAGATACCCTTAGCACCATTTTCGTTCTGAGATAGCCTCCTTATACATATTATTTGGCACATCTTAAGCTTAGGTATCTTATTTAAAGGCACACTAGGTCACTAAACGAGTAAAAGAAGTTAAGCTGATAAAACGAATTAAAGGAATTAAGTAAAAATAAGAGAAATCAAGATAATAAAAATAATGAAAATTTTAGGTAATAAGAAAATTTTTATTTAAGGTAATGAGAAAGATAAAATTAAGATAATAGGAAAAAGAATTTAAGATAATAAAAAAAGATAGAATTAAAGATAATCATCAGATATCCCTATTGCGGCAGATATCCTCCGCGGACGTCGTAGTCGCGGCTTAGCCAGCGGGCGTCTTCTGCCGCCTCTCTTTCTTCGTCTCGGCGCTCCTCTTGTTCCGACCTTCGCCGGGGCGGAAGCGCCTGGCTCCATGGCACGTGCGCCTGTAGATGCCGGATATATGGGCCTTCCTCCCTCCACGCCGGTGAGCACTTCGGGCAGTCGCGCACTTTTACGTTCCGGCGGCCGCATCGAAAGCAGAACAGTTTCGCTGGGCGCGGGCACCGGCTGTAGTGGTGGGTTTGGCCGCAATTAAAGCAGCCAGACAACCTGGGGAGGACTTCTACCATCTGCCCGTTGATTTCCATGCGTCCCGTGAGGGAATCGTTGGACGAGTATGGAGTTCTGCGCTCCGGCCTTGGGCTGTTGCGCGGCCTGCTCCTTTCGGGCGTCGCTTCTCTCGGACGAGGCGGTGCCTGGTAGATGTCTTCCGGGATGTCTTCCCAGTCCCAGTTCTCCTGGGTGATGCCTGCGTTGGTTGGCGGCGGGGCCATGCTTTCCCAAGCGCTCGTTTGCGCGGCAGGAGTGTTGGTCTCGGTGGCCGTTGTCTGCGTGCCTGCCGAGTTGATGGCTCTCGCCCGTTGTTCGTTGGCCTGTATCGCTACCGAGGCCGTGCTTGCCGCCTCCGTCTGCGTAGTTTGGCTGGGCCGATCTCCGCGGCCTTTGCCCTCTCGCAGCTGCCGTCTTGCCTCCTCGAGGAGGTTCTCCTCTACCTCCGTAAAGGCTCCTATGATGCCGGGGTTGTCGACGGCCAACTTCTGGAGAGCCTTCCGGTACTCCAGCAGCGGGTAGTATGGGTGGTGCTTCAGCATTGCCTCGCACTGCTCGCGTCGTTGCCTCTCCTCCTCATTTTCTTCCTCAGACTCCTCTTCCCCCGAGGAGCTTGAGCTTGGCGATGCCGCTCGCGGCATGTCGAAGTCGCCGGGTTCCAACTCCTCCAGGTCTTGCGGCGGCTGGGCTCGTGGTGTTGAGGCCCTTGAGTCGACCCTTGGGCCGTCCTCCGCATTGACAAATTCAAAATCAATCGGAGACCCCCCCTCCGTGGGGTGGAGCCTGTCCCAGGCTCTAAGCCGGCCGCGGCTGGGCGCGGGGACGGCGGTGGGAGCGACAGCACCTCAATGTCGGAGTCGGAGAGACTCATGACGTCCGCCGCGTTGTCTTCCGAGCCCGTTTCGAGGAGCCGTTGCTCTTCTTCCTGAGCAGTGGAGTCTTGCTCCGGCTGACGCATTGTTGCAGATAAAAGATACCCTGTACAATATTTCGCGGCGATGAGTATTAACGTAGAAATAGTTTGTGTGCCAAATAATATGAGTACTTACGTAATAGAAGGTAGGAAGTCGTAAACAGATATCCAGAGAAAATACAATCACCCGTGCTCGTAGGTATCCAGGTACGTCGGGGTAAGACACCGCAAGGTATCTTTGGAACTCCTAAGTAGGGGATACAATGTTAGTGGAGTTTTTATTGTTATAGGGCTTCAGGTCGGTGATGTGTATTTTAGATATTATTTGGCCTGTGGCCGACGTAAGCTCATAAACGAGCGGTGAGAGTACCTTCGTTACTGTGTAAGGCCCTTTGTATTTATGCGTAAGTTTCGCCGCGACATTTTTGGCGGCGTCGGAAAGTGTTCTATTACGCACTAGGACCTCATCGCCGATATTGTACGTAATATTTCTATGTTTCTTGTTATAATACGACGCTTGTCGCGCGTGTGCGTTTTCGGAATTTTTAATGATCCAATCTCGGATCGCTTGCAGCCGGTGCAGGCGTTCGGACCATTTGTTTACGTCGCCTTTAGCGATGTCGAGTGTATCTTCGATCTCTCTTTTGAGAGATTTTATTGTTAGTGGTTCGCGGCCGAAGTTTAAGAATGCCGGAGTCACTTGGGTGGACGCGTGCTTTACGGTGTTGAATGCGAAGCGGAAATCTAGTAAATGCGCGTCCCAGTCCCTGTGGTCTTGCTCGATAAACGCGCATATCATCGTTTTGAGCACTCTGTTCACGCGTTCGACCGGGTTCGCTTGGGGTCGGTAGGGGGGCGTCGTTGCGTGCGTGATATGTAATTGCTCTGCGAAGTTTGTTAATATTTTGTTTACAAACTCCGTCCCGTTGTCGGATAAAAAGACTCGGGGTGTGCCCCATCGCGAGATGAGCAGGTCGTGCAACGCGGATTTTATCGCCTTGCCGTTTGCTTCACGTAGGGCCTGGATCTCTATCCAGCGCGTGAATAGGTCTTGTATTACAAGAAGGTAGCGCATGCCCTTCTTGCTGCGGGGAAACGGCCCCATAATGTCAGCCGCTACTACACTCCAAGGGTGCTCAATTATACGTTCGCCGAGCGCGCCGGGTGGTGCGAATTGTTCGGCTTTAACCTTTTGGCATATGTCGCATTGTTTGATGTATTCCGCGACGTCTTTGAACATACCAGGCCAAAAGTAATCATTTGCAATTTTTGCGTGTGTTTTGTCTATTCCTAGATGTGCCCCCTGTACAGTGTCGTGCGCGTCGAAGAGTATACGGTCCTTGTCTGATTGCCGTACAACTATTTTCCACGCGGAGTCGTCTTGCGTAACGGCGTCGAGTAACGTGTCGTCCGTTTTATGGTACAAGATATCCTTATTCACGTACCAATTGCGGTATTTATTTGGGTTTTTTGTGACGTCGCGAATTCGTGCGTCGTACCAATCATTGTTTGGCTCCGCGAGCGCGTTAAGTTCTTCGCAGGTTTCGTGCATGCGCGAGAGTGCATCCGGCACGTGATGCATCGCGCCTTTTCGGTGAATTATCTCTACATCGAATGCCGTGAGGAACATAGACCAACGTGCTAATTTTCCGACTGGCTTTTTTATCGATTTTAGCCATTGTAAGCTGCTGTGGTCTGTGATGATTTTGAAATGCGTGCCCTCGATGTATCCGCGGAATTTTTCTATAGACCAGATAACCCCTAAACATTCGAGTTCCGTGGTCGTGTAATTTTTCTCGGTATCAGTGATTGTGCGGCTCGCGTAGCAGATAACCCTTTCAATATCGTCGATTGCTTGTGTGAGCACACTGCCCAAACCTACTGTGCTCGCATCGACTTGGATTGCGAAAGGTAACGCCAGATTTGGACGTACGAGGATCGGCGCCTCAGTTAGGCAAATTTTTATTTTTTCAAAGGCCTCCTGCTGTTTACAGCTCCATTCCCACTTCACGTTTGCGCGTAATAATTTTGAAATTGGCTCTATGATTGCCGCGAAATTGTGTATAAATCTGCGATACCACGATGCCATGCCGATGAATCTGCGCACTTGTTTTAACGATTTCGGCGCGGGATAGTCGCGTATTGGTGCTATTTTGTCTGGGTCAGTCTACAAGCCGTTTGTGTTTACTACGTAGCCCAAGTATTTTACCTCCGATCGGCAGAATTTACTTTTTTCTTTGTTGATCGTTAGATTGGCGTGTTTTAGTTTGTCGAAAACTATTTTCAGCCATTCGAGGTGTTCTGCGAACGTTTCGGTTACGATGATTAAATCGTCTAAGTATGAGAACACGTGTGGTTGTAGCTCTGGGCCGATCAAGGAGTCAATTAGGCGTTGAAAAATTCCGGGAGAGTTAGCCAATCCATACGGAAGGCGTTTGAATTGGAATAAGCCTTTGCCAGGTACCGCGAAGGCTGTTATTTCTCTACTTTTTTCTTCGAGGGGAATTTGTAGGAACGCCTGGCTTAAGTCAATTGTCGAGATGTATTTAGCGACGCGTAATTTGTCGAGTATTGAACTCATTAACGGTAGTGGGTACGCGTCTTTTTTGATTACTGCGTTTACTCTACGTAAGTCGAGGCAAAATCTTCGCGAGCCGTTGGCCTTCGGCGCCATGTGTACTGGCGACGACCATTCGCTTGATGATTGTTCGATTATGTCGCTCTCTAGCATTTTGTCGACCTCTTGAAAGAGTAATGATTCGATTGCCGCGGAGACTGGATACGGGCGTTGTTTAATGGCGGGATGGCCATTTACGTTGATTGATGCTACTATTAAATTTGTTTTTCCGAGTTGTTCGGAAACCGTGATATTATTGTCTAAGAAGATTGTCAGTTTTTCGTTTTCGGTCGTAGATAGTTCGTGCAGCCCGTAACATGCCTCGCTTGCCGGGGCTGAATTCGTGTCTCGACGGTCGAATGTGTGTATGGTATGTGGCTCTGACGCGAGTGTATATGTGAGCCGCGAGAAGTCAACCGTTATGCCGAATTTATGTAGCGCGTCGATACCCAGTATGCAGTCTTGATTGAGATTGCGTAATACTCGCGTTTTGATCGTGCGTGTTATATTTTTAATCGTAATGGGGATATCGATACTCTCAGATATCGTTTCTGTGTATCCGAACGGTGTTGTTACTTTTGCGGCAATATTATTGTTAACGCGTAATGCGTTATTAATGGCTAGTGTTCGTATGTTCCGACCGACGAACGTTTTGCTCGCGCCACTGTCTATTAGCGTATTGCAATTACGTCCTAGTATATTTAGAGTAATGTAAACGAGGTCCGAAGTTTTGCCAGGTAGTGCATATAAATTGTCATAGGTGTAGATATCCTCCGAATTACTAGCGTTATTCGCGTTTTCCGAGGTAACATCGCGAAGGTAGTCTGAGTAAAAGATATCTTCACGGTCCGGGATAGATAGTTCTGAGGCATCCTGTTGTGTCTCGCTTTGCACCAAAGGTATATTACATGCCAAGGTATCCTCTCGGTTCGCGTAGACCTCCGTTTTTTCTGATATATCTAGATAGTTCATCGTGTTCAACGAGGCATTTTCTGTTGTTTCTTTACGTTTATTCGTGCATTCCGGGCAGTTTGCGTGAAGGTAACCTGCGAGGCCGCAGACGTTGCAGAAGATATCCGCCGCGTTGCACTTAGGGCACGTCGCCGCTCTTGTTCCCGGTTTGCCGCATTTAAAACAGAAAATTCGTTTCGCGTTTTGACATTCACGCGAGAAGTGTCCTATTTGCGCGCAGTTATAGCAGAAATTTGGGGAAGAATTTTGTCTACTATTGTTGTTACTACTTTGTCTCGATTGATTTTGTTGGTTAGCCGGGCTACGTTGTGTATTATTGACGCGTTTATTGTTGCGGTAGT
Source organism: Philotrypesis tridentata (assembly GCA_018906965.1). Taxonomy (NCBI): domain Eukaryota; kingdom Metazoa; phylum Arthropoda; class Insecta; order Hymenoptera; family Pteromalidae; genus Philotrypesis; species Philotrypesis tridentata. Next base: position 79,746 of record JACCIB010000523.1, read on the forward strand.
CTACATTATTGAGTTCGTCGTCGTCGAGGGGTTCGTCGCCGACGGCGTCGTTGTCTGTCGAGCTTTGATGTTGCTGCTCGTCGTCGTCTATGGTAAGGTTGGCGAGTGTTTGCCGTTGCGGGCGTGCGGTTCGGGTGTCTCTATAGGCTAAGTCGGGGAGAAGTGACTCTTCCGCGCTCAACGTACAACTAATCGACGCCATCTACTGACAACGTTCTACATATACCTTAAAGTTCAATTTATTCTTGTGCCAACGATAAAAGAACCTCCCAATGGTACCCCTGGTGGGACTCACGGTGTAATAGTGATTCAGGGATGATGTATATGGCCGTTTACCCGTAGATGCGATAATCAACGACTGTAACGTTTACCCTTTTAACTAACCATTGCATATTCACATTATTTACGTGTTACAAGAGCCCCGTATTTTCATCGTCTAATACGTGTATTGTCTTTTCAATCCCATAGATGGTACGAATTCCGGTCTCGGAACGTATCTAAGCATCCGTTCGTCCGTAGGTGAGCACGATACACTCAAGAGACAGTTAAATTTACACGCGGTCATGATCCCTAAATTAGCGCGCCGTGAGGAGATACAGGATTCCCGCATTCGAGCGTTAGAATTCGAATTAGTACATTTGAGTAATACGTGTAACAATTACACAGAAACGCTCACAGATACTCTAAAGGAGTTCGCAAAGTTGAAGGAAGGTTTACGTGATCTCCTAAAGGATTTTGCGCACGACCTTTGCAAAAACAGTAAAAGAATACAAGCGTGGGAGGAGTCGCTTCGTGCGCACGGTTTCCGGCTCCTAACCAAACGAGGCAAGACCCTATCTCACATATATAGTGGTTTCGGTAACTGTTAGTAATTACTTCAAGAACGTCCTTCCCACATAAGCGCGGTCGGGGAAACGGTACACTGCCTCGTGACCCTTCCCGTGCCACGCGTCAATACCCGATGAGTCGGGAAACGCGTAACTGTTGCATCGCGTACCTCGAATTCACCGTTGCCACTCAGTAATAGTGATGCAACGTCAGTTTTAACATACACACTCAAGGTCTGAAGGAACGGATTCTTCATACCACTTTGAGGAGTCAATACACGACTTTTTATCTGGTGATGATCAGAGCATCACTCAAACTCGTGACCCCACGAGCATCACTTGTCCAGAAATAACGATCTAGATCGGTGATATCTCACTTCCTGCGCTTGTCGACACAGGGAGCATGATCACGTGCGTTTCAGGAGAAACGTACGAGTCTAATGTACATGCATGGAAACAGTATCCCACTCTTCCGCTGGTGGGAATTAAGGCAATGGGTTTCACCGGAGAGAAATCCGACAGCCTCAGGAAACAGTTCCATGCACCTGTACACGCCGAGTTATTGCGCTCGGAGTTCAATTTTTTAATAGTTCCCAAGATGGTGCGTTAATGCATCGTAGGGATCGATTTCACGCAGCACCACGGAGTCATCGTCAATTTATGCGATCAACAGATCACTCTACGTCGCCCAGTCGATGAACACGACACTGCGTGTTCATAATGCATGGAAACAGTACCGCACTCTTCCGTTAGTGGGAATCAAGGCAACGGGCTTCACCTCAGAGAAATCCGTTAGCCTCAAGAAGCAATTCCGTGCACCCGTACACATCGAGTCAATGTGCTCGGCGCTTAATTTCTTTAATAGTCCCTAAGCTGGTGCTTCAACGCATCGTAGGGATCAATTTCATGCAGCACCACGGAGTGATCGTCAATTTACGCGATCAACAGATCACTCTACGTGGACCAGTCGATGAACATGACACTGTGTGTTCATATACCCCTTCTATTGGGGCGATCGGTGACCAGAACGTCATCGATGAGTTTATGGAGAGTCTATCTTGCCAGTTGAGACGACCGGGTGGGCTCCCACCCAGTCCTGCCTCTCCACCCGCGACTGACCACGATTTGCCTTCCGAAAAGGAAATCAAGGATAAACTCGACTCGATCCAGTTCACAAATACTACCGATCGCCACAGGCTCGAGAGCCTCATCAGGGAGCATCTTCCCATTTCAACAAAAAGCCTGGACGGTTTTCGTCTTACAAGTACACTTTCCGCGCACGCGTTGGGAACCATTTTATGAAACGTCCGTACCCGTTTTCAAGAAGGACGGAAGGGTGCGACTCTGTCTCAATGGAATTGAGATTAACAAAATATTAGAAGTGATCGAGAGGGACCTGAGGATCTGAATCAAGTCCTCCTTCGATGTAAAGGTTTTACGATAATGAGTAGCCTCGCTCCGACGAACAATCGCTCACTTGGGCCGTTGTTGAGACTCACAACACCGAGTCGTCCACCCCGAGGAACGAGCCGAGCGACGTCAGGCTTTCATCGCTAAGTATCGGGCCCGTATTAAGAAACGACAGGTGGCACCCCTCGTGCAGGAGGATCCTGAGGATAGCGATGCTATAGTGCTGAATGTAGCCACTACCTGGACAGCACTATAGCTGCCCCCCCCCCCGTCAGTTTAAATTATCTTGTTATACCCCCCCTTTTTCTTCAACATAAACCTACTCACGCGTCCATCCCTCACGCACCTTAACCTCTGCATCCACTCTGTTTAATATGTTACAGGTTATTTACAGACTTTTCATGAAGCCATCCGGATAAAGAGTCTACCAAAGGAAGGGGCAGTGCAAGAGCCTTTAAGGGGATCAAGAACGTTCAAAAAGCAGTGATTTCATATATTCGAAACCACTCCGAGGTTATTGTTATGATCGCTGTGAAAATTTGGGAAATAATTGATAAAGACGTAAAATTTACGGCATGACTGCAATATATAAAAAAATTTGAAAAAATATTAAAAAATAAGTTCCACTTTTCTCCGCTAGGCGATAAAAAGCGCTGCATTCGTACCATGCATCCGAGAAAATGCATTATAAAAGTTATTTGACGAAAAGAACGCATAAAAACTGAGTTTACCCGTAAACTAATTTATATAATGTATATAATAGTCACAAAAATATTAAGTTTTCGAGCGTCATGAAAGAATAAAACCGAATCTTCGTGTAGCAAACAAACTATTCCGCTTTTACCTTTCGGAGGGGTAAGAAGAGGGTAAGAAAGAGGAAAAATGTTATTTCTTTGACAGGCAACAGGAGGCGCAGAATTTAATTTCTCAAGTCTTCCCGGAAGATCGGTAATGCAGCTCCAACAGCACGCGCGACCTGCCCGAGCAAGAATTTTTTCACCATAGATTTTCATGCCAAATTTTTTCTACCCGCACTTTCAGCATCGTGCATTTCACCGGGAATAAGTATGCATAGCCACTCGCTGCAAGCTGTACTACGCTCTTAGTAAAAGGTAGCGGCAACTTGGTACACGTGTTCACCACCTGGTACCAAACGCTTAGACCGCGCGGCAGTTTATACTACTTGACCTGTGGGTAGGCCGGGGTCGCAGGCCGTAGTGTCCCTTTTATGACGGTTCATTTAGATCGTTGAAATTAAATTCGAATTTGAATAAATAAGTTGGCTAACAAAAAAATTTAATAGATGTAAACGATTTATAAAACTAGAAAACGCTACCCGAATTTGAATGACAAAAATCGACTGGTAATTACTTGATAAAGTGAGTGCTCAGATTTTCATGATTACACTAACAAAGTTTTGTTTTTCAATTTTTCAATATTATGAATTTTTGTATAAAATATTATTCATTTTTAAAATGTATTAATAATAACAAAACTTGAATCATATAAATCGGATGATTTCACATTAATTAATTTAGGCCAAGCGCCCTAGCTTTTTTGTGGACATAAAAGTAGCCCGGCAACGGATACCGCGATTATATAGAGAAAGGGAAGCCCATATACTTTTGGACACGAAATCTGTGCGGGAACGTTGTTTATTATTAATAATAAGATGCAAAAAAAGCATTTTTTTTAGTTTTTTGCTTTTAACTCGTAAAATAAGAGATTAACGTAAAAAAGTAAAGAGAGAAAAGTTGTAGCTGATTAAATTGCGAAAAAATTCATATATTGAGCGTCTCTATCCGATGAATGGATATGGAGGAAACCTCGGAAAACCGTGGAAAACACCGCAAAATCGACGTTTTTTTTTAAATTGAAAACTCAGCCATTTTTTAACTTTTAAGGCTAAAATTTGAAATGAAGGAAAGGCTTTATACCTACTTTCATGTCCCCAAAAACTGGAGTGATTTGAACAAGAAAATGTAATTTTTTAGATTTGCGAATAAAGGGTTTTGAACAGATGAAAAACGAACTGAAACGTGAGCGAAAACGGCCGAGCGCGCGGCGTCGTAGCGCGCTTGTATATCTATATACACTTTCTCTGCCACCACTGCCGCGCGCTCGGCCGTTTTCGCTCACGTTTCAGTTCATTTTTCATCGATTCAAAACCTTTTTTTCGCAAATCCAAAATATACACTTCGTTGTTCAAATCATAAAATTTTCAACGCTGTATTCCAAATTCCAGTAGGACTCCCCAATTTCTCGTGCTCGCGCACACAAAAGTGCACTAAAATCGTACATCAAAAATTCAATTTGCAATTATGCAAAAAGTAATTGGCGCAGATCTCCATTTTTTGACGACATGAAAGTAGGTATAAAGCCCTTCCTTCATTCTAAATTTGAGCCTTAAAAGTGTAAAAATGGCTGAGTTTTCAATTTTTAAAAAAACGTCGATTTTGCGGTGTTTTCCACGGTTTTTCGAGGTTTCCTCCATGTCCATTCATCGGATAGAGACATTCAATATATGAATTTCTTCGCAATTTAATCAGCTACAACTTTTCTCTCTTTACTTTTTTACGTTAATCTCTTATTTTACGAGTTAAAAGCAAAAAACTAAAAAAAATGCATTTTTGCATTTTATTATTAATAATAAACAACGTTCCCGCACAGATTTCGTGTCCAAAAGTATACGGGCTTCCATTTCTCTATAAAATCGCGGTATCCGTTGCCGAGCTACTTTTAAGTCCACAAAAAAGCTATGGCGCTTGGCCAAAATTAATTAATATGAAATCATCCGATTTTTATGATTCAAGTTTTTTTATTATTAGTAAATTTTAAAAACGAATAATATTTTATACAAAAATTCATAATATTGAAAGATTGAAAAATTTTAAGGAAAAATTTTATTTGTAGAGGCTGTGCCCTTAGGTGAGACCAGGTGTGACCCTCATTAGAACGCTCTAGCCTAGGGTCTGCCACTGGTGTCATAAAAGGCTTAGTCCTCTCTGTACGGGTACCCATATAAGACAGCATTAGAAAAAAATTCTACTCTCAATTTTCAAATAAACAATTTTTAAACAAAGGTAATTTTTGGCTTACGTCAGTTCATGCTTAATGATTACTTATAGTTACAAAACTTGAATCACGAAAATCGGAGCATTTTCACTGTTATCAATTCACAGTCTGTAAGTGAAGATTATCAAACTAGTCTAATAATCTCAGGTAGTTACCATTCGATTTTTATCATTCAAATTCTGCTCAAATAAGCCTTTTCTGTAGAATTACATATCTGTTCATAAAGTATTTATTTTGCAAATTTTGAATTATTATGAATTGTTCACGTTCAGCCTCCGAGATCGCCCTTTACCCTCATAAAATTTTCGGAAACACTACCCATTTTTTCACCGTAGTATTTTCTGCCCATACTCTCAGCATCGCGCGTTTCGTCGGGGACATGCGTAGGTAGCCACTGCATAGTAAGCTGTGCTGTATTCTCAGAAGGTGGTGAACACATGTTGGCCTGCCACGCATTGCTACCGTTGGTGTGCGTTGATCAGCCCGGACTAGTAGGAGAATGCAAAAAAAACCTTCAACTAAGGAAAGATAGAAGATGGCACCACTCGTTTATGCTAATTATTAAAATAAACTAATATTTTGAAACTTTTATCCATGCTTGAAGATAAATTTTGTTTTTTTATGTACAATTACGTTTACGAAATTCGTCTAACTTTAAAAGAACAATAGTTACAGAGGAAACTGTAATTTTAAGTTATCGACACATAGCTTCGAGATTTTTGAAACGTTCTTGATCCCCTTAACTCGGATAGGTAGTCGAGCACGGAGCTGCTCTCGATTCCCCACTCTGCCTCTCTCTCTCAGCTGCGGATACCGCGTAGACGTGCGTGTCGCCTCGCTCTCTCTCCCCACACGCCGTCGGCGTGTCTTGCTAGTATGTTCGGTGGAGAGGGAGCCCCCGCGCAGCCAGCGTATATGTACATTAAGACTCAAACATCAATATTTAGTCCAAGTCATTGGCGACATAGCACAAGAAGCTTTCTATTTATATTATTTACGTTCAATCATTTCGGATACCATTTCAGCCGATTAAATTCAAGTCCACCGTTGGGAGTGTGGATTTGAATTTCAACGTACAAATAATCGACGCCAGCTACTGACAACGTTCTACATATACCTTGAAGTTTAATTTATTCTTGTACCAACGACAAAAGAACCTCCTAACGTTGAATCGAGAAACGTTGCAGATAAAATTTTGGCTGCAAAAGCCTGGCAGCGACTCCGTGCACAAGACGCAGGAATTGGTGAAAAAGCAGCTGCTCTCTCTGTAGCACGTACCATGATGGTGAAATCCAAGTTGGGAATGGGCGTAAGAAGAAAAAAGAAACGTATCAGACCATCCATTTCATTAGCTAGAATAATAAAAGCTGCTTCCACATCTGCTACTCCGAGCAAAAACGCTCGTGCAGTTATTCGAAGCACTTTAAAAAATGCTCGTGCAGCTGTAAAAAAGATCGGTGGTAGAAAAAATGTCTATATTCTACGAATACTAAAAGTTCCCTCAAAAATTGGTGGGTTCCTCATTTCTTATTCCACTATTCGCTGGTTTAAGTGCAACTGGTGCACTAGCTGGTGGCGCTGCTGGCATTGCCAAGGCTGTAAATGATGCTAATGCTGCTAAGCGTCAGCTTGAAGAACGTCAAAGACATAACAAAGCAATGGAATCTATTGCGCAAAGGTCTTTATCTGAAACCTTACAAAGAAGGGTAAGGTCTGTACCTCAACAATAAAAAAAAACAAGGATAAGGCTTAAGAAAAAAAAACTTCAAAATGCCGCAACGCGCCTTAAGTGACGTTGATGTTATAAAATATGCTTATATTTTGAAAATTCCATATTTTCAAGGTGTATGAGAAGAAATTATAACTTTGCCTACAGGTAGTTACGAAATCGAAGATATTGAGAAAAGATTGAAAGAAGTTCTATCATTAAAGAATATATCAGTCAAGCTTAAGCCTAATAATAATACTCTGCGCTGCATTATTAACAGCAGCCAATCAATCGACTTTCCACCAGAAGATTCTTCAACCGGAAAATTATTAGGCTTCGCGAACCGCGTATTATCTGCAAATATAGATCATGAATCTGATTTACCCGTAACTATTCTAAAAGTAAACGCTTTACGTGTTGAGTGTAATATTACATCTAGAGCATATATAAACGAGAATATAGCACATACTATACATGGGTTTTTCCCAGCTGTATCACCAGGCTACAAGATTATCGATGTTCCATCCCCAATTATTTACTTACCAGTTACTTCAAAGACTACAAATGAATTACAACTGCGGCTTGTTGATCAGGACGGACATTTAGTTAATTTTCGTGGAGAAGTCATCACAATTAGAGTGCACATTAAATCAATTTGATTATGGGTATTGTATACAATACTAAAGTGGGTAAAGGTTTTATTAACAACTCACTATGCAGTCAAACAACCAGTCATCGACGAACAGTCAAAGCGCTAACACGTCAAAATATAAACTTTTTAAATGGTCTAGGATTAAAAGTTGTTCTTGGAAAAAAATAAGCTGTATAATATTTTGCTGTTTTCAACAAAATGGAAGAGGTACTTAGTATACAATCACCCATCTTTTTCGATGAATCTGTTGCGCATTACGAGATTCATGTGCATCAGCCGTATACTTTATCGAATTTCAACAACAGCGACGAAATTCGTATAGGTATACAACATCAAGATCTGTCTGTGCTACATTCACGCAGTTCATTGCATATATGTGGAAAGTTGCGAAAAGTGGATGGCAGTGCCGTTGCAGGTACAACGTTTGTAAATAATGCTCTATTGCATTTATTTGAAGAGATTCGCTATGAGCTGAATGCTATCGAGATAGATAGATGAAATTAGCGCGCCACATTCGACCTTCGGCCCTTCGGGCCTGCAGGTCTCAGTAGCTTGCCGCCTTGCATCGCTTCGCGTTTTGCATTTAAGGCACGACCGTCGCTTGCCTGAACCCCCTACATTCGTGCTTCGCGCTCACTTGATCCTCCTATGTTCGTGCATGCTTCACGCTCACCCAGTCCTCCTACGGTACTTTCCTAGGGATCAGAGTTTCTGCTGGTTCACCATTAAGTCTTTTAATGGTTAAAATTTTATAAACGGGACGTTATATAATTTTTTGAATTGCTAGAAAACTCTATAAAGTAAAGGCATTCAACAAATTTGAATTCGCCAGCAAACATGTTGCGTCCCACACCGTCGGGTCGGGAATGAACATTACTATTTGATCGGTACAGTAGAAATTTATGTGAAGCAGCCAAACAGCTGTTTTTCATCCAGCTCACAAGACACTATATAGATCATATCAGTGCAATTTGTCTGCTAGCTGCTGTAACAACTACCAGTGTGTATAACCTCATCAATGGTGCTTTTAATACAAGAGCTTTCAGCTTCTACAGAGTACAGCAATTATTCAGATGAGTATTAAAATAAGTAATAATAATTTATTCGCAAAGAGCTTTTTCTTTGTTTATTTGTTGATTTTAGGTATGCGGGTGGAAAACAGAAAGATAGGACCATTATATTGACTGTATGGAGTAGAATTTTGCATGCTTTCTAAGAACTTAAAGTGTATTTAATAATGGCAAGTATTGCAAATAACTGTAATCATTAGTTTAATATGAGTATGAATTGGTAATGATAATTTTTATTTTATTTTCAGCTTCTAAAATACTATTATCAACCATCATGATGTACGCGCACCATCAAATATACATTATTCCATGTATATTTGAATACACAAACCAAATCAAGTTATGTCGGATAGTTTCTGTATCACTGAGTTTATTCATATGATTTATATCATAAAGTTCAAATGTCTTTTACTCAGTTTAGTTTTTTCATGATATTTTTCCTCTTGCCGCAGGTTTTCTCAGCAACGAGTGGATCAATTGGACTGGAATTTTAAAGAAACCTTCGGAATAGGTTTCCGAAGGTCATGATTTTTGGTAAGTAAACACCTTTAATTGCTTTCAAGGATTATACTCACTTAATGCATATGTGTAATGCATAAAAGTGATGTATAATACTTATATATTAAAGGAGAAGTATAGTTTTTAGAGCACATATACATGTTAATTTTTTACAGCACTAAGATTTTTCTTTTTTTTTCAGGTTTTAACCCTGTTATAATTCCTTAATTTTGCAGAGATAATCAAGACTAACTGAAATTTTTCTTTAAAAAATCAGTTTTGGGGTTTTCAATATATTGGTTCATTCTGAACGTAGAATTATTATAGTCAAAAATTGTATTTTTAAAATATCTACAGCTTTTATATTGAACATTTTTATGTACAACGTAAACCCAAAAAGTTTTATTACGTAAAACGAATTATTTTAATGTGAAAATTCGATTTTAGCTTGTTAATTTGAATTCTAAGCATATTCGAGTGTTCATGTTAATAGGAAAAAGTTGTATTTTTATGAGATGTACAATATTTCCGTTTAATTTTTTTATGCAAAATGCTTAAAATTTGAGTTACAACCAAAAAAACCGTTTTTCGAAAATCCAAAAAATGGCCGCATATTTTTTGTATATACGGAATCGAGCCCAATTTTATACTCTCACGATATTAACATAGGGAGAGTTTGTGAAAAAAAATTTGGCTCGATTGGAATTAATTTCGCAGAAATAATCGTGGTCAACTGACATCTTTTTTTAAAAAAGTCAGTTTTTGAGTTTTAAAATGTATTGAATCATTCTAAGTGTATAATCATTATGGTCAAAAATTGTAGTTTCAAAATATCTACAACTTTTATATTTAAAATTTTTATGTAAAATGTATACCTGGAAATTTTTATTATAAAAAACGAATTATTGTAATGTTAAAATTTGATTTTAGCTTGTTGAGTTTTAAAATGCATTGAATCATTCTGAGCGTATAATTATTATGGTCAAAAATTGTAGTTTTAAAATATCTACAATTTTTATATTTAATATTTTTATGTAAAATGTATACCTGGAAATTTTTATTATAAAAAACGAATTATTGTAATGTTAAAATTCAATTTTAGCTTGTTAACTTGAATTCTAAGCATTTTCGACTGTTCATGTCAATAGGAAAAAGTTGTATGTTTTGAAGATCTACAACATTTCCATTTAACTTTTTTGTGTGTAATGCTTAGAATTTGAGCTGTGGGCAAAAAACCGTTTTTCCAAAATCTAAGAAATGCCCGCATATTTTTTGTATATATGGAATCGAGTCCAAAGTTATTCTGTCGCGATATTAACATAGGAAGAGTTTATATAAAAAAATTTGGATCGATAGGAGCTAATTTCGTAGAGATAATCGTGGCCAACTGAAATTTTAGTTAAAAATACATGTAAAATTAATCATAAAGAGCTGCCATTTGAACAATTGGTCGGTAATCGTAAAAGTAAAAAAAAACGTTTTTTTGTATATAAAAGAGCAGCACTGTCATAGATTTTTAGCCCGATTGGTCGAAAATTGGCTAGGATGTGGCAGGTAACAGTTTTTGCGATGATAAAACTATAAGGCATTCCCGCGTTGCGGTCGTGCCTAAAAATGTAGGCTTGACAAGTTTGATGAAAGGACTTGTGTCGTTCAGTCCAGTTATTCACAGTGCTGGCTAGCTTGGTGTTAACGAGACTGAAGGAGCTATAGTCGATCAAAATGATAATTTTGACATATCAGTGCCACTTAGTATGATTCTAGCTTTTGCTGAAGATTATTGTAAGATTGTAGTAAATGCTAAACATGAACTAATTCTTACAAGATCAAATTCAGATGTAAATTCTGTTGTGCAAAGCCAAGTCGTAGTTGCTGGTGCAAACGTTTATGAGGATTTTAAGGTGGAAATTACTAACTAAAATTGAATGGTTAATGCCATATATTATGCTGGGAACTATATGAATATACACTATTACCTACTACATCAAAACATGTATGGACTGTCAAAACTGCTAATCAGCTGGAGAAACCTCGTTTCGTTATTCTAGATTTTCAAACGAATCGCAAAGGGCGAAGAACAGCTAATGCTAGTGGCTCCGATCATTGTAACATGAGTAATGTTACACTTTTTCTCAACTCTCAACACTATCCATATGGAAACCTCAATCTTAATATTACTAATAATCAGTATGCAATATTATTCGATATGTATGTCAACTTTCAAAATGCATACTGCAACAAAGAATCAGATCCTATTCTAAATAAGATGGAATATCAGTCTAATGCACCTCTTTTTGGAATTGATTGTTCAAAACAAGACGAGCCATTGAAGCAAGCTTCAGTAGACGTTCGTCTTGAATTTGAAGCCAGACAAACTTTTCTGCTGGTACATCTGCTTACTGTCTCATCCTTTATGATCGTACAATTGAAGACAAGCCTATAAGTGGGGATGTCAAAAAAATTGTTTAAAAGGTGGGGAAAATATAAAACCCATGACTTTTCATGGCAAGCAGTTAGTCAAAACGGAATACGTGTTAGATGTGCAAGGCTTTAAACAGCCTGTATATGAATTTGTTGTTAAAGAACTAGCTATCGTTCCACTTCATTCATATTTGAAACCATTAGTGTTTATTTAAGCCACTCACACAGTGTCATATTCAAATCTGTGGTTGAAACGCAATTATCATGGTTTACCATGGAGCTCTGGAGATCTGCCATATGAAGAATTTGAAAATGTACTTAAAACTGTTTTACGCAATGCAAACATTGTATATGTAAAAGGAGCTGAAAAAAAGCAGTGGCTTGAGAAATTTAATTTTCACGTTCTCGACTTAGGTACAATGGGCTTCCCTGATTTTATGATATTTATGAAAAAATTTTTTCATGATAATACACCATCTTTAGAGAAATCATTCAGACAGTTTTATCGCACAGAACATCTATCGTTTATGACTCCTACAGATATTGCATTCTTACCAAGAGAGTTATAGTTTCTCATAACGTTTGCAGCTAATAGCATCGCACAAGCTTGGGATAAATTACCACATCATTTGAAGTTTGATACAGAAATTTTGGAGTGTTTACGGTGTCGAGAGCATAATTTCATTGAAAGCGGGACTCGACCTTTACGAAGAGATTACTTACAGTGTAAAAACTATAAAGAGTAATATAGAAAAACAAGTACGTTTTTAGGAGAAACCAGCCATTCATTTAATGTGCACATGGATGTACGCCTATAAAAATGCACAATATGGAAAGTGGGAGCAAGCAGCCAGAGGTCGAGAGAGTTTTAAATTAAAAATCTTAAGATTGGGTAATATTATTGAACCAGTACTAATGCAAAAATTAAATAAGTAGTTATCTGTTAAGCAATACTGAACAAGATGTTCATTTATATGTATTATATTTGAATAAAAAATGAATTATAATCTACCAAATTTAAAATTTCAATTTACCTTTATATACATTCCTATCCTAGTGCATGCAGTCATACTATATTACGTACAGGTGAATCGTTAAGCGAAGTCGCTGGGGGGGGGGGGGCTGAAAAGCTGGGATAGGCAGAAACCCTACTTTACCAACAGAAACCCTACTTTCTATCGATTTTGCTTTAACTTTAACGATTTAAAAATAATACTCTCTCTTCTACTCTTGTAATTTAAAAAGAAATTACCGTTCAGTTCAAAAATATGAGAGAGAGAAGTAAGAGAGAGTATTTCTTTAATAAAATTAATTGTTATTCAAAGTTTAAATCATCAGTCTAGGCATCGTACATGCAACCTGATGCTACTTGAATAGATGTTCGACGTCGAGTGCTGACATCATCTTAGCGCTATCGCTGCTGCACGTGGCAGCCTCTTGCGCATGGCCTTTGTCAGTGAACATCTTTCTTACAAAGACGGTACGTATCCAGGAGTATGCTGCCTGGAGCAAACTACATACCGAGCATAAACAAGGAACATTTCACGTGTTCTCACCTGTATAGGTGAATCTTTAAGCGAAGTCGCTGGGAGGGCTGAAAAGCTATAGTGTAGGCAGAAACCCTACTTTACCGATTCTTACTTGTACAGGCGAGTCACTAAGTCGAGTGGCGGGGGGGGGGGGGGTGCAGAACCCACCTTGCTTATCTACTAGTGATATTTTTGATTATACTGAAATTTAGTAATTCATCGATTATCTATGATAGGACGGGACGGCAAGTTTTTCCATAAAAAAAATTGCATTATACATGCTAGAATTTGTTTCTGTTTTTCTTTAGATGTGAGATCGATTTGTTGTATGGTCAGAATATTTAAATCTCATATTTAATTGTAAATGATCGTCCTGGACATATTTTATATATTTCATGAAATGGGAATAGTAACACATTTACTGAATTAATAACTAGAGTAGATTTTACATCCGCTCGTTGCTTCCATAATTAACAGAAAAATTTTTCATGATGCGAAACAATCCTGTTCATTACACATTAATTTTGGACATACACATGGTATTACCACATATTATGGGCACATTTGTCATATGATAATGTTATGTAAGAACATCATACGATTCTATCACATATACAGTCGAGTACAATTGAAACTTTGAATAATACCGAATTTGCGCCACGTGCTGCGCATGTTTGTAACCAGTCACGCGAAGCTCCATATAATAACCGAAAGAATGGTGACCTAATCTCCTACGGTAAATACAGCGTCACCGTAATCGGTCACCAAACGTCAGCTGGGATGCGCAGAACGGGGCGTCAGTCGCAATTATTCAAAGTTTCCATTGTATCCGACTGTACCTTTTAATAGGCTATCCACCTTTTTACATGCTACAATTTGGTCGAGTGTTTATATGAATGCAATTACATTTATAATCCTTCCCCCACTTAAACAGTTATTTATTTATTTATAATCGATTGCTTTTTATAAAAACTGTGACACGGCGGGGCAGGTGGCTGCGGCGGGCGAGAGGAGAGAGGCACGGCGATGACTCGACGGTGCGTCTCCTGGGGGTTTCGCGCTCGCGCGTGGGCCTTCCCCTCCGCGGTCTGAGCCGAGCTTCGCGTCGCGTCTGTTGTTTTCGGGGTGCGGGCGCCTTGACACGACGCGGATGGGCTCGCTCACAGGCTTCGAGCCTCGGCGGAGACTCTCTATCTCACAGGTCGTTTGAGCCGGTAATTGTATCGATATAAATTTAGACACTCGGGTTTAATAGAATTTCTTTTATTACTCTTTCACTACACACTTCGCTTCTCGCGGTCTTCCTCACGTACGGCCGTTGTCTCGTGCCCTGTGAAACGTCGGACGCGGATACTGAAACGAGACGCGGTTGTGCGCGGGGGGATTTAATGCTGCTGAATCTCTCTTCACAAAACTCTGGAAACTCTGAAATTATTCGATGCTACTCACTCGGAGGTTTGATCGGTACTACTTGCTCGTTCGTTCGCTTCGACGCTCTATCTCGCGATCTTACACATACACGCTCGCATCCATGTACAGCCGTCACGTGATCAGCCGCGGCAGATTACAAATTTCTTATATTTATTTTCGCCTCACTCGCACTCTGGCTTCGGCTTTTTTACAACGGATTCTCCGTCGCATTCTGCCTTCCAAACCTTCAATGCCCTGCATTGTTAGGTTTTCCAGGCTAGGGGTACTGAGCGCTCTCCCGCAGGGACCCTCCCCGACTGTGAGTTAGTGGTTAGTAACTGCTCTCTCTCTCCTGTGTTGGGTCTCTGCTGCTTCCGGGTGTTGCTGAAACGGATAAACTACCTCGGTGTTCCTTGTTTCCGCTTTGAAGTCGTTTCTCCTCCGCTCGGCGAGTTTCTCTTACTCAGTTTCTCCAGGTTATGTCGAGTAGAATAGATATGGATAAAACGGAAACAAAGACGCTAACCTCTAATTCTTTCCGCTTCCTCGCAGACTCTCCGGGGTGAAGATCCTCTCGAGGATGGCCTCCCGCAAGTGTCGGGGTAAGTCCTCCACCCTCTCCAAAATCCGGAGGACCTCAGAGGGCTCCATCCGAGTACCGACCTCGCCGAAAGCCTCCGGTACGTCCGACGAGAGGATGGTGTGGGGCTTCGGTATTGGCTGTGGCTCGGATTTGTGGGGCACAACGGTGCGGGGCTGGGGCACAGGTCGTGCTTTAGGCGGGCTCAGGCGCCTCCTCTTGGACTGGGGTGTGTCCGATGTACTGGCCGGGGGTGATGGTGCGGCGGTTGGAGCGGCGGAAGGTCCGACGGTGGCAGCGTCGGGTGTTGGGGCGCCGAAAGCCCGTTGCCGACTCTCCTCCAGCTGCTCTCCCAATCCCGCAGCCATCTCGTAGTAGCGGTCGGCGCAGCGAGGACAGCCGTCCACCTCTACCCCGTTCCTGCCGCAATTGTGGCAGTAGGTCCGGACTCTGGGCCGGGGGCAGTCCAAATGTCTGTGACCAAGCTGCAACAATTGAAGCATGTGTACGGGGGGGATCAAGGGCGGGGTTATGAGGCAGTGCCCTCAGCCCGTCTAACTTCAGCCCGGTCAGTTTGAGGTGCCTCCTCCGGGTCCTCTTCCTCTCTCTGCGCAGCTGTTGCTCCTCCTGGGGTGCCGTGGCTGTCTCTGGTGCCGGTGGGGATGAGGGGGTGTCAGGGGCACCACCTGTGGGCGCGCGGGAGCAGGGTGGGGTTCAACCGCAGGGAAGTAATCTTCGGCGGTCCACTGCACTGTACCGCGTCCTCTGCGCCTCCTGGAGCGGTCTCTCCTCTCTGGCTCGTGTGGTGGCGGGGGAAGGCGCTCGGCGGGCCTGTAGGTCGTGACCGTAAGGGTGCCGTCCTCCACATCCCAGTCTTCTATCCCCTGTCCACCTTCAAACGCCTGCACCGGTGCGTAAGGGCACCGATACTGGGGCTCCAGGTCCTCCTCGTGAAAGGGCACGTCTATTATTCGCGGCTCATCCACCCGCCCGTACGGTTGGGGCCGCGCCTCTCCTTCTCCCTCTACACCGGAGCTTCGCTCTACGGCTGGCGAACTTACCTCCCTCATTACGCCGGAGCTCTGCTCTACGGCTGGCAGACTCACCTCTCCCGTTACGCCGGAGCTGGGCTCCACGGCCGGCAGGCTGCACTGCATCTGCGCTCCTCCCCTCTTCTCGTCGACCTCGCGCTGGATACTAGTCCAGTCCCATCGGGGTCTGGGCGCCCGCGGGAACTCCTCCTGAGTATCCTCGCCGTGGCGCGCGCCCAGCCGTGCCCACATCGAGCTGGCTCGTTGGGGACTATCCCCCTTACCGGGAATAGGCTCCGGCCGTGCAGGGGAGAGTCTCCGGTGCCAGTCCCTATGTAGAGGGGGCGGCGCTGGCGATGCGCGGAGGGGCACCGACGGTGCGGGGGCCTCGTCGCGGTTCCTTGGGCCTCGCTCCCTCTAGGGTGTAATCCCTAATGGGTGGTAGCGGCTCGGGGGTCGTCGTCGGGGCGGCGGATTCTTCCGACTCCCGCAGGAGATCGGCCTCTTCCTCCAGAGAGACGCTGCACTGCAGATCTCCCTCCGGGTCGTCCGGTCCCACAAGGGCTGCCTCATCATCTGAGGGTCCTGCCCTAGGGGTGCGGGACGGGTGGCCGGCACTTCCTCACCCTCCATGGCCTCGGCGGTCTCCTGGAGCGACTCCCTTTCGCGGGCAGCTCGGCGAGCGATCGTCTGTCAGAGGAGCTCCTCCCTCAGACGCTGCTCTTCCTCCATTCCACCGTCGCAGGCGGCACTACGGGAGTTGTAGTCACTCATCCTATAATCAATCTTATTTTATTACGGGTTCGCGGATATTTTTAGGACAGCACAGTTTTCCTTCACCTTGTTACTTACATGCGTTACTTCACATAAACATCTGGCACTCACGGCATCTGCTAATACTACTTTTTGGATACATCCTGGGGGTTCGGATTAGGAACAGGGATGTGGCCAGGACGCGGTGGGATGTACTTCCGTAAATCACTAACATGGACTTTGGCTATCTTCCGGCCCCTCCCGCCCTCCGTTTCCAGTTCATATACCAGGGGTGATATTTTCTTTATTATTTTGAAGGGGCCCTCGTACTTTGGCGCGAGCTTAGCTGCGAAGTGCGCTGCTGCATTCGACAGCGGGTTCGCTTTCCGTAATATTAAGTCTCCTTCTGAAAACTCTGCAAACTTACGCCCCTTGTTATACGCTCGGCTCTGTCTCTCCCTTTCTCTATCGATGAACTTGGCTACAGGTTCGCGCAAGGCATATAACTTCTTCATCCTTTCCGACCACTCTTCTGGCTTTCCTACACCCACGCTTGGGCTACCCTCCATCTCCTTCCGTCGTAGGCTCCCTACCGGGGTGGGATGGCGACCGAAATTAAGGAAGGCCGGTGAAGTTCTGAGCGTGGCCTGGTTTGCTGTGTTGATCGCGTGTCATAGCTCATGTAACCGTTTGTCCCAATCTTGGTGACTCCCCACGTACATCGCGATCATGATTTTCAGGGTTGGCTTGGGCGTGGTACGGAGGTCGTGATATGCACTACCCCGTATTCGGCTAAGGCGGGGGTGAGGGTTTTGTTAACAAATTCAGTCCCATTATCGGTCAAGAGGTATTCGGGAGTTTCCCATCGAAAGAGAATCAGTTCTTCGAATGCTTGTAATACGGCTTTTCCGTCTGCCTTTTTTAGTGGCTTGACCTCTATCCACCGCGAGAAGAGATCTTCGAAGACTAGCATATATTTGTTTTGGCTTTTGCTCCTGGGAAACTCCATCATGTCGGCTGCTACCACTGTCCAGGGTTCTTCGACTATCCTTCTTCCCATTAATCCCTGGGGCCCCTGTTGGCTAACTTTAAACTGCTGACACGAGAGGCAGGACTTTACGTATCGGTATGCGTCCCTATACATGCCTGGCCAGAAATATTCTCGGGCTAGGCGGTCGTAAGTTTTGTCGATCCCCATGTGCCCAGAGTTTGCGGCGTCATGGGCAGTCGAAAGTACGCTCTCCTTCTCCTCCTCGGGGACTACAAGCTTCCACCCATCTTACCCTCGCGTGATAGGCTCTATTATCGGATCTATTTTATACCGATAAAGTCTTCCGTCGATCACCCGCCATTCTGGGTACCTTTTGGGATTTTCTAGGACATCAGCTCTGCGGCGGAGATACCAGCTGTCAACTGTCTCTCCCAGGGCGGCTACCTCAGCTTCGAACATACACTATAGGGCATCGGGTACTTGGTGCTCTTTCCCCGGACGGTGTTCTATCGCGAAGTCCCACTGCTGTATCTGTGCAACCCATCGGGCTAACCTCCCCGACGGCTCTTTTAAATTTCTGAGACACTTGAGCGCGCTGTGGTCGGTAATTACCGTAAAGTGATATCCCTCGACGTACGGTCTCAGTTTCTTAATGGCCCAGATCAAACCTAGGCATTCTCGCTCGTGGTATAATTTCGCTCTGCCTTTGTTAACATTCGACTCACAAACACTAATGGGTATTCTCCATCGTCAAATTCTTGAGTGAGAACGGCCCCAACCGTAATGTTGCTCGCATCGCATTGTATGCAGAAAGGCTTCGTGAAATCCGGTCTTGCTAATACCGGGGCTGAGGCTAAGGCATTTTTGATACTTTGGAAGGCCTCCTGCTGATCCTCTTCCCATGACCATGTTCGGCTTTTATGGAGTAACGCTGTGAGGGGCGCTTTCAAGTCGGATGCGTCTTTCACGAACTTATCGTACCATCCAAATAAACCCAACAATCGGCGGACTTGTGTAGGTGTTTTAGGTACAGAGTACTGCAATATCGGTGCTATTTTCTCGGGGTCAGGGCGTAGCCCTTCTTTGTCGAGGATGTACCCCAGGTACTTAATTTCTCCTACACAGAAGTTACACTCTTTCGGATTGATCGTCAAACCTGCGTCTACAAGTACCTTCAACACGTGTTTGGTCCAATGTTTATGTTCTTCGACGGACTCTGTGGCTATGACGACATCGTCGAGATACCCAAACACAAATGGGGCTACGCCAGGGCCAAATAGGGCGTCCATGAGAGGCTGCAGCGTTGCGGGGGCGTTGCAAAGGCCGAACGCCATTCTGGTGAATTGGAAAAACCCCATGCCTGGTACGGCGAAGGCGGTGTACTTCTTGCTATTTTCCACCATTTTCACTTGAAAATACGCCTGCCGGAGATCTATTTTGCTGAGGTATTTGGCGTTTCGTAACCGATCGAGGATCATCGTCATAGGTGGCAACGGATAACTGTCCTCTTGGTCACGGCGTTGATTGCGATGTAATTAACGCAAAATCTCTCCGTACCATCTGGCTTCGGCACGAGTACAGGTAGACTGCAAAAGTCACTGGCGGAGTTTTCGATGACGCCTAGTTTCCAAAGTTCCTCTATGGCCGCTTGTATAGCGGCTAACTTTTTTGGGGACTTCCTTATCCACTTTTGACGGATCGGCGTTTCATCCATGAGTTGGATGTGGTGCTCGGTCTTTGTGGTGAAGCCTAGGACGTCCGGAGAATACTCAGGTAGTATCTCTTTCACGATTCTGTCTATCTCTTGGCGATTTTCTACTTCTAACTCTAATATGCCTGCGCACTCAGCGTAGACTGCAGCTACTGGCTGGTCGCTTCGCCGGTCAAACTCCATCCACGGCCCTGAATTGGCTCTCTACCAGCCTCTATGGTCTGTGTCTATCCTAAACGTGTCGCTGAAGTCTTTCCCCAACAGTATTGGGTGTTGGACTTCCTGTACGGCTCTGGCTGATATGGTACTGGGGATTCCCTCTAAGTCGAACCGGATATCTAAATATCCCAGGATTGGTGTTCGGGCTCCCGTGACCGTCTGGATATGGGCTGTTGCATTGCGAAGCCGACTGGCGAGACGCTGAGCTATCTCCGGTCCTACTAATGATACAACTGCTCCCGGGTCGAAGAGCGCCCTGTATTGCTCCCCTGCGAGGATAACTCGTAAGTAATTCCGATTATCAACGGTGATTCCCACAATTTCTACGTCATCCTCCTTCATAGAGCTAGGCACGTCGACAAGGGTGGCGTCGTCCTTCGGCTCGGGGTTATTGGTACTCAGTAAATTCAGTGCTCTCTCTATTGTTTCCAGTTGCTCATACTCTTTTTCTTCCTCCGTATCGCTACTATCTTCTTCTAGCCACGTTGCAGCCTCGATTATTTCGATCTCGTCCATCTCGAAATCGTCGTTGAAATTGTCCAACACTGATACTCTCTTCAGCTGCTCTTGTATTGCTCCATCTTTTTCCATGGCGTTCTTTCGGGTTTCCCCTGAATCCATCGCCCAAGTCAGGCGATCTGTGGCTACCTTTACAGGTGTTTCTTCCTCTTTGTGCGACGTGACTCGGCTCAGGCTCGCGGGTGGTGCACACAAGTATCTCTGGTTTAACTCTAAGTTTTTCTCCTCGACTCTTTTTCTCCATACTTCCAGTTTGATTTCTGCAAACTCCTCCGCGCTCAAGTTTTTTGATTTCTCGGGTTCTCTCTCTGGTTCAGAGTTCTCAGATTTCTCGGATTTTCTCTTTGCCTCAGATTTCTCGGATTTCTCCGATTTTCTCTCTAACTCAGATTTCTCGGATTTCTCAGATTTTCTCTCTAACGCGGATATTTTCCTCGTAGCGTTGCTACTCCCCAGAGGCTCAACCGGCGTCCCGTTTGGCGTGGCTTCCGCAATCTTTTCTATTTGGATTTCTGATTTTCTCAGTTGCGCCGTGACTTCCTTATCCTCGGCTAGCGAGTTCGGCTTATCTGCGGCACTCTCTTGCTTAAAACTAGTTTTCTTTCTCTGTTCTCCTCTTGCTTCCAGGAATTTTTCAATACCTCGTGCTTTGTGCTCTTCTTTTCCATTGCGGTTGTTCCCTGTTTGGTTATGTTTTCCTGGTTTTTCTTCACTTGAGATAGGGGTGAAATAGGCTCCTATCCCTTGATTTTGTTTGTCTACCGCTAGCTTTAGGTTAGAACTTCCGATACTCGGTGTTGGTACTCTCGGCTGTGGCTTTTTCGGTGTTGCATCTGCTTGACTCTGTTTTAGTGGCAGCATGCCACTCTCTCCCCCTTCCAAGACTGACGCCCGAACAGGAAAGTCAGTCTTTTCTATCACCAAACGCCCTAACGTGGGAGTTGGCTTCAAAGGGGGTTTGATGACTGCGGTTGTGGGGTTTGTTGCGCCTGTGGGGGTTGCTGTAATTGTGGTTGTTGCTGAAGTAGGGCATGTGGTTCGTAGGAAGGCTCGTGCGAGGTCTTGGGTTTGTCGAGGGAGGAGCATCTCGTACGGGGTCTGCCCAATCCTTTTCTTGACCGTAGTCGATCGCCACATTATTCTGACCGCTCTCTCCTCGTTCATTATTGACTGGGAAGTCGTAATTGGTAGATCTTAGTCTCGGTTCTTCGGAGGCTCGCTCCGATTCTGCATTGCCCGGCTTTGGCTGCTCATTCATTTGTCTCGGGGTGCTATTCCTATAATCTTTCGGTGAATTCCACTGATATATGCTGTATTGTGTTTCGTCTGCTGAGGCGTTGTCTTCTGCGGGTAAATTGCTGTTCAGGCTAGGAATTTTCGGGATCGCTCCCGTTGATCTCGGAGTTGTATGAGTTGCTGCAGTTGATGGAGTTGCCATGGTATGTGTCTCAGGTCCCTGGAAGGATCATGTGGAGTTGGTTTTTACCGGCATGTCCATAAATTGCTGTACTTCATGCGACTGGTGCACTCTGTACGGGAGTCCTTGTTCATGTCCCTGCATCACGTTGGTTACTCTGTGGATCTGACGTACAGTGACGTTCTGTATTTGTCCAAGACTGACGTTTGCTGTGGCAGGGTAGTTGTTGTTACTCACGGACACTGGTATTGCTTGTGTTGTATTTTTCCGCAGAACTGTCTTCGGTGGGAGTAACATGTCCTCCATTGTGCTCGGTGGCACGCGACCATATTCATCCCACTCGTACCATGGGGCTTGGGCTACTTGGCTTTCTCTGATTCTCAAGCGAAATAGTCTGTCTTTGAGGAGTTCCACAGATCCTATACTGCTCATTCAATCGCTTACCAATTGTTCGAAAACATCCGCCTGTGTCATTCTCTCGATGTCTCTGTGCAGGTGTCTGACACGCCTGTTTTTGCGCAATTCTTGCATTATTTGATAATGATTCTGCCTCTCATCCATCGTCAATACTAGTATCTTCTGTTTCGGAATGATTATTTGTTCTAATTCTAATCTTCAAAATTATGTCTTCGTCTGATCTCTGATCGGTGTTAAGGGAGAATTTCTCAACCTTGGCTATGGCTGTCTCTAGCTGATTCCCGAATCCCTAACTACTGTATATTCGGGGAGGGAGAGTTTTGCTCTCGACCTTGGCAGGGTGTGGAGAAAAAACTTAAATCCCCGATCTACTTTGGTGAAAGGGGTGTATGAGAAAAAAATATAATTTCACTTTTGACGTGCAGACTGTTAACCGACAAAGTGATTTGGCTGAGGCAGACAATGGTTTGGTTAAGGAAATTTCCCAAATCATGCGGGTTACATAAATTAAAATAACTAAAAATAATATGATAATAAATGTAAAAGAAAATTATATGGTACAGTAAATGTAAATAATTTGTAAAATTAATAATATCTAGTGATTAACAATAATTTTATCTGCGCAATAATTGTTTGCGCAGAACTTGGTAGTATCAATTCTCCGTGACTGTCGCAGAGAGCAGTTCTGAGTTTGTACACGAATTATTATTCGGTGCGAATATGCGGTTACACGACACTCCTTGTATTCACGGACCAGAAAAAAAACTTGACGATCTAACGCGTGCAGGATAATTCGCTGGTTAAGCTAGCGGTCACTATAGTTTCCTTAAAATTAATTTGACACGTTAGAATTTTTCGTGGATCAATCCTGATTTATTCTACAAGGTTATGTGGTATTTTTGCGATTTCACGTACTCGATAATCAATTTTATCCGGCCAGTCTCACTCCTCGAGGAGATTGAATCTCAACTCGACGGCTCGGCTGCGACACGACACGCGAATTCTGGGTATTCTCCAAACTTAGTTTTCTTAAATTATTTAACCGGAAAATTTTTTCTCGCACGTTGCACAAGGGAGAAAAAAAATTAAAACGAGGAAAAGAAAAAAATAATAAATCACTTGTTCTCGCGAGAGGAAAAAAAAATTTAATTTAAATGATTTGTTGTTGTCCTCGGGGAGAAACAAAAAAAATTATTTTCGCGTCACTGCATTCGCGCTGGCGCTTGGCAATCCTCCTCGGCGAGCAACCGACGCCACTATTCAATATGGCCGCCGACGACTTGCTCGTTCTGCCAAGATGGCTAGATTTGCGTTTGCACCACGCGAGCACTTGTTCACACAGAATTTCCGATACTCTTCTTCAATGTCCCGAACAAAAAAAATTAATAAACGCGTAAATTACGGCTCCGGGTTTTATTTTGGGTTATGGGCGCCAGTGTGACACGGCGGGGCAGGTGGCTGCGGCGGGCGAGAGGAGAGAGGCACGGCGATGACTCGACGGTGCGTCTCCTGGGGTTTTCGCGCTCGCGCGTGGGCCTTCCCCTCCGCGGTCTGAGCCGAGCTTCGCGTCGCGTCTGTTGTTTTCGGGGTGCGGGCGCCTTGACACGACGCGGATGGGGTCGCTCACAGGCTTCGGGCCTCGGCGGAGATTCTCTATCTCACAGGTCGTTTGAGCCGGTAATTGTATTAATATAAATTTAGACACTCGGGTTTAATAGAATTTCTTTTATTACTCTTTCACTGCACACTTCGCTGCTCGCGGTCTTCCTCACGTACGGCCGTTGTTTCGTGCCCTGTGAAACGTCGGACGCGGATACTGAAACGAGACGCGGTTGTGCGCGGGGGGATTTAATGCTGCTGAATCTCTCTTCACAAAACTCTGGAAACTCTAAAATTGCTGGATGCTACTCACTCGGAGGTTTGATCGGTACTACTTCAGTCACTCAGCTTTTTTAGAAAGGGTAGTCTGTCCAACGCACTCTTGACCCGAACATGTTTACGCGTTCATATTTTCATAGATAGTTGAGAGTTTTGGATTATTCAGCTAAATGTATAAGCATCATGTACTTTCAGTGTTTGTGATTCACTCATTTACGAGGTAAAAAAAGACATACATCCTAACATAATTATTTTTGAACTGATTATAAACACCTTTTTCTCCACACTATGCCGAAAGTACTACTTTCGCTCCCGGGCGCCAGAAGCGACATTATTACGCACCACGGAAGTAAATTCGTACAGCCCATATCTTGTTTTTGCCACCCTCGCCTTGGGCTCGATGTCATAATTAGTGTAAGATGTAATAAACACCAAGTTGCTCGAAGAAATGATTTGAGTCATTTATCACTTATATATATATTTCTTATCGACATGTAGGAAGGAAAAAATAACCGTATACAATAAACCCGCTAGAATATTCTCTACGTTGTTATGGAAAGTTGGATTTTAATTTACATCATGAAATAACCGTAAATAGTAAAGCACTTAAAATGAAATTTTGGTTTTTGGTACATTAATGTTATCAAGTGTTAAAAAATTGATCTTTAATTTTTAAACGAAGAAACGACCTTATATTTGCCAGCCTTTTAACTGGAAAATAAACTTATTGTTCCGTCGGAAAACGGCATGTCGTGGGGCATGAGTCTCCATCTTGTGCGCGCGGCGCGAGTGAGCGGAGACACGTACACTGCGCATGCGCTGCGGCGCCGTCGACCTCATGGCGACGTTATCAGCGCGCGCGCTCGTCTCGTCCAGTCCGTCTTGAGCTTCCAAGCTAGCGACTACGTAAGTTGCAAGCCTCGCTCTAAGACAACGGGAATTCGTTCCAACTACGTAAACTCGTTACCGTCGTCGTCGTCGTCGTCTTGTGCCGCGCTATTGTGTTGGTGCTTTCTCTCTCTCTCTCTCTCTCATTCTCTCTCCCTCTCTCCTTGAAACTAACGCGATCTCTCTCGCTGTCGCTCTCAAAGCTCTCTTGAGCTGATCTTCCTTTTGTTCTCTCGTTTCGTGCGTCTTCGCGACCTTCTCCGCGTGCGTGAATTTCGCGCGCGTTCGTCTGGAGTGTGTGGTGCGAAGCATGGCCACACATTCACTCACGTCCGCCGGGTTCTGGACACAGACCCGGTGTCGCACTCTGGTGCACCCGATCTCAGCGTGAGATCGTCGTTCGTCTCGTCGCACTCTGGTGCGCGGATCTCAGCGTGAGATCTCCGTCTCGTTCCGTACAACACACTCTCACACATTCACGTCGACGATCTCCTCACAGGTTCTGACTCCCTAGAGGACATCCTCAGAGCACGCGATGAAATAATAGCGGCATTGAAATGTGGTGGATTCAACATCAGCCAATGGGCCTCGTTGTTGTCCGCGTAAGATGGCTGCGTTGCCACCTGCGCGCGTTGTAGAATTCGGAGCGTTTTCGCACGTAGGCGTAGATTATGTAGGGCTCATCCTCATCAAGGAGAAGAAACACCGTAACCGAACGACACTCAAGGCGTATGGGTGCGTTTTTGTGTGCATGGCCACTAAGGCCGTGAACATCGAAATAGTCAGCGAATTGACGACTGAGGCGTTTCTCGCGGCTTTCAAGCGTTTCATAGGGCGTAAGGGCATTCCTGCCCACATCTACTCTGACAATGGAACAAATTTCGTGGGCGCTAACAATAGGCTCCTCGAAATCTCGACTTTCCTCCAGTCGAAGGCGTTCCGATCCCGGATTGAACCATTCTCGTTATCTCTCAACGTTGAATGGCATTTTAATCCACCGTTGTCTCCACACTTTGGCGGTCTCTGGGAGGCCGCGGTGAAATCGTATAAGCACCACCTCCTCAGAGTTCTCAACGGCAAGTTGCTCATGTTCGAAGAGCTTAACACGCTCTCCATCGAGATCGAGGGAATCCTCAATTCCCGTCCGCTTTGGTCAATTTCCTCCGATCCCAACGATCCCATCGCGTTATCACCCGCGCATGTCCTGATAGGCAAACCCATTCGTTCTCTTACGAATATTGATTCACCTACTGTTCCAGCTGATCATCGCTCCGCCTGGAGAGTCATCACCAGGGCCCGAGATGACTTCTGGAACCGCTGGCATCTGAAATATCTCCACGAGCTCCAGACTAGCCAGAAATGGCTCAACTCCACCGACGAGATGAGGATAGGACGGGTCGTCCTCCTCATGGATCGAAATCAGCCTTGCACTAGCTGGCAGGAGTCGTCGTCGAGAAGTACCCTGGGGACGACGGCCTTGTTATGGTCGCCACCGTCAGGACAGCGAAGGGGGTGTT
This sequence comes from Philotrypesis tridentata, assembly GCA_018906965.1. NCBI lineage: Eukaryota > Metazoa > Arthropoda > Insecta > Hymenoptera > Pteromalidae > Philotrypesis > Philotrypesis tridentata. Next base: position 106,267 of record JACCIB010000523.1, read on the forward strand.
GAAGCGCAACATCACCCAACTCTGTCCACTTCCAGTCTCGTCGTCCGAAGACTAATTAGTTAATTGTAATTAGGGTACACGTACACCCACACACACATCAGTATCAGTAAGTTCCCGGAGGTGATACCGGCGGCCCCTGCCCGGGGACGTGCCGGTTCTGGCACTTAGGTCAAGCCCATTATGCCGTTCCTCCTGTACTTTCATCATTTACTGTCAAACATCCCTTAGGACGCCCCTCTCAACCTAACCCAGCCTACTGTCTATACTCCTCATCATGCTAAGCACCAAACGGAGCTCCAGCGACCTTATAAAAATTGGGTCCGCGAAGGGTACCCCCCACACCCTGTGCCTCGTATCAACGAACGCCGGGCACCTACCCATGAGGTGCAACGTGGTCTCCTTCTTCGATACGCACCACCTGCAACCTGCATTCTGTTTTAACCTCATCTTAGTCAGGTGGTAACCCACCCGCCAATGACCCGTCAAAAATCCCACCACCACCCTAATTCTAGTCCTGTCGGATATCCCTAAGGTACTCAGCCACTCTTTAGGTGGGTCGTCACCCAGCAGACGTTTTGCCTGCCTGATTCCAGGTGCCTCCCTCCATTTCCTAAGCAGCTCCTTCTGGAGCCAGCATTTTACCGCTCCGTCGACCACGCAGTCAGGTACCGCCACCCTGCAGGGTTTAGCCCTTACCAGGCTGGAGCCCCTGCCCGCCAGTCGGTCTGCTTTTTCATTGCCGATGATGCCCGAGTGCCCCGGCACCCAGACTAGCCTAACCTCTTTCCCTCTCGCCAGCTCCTCTAGTGACTGCCTGCACCTCATCACCTCTCTCGAGTCGATGCGGATTGCGTTCAGTGCCAGAAGTGCCGCCTTACTGTCAGAGCATATGGTAATCAACCCATGGTTGGTTTCCTTGTCCCTTATCCAATCGGCACATTCCCTAATGGCCCTAATTTCCGCTTGGAATACGGTCGCGTATGAATCTAGGCTGCAAACCAATTCCTCGGTGCCACCTTTCTTCCACGCTCCCGCTCCAACTCCCTGATCCGTCTTTGACCCGTCCGTGAACCACACCTCACCCACCTTAAGTAGTTCGTGTGTGCCCCCTGCCCATTCCATTCTCTGCGGTAAATGGACCTTATATGATTTGGCGAAGAGTAATCTCCCCCCCATCCTATCAAATTCCTCCCACTTTTCGCCCTCCGTGGCCCTTGCCATTATCTCCTCGTCCCTGAACCTGTCACAAGACCTGGTCCCAGCGAGTCTGGCCCATGTCTTAAAGGCCCTGGCCCTGATATCCTTGTCCAGCGGTGGGAGTACCAGCAGAAGCTCCAGGGCAACCCTCGGGGTTGTCCTCATAGAGCCCGCCATTCCTCTCATCACCAGCCCTTGGATCCGATCAAACTCCTCTACATGCCCCTTTTGTTCGCATTTGTGCACCCATACTATGGCCCCGTGCGCCAGCCTAGGTTTTATGATGGATTCGTAGATCCATCTTACCTGTGTCGGTCCTAGTCCCCAGTGTGTTCCTATTGCCCTCCTGCAAAGCCAGAAGGTACTCACCGCCTTACTACATTTGCTCCTTATGTGCTTGCCCCAGTTGAGTTTCGAGTCAATCGTGACGCCCAGGTATTTGACCTCCTTTGACAGTTTCAGTGGAATGCCATTCAAGACAAGCCCCTCTACCGCCTTGGCCTTGTACCTCGTTGTACACAGCATGACTTCCACCTTCCTGGGGTTCACACTTAACCTTACCGTTTCACACCACTCCTCCACGAGGCTCAACGCGTACTGCATGACTCCCGCCACCACGTCCACGTCGTCACCCCTAACCAAGATCAAGATGTCGTCAGCATACGCTTGTGCATATATACCCGCATCGTCCAACTTCCTTAGCAACCCGTTCACCACCAGGCACCACAGGGTGGGAGAGAGCACTCCCCCTTGAGGGCAGCCTTTCCCCATCCTGCACCTCCTGGTGCTCGCGCCCCAATGCGCTTCAATGACCCTACTACTCAGCATGCCCCAGATCCAGTTATGCACCGTCCGGGGGACGCCATGCCTTTCCAATCCCTCCGCTATGGCTTCCCTGGTTGTGTGGTTGAATGCCCCTTCCACATCCAGGAAGGCCGCTAGCACAAAACCCCTCCTTTCCATACCCTTCTCTATTCGATAGACGGCCTCAACTAGTGCCGTGTCTACCGATTTCCCCGCCTGGTACGCGTGCTGCCCACTATGTAGGGGTGCCGTCACCAGGCTTTCTTCCTTGATATACCTATCTACCAGCCTTTCCAGCGCTTTCAACAGAAACGTTGTCAGGCTAATTGGTCTATAATCGCCTGCGGCTGAGTGTTGCACCTTCCCCGGTTTAGGGATGAACTCCACCTTCGCCCTCCTCCTTTTCTTGGGCGTGTACCCAAAAGCCAGACAGGCCCTGAATAACTTCTCCAAGGCAGTCCCGATCATTGTCTCCCCCTGCTGTAGAAGAGCTGGGAAGACTCCGTCCAGTCCTGCCGCCTTGTAGGGCTCGAAGGAGTCTAGGGCCCACTTTATCCTTTTCCTACCGGTGATCTTCCTGGCAATACGCCAGTCACATCCCCTTGGCCTATGTCCAATACTTTCCTCCCTCTCCCATTCCCGGTGGTCCGGGAAGTGCTTCCTAAGTAGCTCAGAAAGAGCTTCTTCCGCACCCCCCGTCCAGTCCGCCCCTACTCTTATTGTGTCAGCCAGGTTTCCCTTGGGGTGTTGGAGGACCCTGCACAGTCTGGCCGTATCCCTAAGTTCCGTCCACCCGCTGTAGGCCCTCCTCCACCCCATAGTCCTGGCCTCCTCAATGGCCCTCTTATAGTTCCTGCGCGCTTCCCTAAACCTCTGCATATCCGCCTCCGCCCTAGTTCGTTTAGATCTATTGCGGAGCCTTGTTACGCCCTTACGCAGCTTCCCCAGCGACTCATTCCACCAGGGGGCTCCCTTGGGTTTAGCCTTCCTCCTGAGCTCGCAGTTTTCCTCGTACGAGCTCACGATAATCTCTGTGAGAACCTCGCAGCAGTGCTCGATGTCCTCCACCGACCCATAAGATCTCGGGAAGGCACCTATTCTTGCTGCTAGGCTCTCCCTGTATCCTTGCCAGTTGGTCTTCTTGGGATTTCTCCCATAGATTGCCAATGTGCTTTTACCGCCAATGTGGAACACGATTTGATTGTGATCCGACAATGTGACCTTATCCGAAACCCTCCAACCCTCTATTCTTGCCCACAGAGATCTCGATGCCAGAGTGATGTTAATAACCTCCTCTCTTATCAAGTTCTCAAACGTCGGCTTGTTGCCTACATTCATCACATCCAAATTCGTGGACGCCAGAAACCCTAGCAGCCTTTCCCCCCTAGTGTTGATATCGGAACTTCCCCAAGCCGTGTGGTGCGCATTCGCGTCGCACCCCATTACCAGCTCGGTTCCGTTCCTCTCACACTCCCTTATCAAATTCTCTACTACCATCGGCTGGCATTCCCCCTCGTAGGGGAAATACGCTGCTGCCACGAGTAGGTCTCTCCTGATCCCCCCCTCATCCATATACTTTATTCTAGCCGTGGCCAGATCCCTTGTGCAGTGCTTCGGCACCGTTTCTACCTGTAGTCCCTTCACAATGATACACGCCCTCACCGAGTTCATTGTACCACTGATCCGGGTTCCACAGCCATTTAGACCTGCTATCCTGCCCCCGTGAATCCAAGGTTCTTGGATTAGGCAGATACCTGTGTCCACCTTTGCCATGTGCCTGGCTAGAACCGCCGTGGCACTTTTGCAGTGGTGTAAGTTGATCTGCGCGAACGCAATTTTGGTTGCAGCTACAGAGCCAGCCCCCGTGATCGCTTCCGCGCCCGGTCCCGTCCCCCTACACACCATCAGGAGGACCCTCCTCTATGGCTTCCGCCCCTTCCCCCGGTGCCATGTCGGTGTCCACCGGCATGGCATCGTCCTTTTCCATGGCCTCCCCCTCCTTCGTCTTCAGGGGGACGACATGGGCCCTACCCGCTCCTAGGAAGGGTCTCCAGACCAACGCTTTCAGCGCCTCGACCTCTTTGGTGACCTTGTTGGAGCTGGTCACCACCCAGGTTTCGGCCTTGAGAGTCGGGTTTTGACGGCCAAGGTTCTTGATCAACACCACGGGATCTTTCGATCCCGGGAAGTAGACCAAGGCCCTAGTCATCTTCGCGAGGTCCCCCATGCCAACTGCCTTGACCTGGAGTCCCTCGCCCTTCCACTTCTCTACCTTCTCCAGAAGCCACGCCTTATCCTCTTTCGCCTGGCAGTTGAGTATCAAAGCGCCCCTCTGCTGCCAATTTTCCCAAAACTTGGGAAAATAGGCATCGTCCGGTGCGTCGGTGATCTCCCCGTCGATGCGATCGAGGACCCCGTGGGCTTCCCCTTCGCTCAACCGAGCGTCAGGATACAGCGTAGGAATGATAGCCACCTTTAGTTCGGTGGCGACCGCTCTGCTGTACGCCCTCTGCCCAGTGCCCGAGCCCTTCTTTACCTCCCTCGGAGTTGAGCTTTCGGAGTGCGCTCTCTTAGAGGGTGTCAGCGGTGCCACCGCCTCCTCCCTCCTAGCTAACGCCCTCCTCTTTCTCTCCGTACCCGAGGGCTTTTTCCTCTTTGTTTTCTTTCCCTCAGTTATCGGGGTTATCCCCGAGACCTCCGGAAATTCCTTACCCGCGGCATCCGGCCTGCTAGCCTCAGCCTGCGGTCCTTCTATAGTTGGGCTAGGGAGCCCTTCGGTTCCAGGCGCTTTTGGAACCATTTCTTTTTTTCTTCCTTCCATGCTTTGTATTATAAAGCGGGTGTATCATGTGTGTGTGGCAGGCAGACTCTTCCTCCCCGACTCCGATACCCCCCCCTGCTCCTCCCACTGAAGAGCCCCCTCTCCCCCCCCCCCCCAGTGGCCCCGGCGGGGCCCCCCGTCCAGCCTGCTGTGGCCCTATCCGGTCACCAGCCGGCAGCAGCAGACCTTACGGGATTTTTCGCCGGCTGAGGGGGCGGCCAGCTCCGGTTGGTTAATCCGGCCCGGGCCCCTAAAACTATCCGGCGGCCCAGGAGCGCCATTAACCCAGTTTTCCCGCTGTACCCTCCGGAAAGGAAGAGAGGCCTCCTACTGGAGTGGCACAGAAAGAGGTCGCGGCTTCGGAGAATCCAAGTGATCCTACAGTGTAGTGTCTTGTAGTGTGTGTCCGTGTACTTGTGCTGTATAGTATGCCCTACCAAGCACTGCCGCAATTCGCTTGGTAGGGGAGGGCCGGCCCTTACCCCGAGCCACCCTCTGTCGGGGGGGGGGGGGCTTAGTGCACACGCAGGAGCTTCACCCAGCAGCCCCTGGGCGTCGTTCGCGACCACCTGGACCCCGGTGGCCAACCAGTCCCCTCGGCACGACAGCCACACCTTGGGATTAGGGGTTGGATAAAAATACCCATTGCGCCTCCTCCCGAACGCATTGGGGGGTTGTTCTTAGCCTCTGACTGACCCGCATGGCCGTTCTTGAGAACCCCAAGACCCATTCCCAGTCCCAGGGAGAGGCCCGGCCGGAAGAGCCCTTTTTACGGGGATCCCAGATCAGGGAAGCTACTCCCGAACCCGAGAGGCGGTACCCCGCATCAGTCCGGTTTTGCCACCATGCCTCGGTGAACCCTACCCCCAGCCCGGGGGGCGGTCGGCCGATGCTCCCGTCCCCGGGTGCATCGCCCACCCACCCCCCGACCCGGTTCGGGACACCACACTCCCGACACCGAGGCCGGGCCGGCCGCTTGGACCCGCCAGACGAGCCCCCACACTGGCCCCGAGGGCACACGTCAAAGTGACAACCCCTAGTGGGGGCACACACACATACACATACACACATTTCAATTGCTCGTTCCTCGCAACGGGGGGAGCCTGTTCCGTCGGAAAACGGCATGTCGTGGGGCATGAGGCCCCATCTTGTGCGCGCGGTGCGAGTGAGCGGAGACACGTACACTGCGCATGCGCTGCGGCGCCGTCGACCTCTTAGCGACGCTATCAGCGCGCGCGCTCGTCTCGTCCAGTCCGTCTTGAGCTTCCAAGCTAGCGACTACGTAAGTTGCAAGCCTCGCTCTAAGACAAAGGGAATTCGTTCCAACTACGTAAGCTCGTTACCGTCGTCGTCGTCGTCTTGTGCCGCGCTATTGTGTTGGTGCTTTCTCTCTCTCTCTCATTCTCTCTCCCTCTCTCCTTGAAACTAACGCGATCTCTCTCGCTCTCGCTCTCAAAGCTCTCTTGAGCTGATCTTCCTTTTGTTCTCTCGTTTCGTGCGTCTTCGCGACCTTCTCCGCGTGCGTGAATTTCGCGCGCGTTCGTCTGGAGTGTGTGGTGCGAAGCACGGCCACACATTCACTCACGTCCGCCGGGTTCTGGACGCAGACCCGGTGTCGCACTCTGGTGCACTCGATCTCAGCGTGAGATCGTAGTTCGTCTCGTCGTACTCTGGTGCGCGGATCTCAGCGTGAGATCTCCGTCTCGTTCCGTACAACACACTCTCACACGTTCACACTCTCACATTTTTCGTTTCCGCAGCGTGTATTTTTCGAGAGGAGTTTTATGATGCAAGGCTTTTCCCTCTCATTCTGAGTGAAATAAACGTCAATTTATTTCGCTCAACCGAAGTGTTGTTCATTTCAAGTTCCCGTTCCCGCCGTTTTTTCCCGAAGAAATCTCAACCAACAAACGCCTATTAACACAGGCTTTGCCCGACAATCCACTTATTCTTTGATTAAATTTTATCTTTTATTTTTTCAGATTTTTACAAGTTTCTTAGAGGAGGTTTTACACCAAACATCATTGGTGAATATTGAAAAAAAATTTGAAAAGGTTTCTCTATGTGATCTTGAAAAAACAAAAAATGCGTAATATTTTCTGTCGTTCCCACATGTATTTATTGGGAAATATTTATAACACACAATAATTGATAATTGACCAGCTAAAGGCGGTTCCTGTGACGCAGTGAAACTAAAGTTGTACTTTAAGTCAAGTTTAGACCAGCAAAAGGAAGGTTCCTGTGACGAAGTAGAATTAGTGAAGTGAAAAACTATTTTGATTCAAGAAATATTTAAGACATGCTGGAAGAACTCAATTGTCAAGAATAATAAATATATCCATTTAATAATGGATCAGTCAATATATGAACTGTAACAACTTTTATCCAGTGTAATCAAATTTTATGTTTACATGTTGTGACGGTCAGCCGTCAGCCCCAGCTCGCCTGGACACCACCGGAGCCGCGCTAACGAAAAAAGCATATACTTAGACCCGGTGGTGTTTACAGGAGAACCGGGCAGAGATGAGGGCGAGCGAGAGAGAGAATATACGGCCGGAGTAGCAGAGAGAAGCAGCGCCACACGACACAGCTGAGAAGGAGCCACGTTCAGCGCGAGGCATACGCGGCGCCGCACGAGACAGAGAGAGAGAGAAACACTACGCGCGCCACAGCGAGAGAGCGGCAGAGAGAGGGAAGCCGCACGAGAGCGAGCGAGAGCGAAGATAGCGGCGACAGCTGAGAGCGCAGCACGGTGAGCGAAGCCACGAGGCGTACGCGCGCGAGCGACTGCCGCCATGTTGGCGAGAACTGAAAAGAGAATGAAAGCGAGAGAGAGTGAGATAGACAGAGACAGCGAATGAATAATGCGAGCGTAGAGAGTGGAGGCACGCGATGAGCCTCGGACGTTGTTGGCGACGAGTAGAGGGCTGCGGCTCGGTCTACAGCGGTACGCGCGCAAAATATTGTAGCGAAACATTGTAAGAGAAATATCAGGCGGACAATGTATAGTTGAATGCGACGACAACCAGACAGAGCGAATTAGTGAATTTGAATTTCGCGCGCGAGGAGATTTAATAGTTGAGAGGGCGCTAGGACAAATATGTGCTATATGAGGCTATCACGTGATATCGCGTGAGCAGGAAAGGATAGCTAGAGAATACATGCGTAAGAATGAGACAGAGAGAGACGCCGCGGTCGCGACGGCCGCGCAACAGGTAGTACAGCCAGTATCCAGTGAGCAGCAGATTCAACAGGACGCACTCCAGGACAGCTATTCCCTCCGCATTTACACGACATAACCTCCAGCATTTAAACTGTCGAGGTTCGCATCGCGAAGTAGTTCTGCGCCGCGCGATTTTCAGGGCACGAGGCTTCATCCGAACGAGAGGACGAGCAGTCAGCCGGATTCACAGCCAGGTAGACGCTTATCTATTCGAAGTGCGCGTTCCCCCATGTCGGCCGGACAAGACTGCTAGAGTGTGCTTCCCGCACACTAGCTCTCCAACGTTTTCCTTATATATTTTCTTTGTTAATAAATGCAAGGCCATTAAATCTGATATAGTGTGTATTTATTTGTCGAACCACCCCGCATATCGTTCTTCCCAAAATTCGCGGCCGCGAGATACAAGTCCGTGTACCGCTGAGCAGCCGGCAAAGCTGTTGATGAACCAGGCACCCACATCAAATTAAAAATTGACAATTTCAAATACGGTTCATCCGGCAGCCCGATAACAGGGTGCGACCACGTTGTGGAGCTCTCGACGGCCTCCCCGAGAGAGCATGAAAACCTCAACGTCACATTGACGCCCAACGTGCGGGGAAAAGTGAAAAAAGAAACACACGCGAATTGGCCATTTTGTGCCACGCGGTCAGTTAAGGCGGCCGTATTGAAAAACGTGACGCGAGTAAACGAACATGGCGGAGATAGTAAGCCGGAGGAGAATAAAAATTTAATTTCGAAAACGAGGCAGTGCAGTGAAAAATTCCAAGAAAATTTTTTTTTTCTTTTTCTCTCACCACTACGCTATCGCAGTGAACGGTCAGCGATATACGAGCATTTCCGGAAAATTATTTTTTTCTCGTCAACAGTCAGAAAAATCGCTCGCAATACGGCCGAGCCGTACGTGAAGTCGATTTCAACAACCGACAGAATTGAACAAATTCCGCGAGTGCCACGCAGTATATACGACCATTTCCGAAAAAAATCGAAAAAAAATTTTTTTTTCTTTACAAATTTCAACACGTGTACCACCCACTCAACAAAGTTGAATTTATGCTGGCCAAAGACAACGTCCCAATATTCTGCATGCCAACAATAATTAATAATAATTATTTATAATTACCTCCAATACTATATATATCACCCTTATGACTAACAGTACCCTCATATTTCTATAGACGGTTAATGGTAGTACGTCGAAAATTATTTTATAAATTTCACTACACGAGACAGATAGGGAAATTTCTTGACATTAGACAATCAGACGCTAGATTTTACAAGTTACAGGAAGATCAGAGAATTATTGTTCGTACTATTATTACAGAACAAACAAAATTTTTATTTAAAAAACCAGTAATCAAAAATCAGATCGCGTCAGAATTGAATCACAGCCAGAAATTCCAAGATGTCCAACGCCGGCCATCAAGAAATAATGGAGAAACTTAGAAAACACAGGGAGGTCAGAGCTATAGTAAGAGAAGTAATTAAACTGGATCGAAAAGAAGTTCAAAACGCATTAGAAGACATACAAGCAGAGACAAACGGAACGAGAGGTGTATTACAGGATCGCTTATTACGGGCAAGAGTGCTATTGGAAACAGCGTTGGATGCACCATGGTATCCATGGGACGGCAAACCAACGATCCCAAGGCTCAGAAACACAAACGAGGAAAACCACGGAACAGACAAATCAGATGTAGTGCAATTACTCACTCAACTACAGCCAGTTGTACCACAACAACAGTATGTACAACCAAACGCATCCACGAGTATACAATACTCAGAACATGTCAAGCAGTTACTCACAGACTCAGCAGATAAATCGCTGCAGAGTAACAAATGGTTCGTAAGTCAGTACACATCAACACTATTACACTCCTCGCCAGGAAAAAAGCACATTCCTATGGACAGCTCGTTCGCAAAAAATCTGCCAGAAATAGAAGAACTTACAAATCCAACAGGAACGAAGAAATAAACCATATCCACGGAAGAAAGGCTAACATGACCACGAATCAGAGTGAAAAATCGGATAACGAAGAGGCAGTCGAAACGCAAAGACGAAAACTAGAAAAAACAATCCACGAGTTACAGATTACAACAACAGAAACAGACACGAACAGTACAACTATTACAAGAGTTAGCTAGAAGAAACCATCCAAATCAAAAACGTCACAAAAACACAAGAATTCACGACCACCGCCAAAATTCAGCAGCTCGTCGGAAGAATCATCGGATAGTGCGTCAGACAGTATCTCGTCAGATAGTGATGCTCCACAATCTCACAGACAGAGAGTTAACAGACGAAGAGATAGAAGTCAAAATAATGTAAATGCAAAAAATCATCTCAGTCATTTACAATTGATCAGAAACTTAAAAATCGAATGTTCAGGCTCGTCGAAGGAGGACCCAGAAGACTACGGAAGAAAATTAGAAGGCATCAAGGACAGCCTAGATATTCGCAGCAAGGCCATGTTGAAACTGGTACCTTACACCTTGACCGGACGAGCGCAAATATGGAATCAAACCGAAAAGACAGATATACAGTCATGGAAAGACTTCTTAACCGCATTTAAAGAACAATTCTACACTTCCGCAAACACCAATGATGTAATGGACGAACTGCTTCGACGCACGCAAGGCAACGGAGAAAAGATATCGACTTATATTATGAACTTCAGACATATAGCCGATCATCTACAAAAACCAATGCCAATCAAGAAACAGATCACCCTACTCATTGACAGATTACGGCCAGTTTATAGAAAAGCTCTCAAAGATAAGAAGATTAAAACTGTCCACGACGTAAAAAAGTACTGCAAAGAGCTAGAAGACGAACTCGAACATGATGCTAGGTACGCTCCGCCGCCGCCAGCAGAAAAATCAAAATTCCCAGCAGCAGCATGGTCAAACACCCCAAAACCAAAAGTTGCCGGAACAGAAGAAATAGCGGAAACCACAGAAGAACCAAACAAGACATAGAAAAAGAAAAACAAAAAGAAAAAACCAGCAACAACAGAGGAAGCAAAGACAGAAACACCAGTTGAGACACAGGAAGTGTGTGCAACAACTCAACAAGTTCCTGCGCCACATACACAGCTACCAATACCACAACAACCTGTACAACAACCTTTCACGCCAGCACTAAGCCAGCAAACAAACCAATCGCAGCAACAGACCCAGTATCATGGACCTTGTCATGTTTGCGAAACGGTCGGGCATAGAGCAGCAGAATGTCCGAAAACACAATGCTACAATTGCAAACAATACGGACATAGAAGAAACGCGTGCAAATACCCGTTGAAACCGGCAGGCAGATGTCAGGTATGCGGTCAGATTGGAGCACCATTTAAAAACTGTAAAAACTGTGTCAAGGCCAGAGAACTGTTACAACAATTGCAACCACAAAAATTGCCAGAGCAATCATGTCAGATCTGCGGGCAAAAGGGAGCGACACTTCGAGACTGTCCTAACTGTGTCCACGTCAGAAAGCTTCTGGGAAATGGACAAACGGAGGCGGCAACGGGGCAGCCGACCTCCGTCTTCACACCGTGGCCCCAGTCGTAACCTGCAAAATTGACTCGCATACCCGGAATCTTTCCACGGGTATGTCAATTTTGGGAGGGGGAGAGAGTGGCGTACAGCCACTAGAGACAGTGCAAAACCAGACAGTAGCAGCCAGAATCGTCACCAACGACCAGGCTGACCACAGTCAGGAAAAAGTACTTATGAAGCAGAGACAACAGATTAATGAGGCAAATGTGAAAAGAGGAGATGCCAGGGTCAAACCACGGTCAGACCCTATCACGAAGAAAGAAGAGACAAAAGAGGATAAAAAAGGAAATCACGCTCAAGCAAACACGGTCAGAGACGCGGAATCTAAGCCAGCTGGGCGCCGGCTGCGCCAATGGAGAGTAGCGATGAAGACACTAAGCTAGAATGAGAAATCCAACTATACAAGAAGCGAGGCTTTCGAGTAGAGAAGGAAATAATTCGTGGTCATGGACTAGAAGACATTGAAGAATTCTCAAAAGAGAGCCTGGAGAAGATAAAAGAGATGGCAGAATTCAGGAAAGCCGAAAAGCTTATGCGGACCGAGGCGCAAATGAATCTCAGACCGGAGCCGACCATAACGTCAACTTTAGCCAAGGTAGACATTAAGGACAAGGACACGGTCAGAAAACTAGTACAAGCCTTGGACTTCGGCGAGACCAGAGTTACAGCCAGACAAAGCGACACGGAAATCGAGGAAGCTGCGAACGTGGAAACCCCATCGGAAGAAGAAGGCGGCAGCTCCAGCGAAGATGAGGTGCACCTTATCGAAGAGAAAGAGTTGCTGGAAGACAACCAAGAGAGGATAATCCGTACAAAGATTACTGATCTGATGGAAGAGACAGATCTTACTAGATTGAGGAAGATTGAGGCTGCGGTGGAGGCTCTTATCAATGATACACTGCCAGACGTCAGAACTTCTGCACCGATAGTGGAAGCTGGAGTCGACCAGGAATCACCAGAGTCAGAAATGCCTATTGCTGGAGCCACAATAGACAATAGAGAATATATAAGAGTCGATTTAGGAGGACAAGAATATAGAGCACTATTTGACCCAGGGGCTACAATTTCTTTAGTAGGCTCGAGAATAGCTGAGAAGTACAAAAAGAGATTACAACCCTGCACGATGACAATCCAAACAGTCACTGGCGGACTGAATCCAGTCCTAGGATTTTTGCCCATTCATTTAGAGCTAGATGGAATAAGCGAAACTCTGAGTGCCAGAGCTATAAAAGATGTCAGACATGAAATGATATTGGGCAAAGACTTCTGCGACACATTCAAAATAGATTCAAGCTGCAAAGGAGGGTGGCGAGCTAATGAAGGAAAATGGAGAGAATTCGACAGACCAACAGCCAGATCCCCGTCGGTCATTATCGCCGAGAGCGCCGGTATATCCGAACTCAGCGACGAGGAAAGACAGGAGATAGAGCAGTTGGTCGCCGGTATCTTGCCAAAAAATTCCGGTGGAGAATTAAGTTACACCGATCTAACAGAACATCACATTCTCGTCACTGACCCCACACCCATAAGATGCAAAGCAAGAAGGAGATCACCTCGGAAGATTGAGGAAATTCAAAAGGCAGCAACCGAATTGAGGCGTTTAGGAATAATCGAAAGATCAGCCAGTGATTATTGCAGTCAACCACTGTTAGTACCAAAGCCAGACAGAACTGAAAGGTTTTGCGTGAATTACATAGAATTGAATAAGGTAACTAAGAAAGTTATCCCTTACCACAGATGGACATGATCTTAGACCGATTGCGAGCCGCCAGATACCTAAGTAAAATAGATTTGAAGCAGGCATACTTCCAAGTGAAAATGGAAGAAAGTAGTAAGAAGTATACTGCTTTCGCCGTGCCCGGATACGGGTTGTGGCAGTTTAAACGCATGCCTTTTGGTTTATGCAACGCTCCCAGTACTCTGCAGAGGCTGGTTGACGTTTTATTCGGTCCTGAGGACTCTCCGAACGTCTTTGGCTACCTCGACGACATCGTCATTGCAACCGACACGCTCGAAGAACATAAAGACCGAGTCAGACATGTACTCACAAAACTAACCTCAGCCGGATTAAGTATCAACCCGAAGAAATGCGAGTTTTGTGTGAGAGAGATAAGATACCTAGGATTCATCCTGGATAGAGACGGACTAAGAACTGACCCCGCCAAAGTCGAACCAATCTTGAGGTGTCCAGTTCCAAGAGACTTGACAGAGTTACGTAGAGTGCTAGGAATGTTCGGATGGTACTCGCGATTCCTAGAAAATGAGTCTGAAATAAAAGTGCCTCTTACTCGTCTCCTTCGAGACCAGAAGAACTGGAAATGGGGAGAAGAACAGCAAGAAGCCTTCGAGAAGTTGAAAATATCCTTGACGAATGCGCCAGTTTTAGCCAGACCAGATTTTTCGAGACCTTTTACGATCCAGTGCGATGCGAGCAATGACGCAGTTGGAGCCGTTCTCACACAGGAGTTCGACGACGGAGAATATCCTATAGTTTACGTCAGTCGAGTTTTAACAGCTCCTGAAACAAACTATACGACCACCGAGAAAGAATGCCTGGCACTCATCTGGTCGATCCAAAAACTGCGACCTTACGTAGAAGGATACCACTTTACGGTGATCACCGACCATACTGCACTACGCTGGCTCAGGTCTCTTAAAGAGCCGAAAGGACGACTAGCTAGATGGTCAATCGAAATCCAGCAATGGGACTTCGATATAGTCCATCGAAGCGGCAAGAATCACGTCGTCCCCGACGCCTTATCCAGAATGATCGAGCCAGAAGTAGCGGCCACAACGACTATAGAAGACAAATGGTACATAAGACGGAAGAACGACGTCGAACAGAATCCCTCGCATTACCCAGAGTGGCGCATCGAGAACGATAAGCTGTATCGACACAAAGAAGATCCGATGCTCGATCCGATCACGCATCCAGACGAAGGCTGGAAGTTAGTCGTGCCAGAAGAATTGCGGGAGCGAGTGTTAACTACCGCACACGCGGAAATATCCGCCGGACATCTAAGCATCGAGAAGACATACGACAGGATCACTAGAGAGTATTTTTGGCCCGGATTATTCCAAGACGTATGCAAATTCATTAAAAGCTGCCAGACTTGCCAGGCTTACAAAATCTCACAACAAGCTACTCAAGCACTAATTGGTAAACGGTTGGTAGAGAGACCGTGAGCAGTGGTAGCAGCTGACGTCATGGAATTCCCCAAAAGCTCCAGCCAGAATAAGTATTTTGTAGTATTCCAAGATCTTTTCTCACGTTGGATAGAAGTCTATCCGCTACGACAGATCACTGGAAAAACCATAGCCAGAGCATTTGAGGAATTAATTTTGTTCAGATGGGAAACGCCAGAGTATTTGCTAACCGATAACGGAACCGAATTCATCAATAAACACTTAGCGGAGACATTGGAGCAGTATGGGGTGAAGCACGTAACGACTCCACCTTATCATCCGCAAGCAAACCCGGTAGAAAGGAGCAACCGCACGATCAAGACGATGATCTCGTCCTACGCTACGAACCATAGTCATTGGGACAAACATCTACACGAACTAAGACACGCGATCAACACAGCCAGACAATCTACCTTGAAAACCTCACCCGCATTCCTAAACTACGGCCGACACCCGACACCGGTGAAAAGCCTAAGGGCAGAATGGGAGGGGGGCTCGAAAAGGATAAGATTGGACCCGGCCGTGTGGGAGGACAGGATGAAAAGACTAGACGCCTTACGAGACTTGGTAGCCAGATACATCGACGACGAACGGGACAAACAAGGTAAACGGTACAATAAAGGGAGAAAAGTTGTAGAATTCCAGGTAGGAGACCTAGTAATGAGGAAATCTCATCCCCTGTCAAAGGGCAATGAGAAGTTCTCCGCTAAGCTCGCCCCGAAATACGGCGGCCCCTTTACCATCACCCAAAAGAAATCCCCCGTTGTCTATATTTTGGAACCTCTCGAAAGTAAAAGCCGTAAAGTTGCCAAGGTGCAAGTGAGTGACCTGCGAAGGTACGTAGCCCCCAGGCAACCCTCAACTAATTCACCTGATCCTCAATCTAACGCGATATCCCAAGTAAGTGCCTGCATGTGCCACACGAGATCTCCCAAACCCTCCGTTAGTACCTGGGGCATGGGAAACCCATCCCCAACTGTCTCAAAGAAACATACTAAAATCAGTTTCATTTTAGACATGGACAACCCACAACAGCCGGAGAAGAGGAGCTGGGGAGACGAGGAACCGGAGAACATTCCCCCCCCCCCGCAGGACCCCCAACAGGCGAAGGTCCGTCGGCGGACGTCGCTAGCATCGCCAGAGACCGAGCAAGGGCGGTGCAGCTGCCCGTAAAGAGGACCGGCCTGCGGTTCGGCGACCTCAGGGCGATCCCAACAGAAGCCAACCTGGACCCCCCACCCTACAGTTGCTTTAACTGCTGGAGGTTTGGGCACCAGAGCGGCGACTGTCGGGAATCACCCCGACTCCCTTACTGCAACAATTGCGGCAGAAAGGGAGTCGACATAGCCGACTGCCCGCGCTGCAGTGACCGCTACCGCGAACTGCAGCGACGACACAGCCACGACAACCAAAGGTCGAGGTCGGCTTCGCGCCCGCGCGCCACCTCGACCGTTACAGCCAGAAAAGCCCCAGCCGGAGAGGTTCTACACCGAGCCGATCCACCACCAGCGGCAGAGAGGAGAGACGGCCAAAGGAGGGTGAGCTTCGAGGAAGCGGCACCACTTCTCCCATCTACGTCGCAAAGGGAGCCAGCGGCAGCCGCCACCACCTCAGACGACGGACCGTCCTCCCCAAAAAGATCGAGGGAAACCTCTCCGGCACCAGTACCTACGGAGGCAAGGGAGCCGCCAAGCCCGTCCCGGGAGCTCACCGACAGGGAAATCCTGGAGCTCATCCGGGAAACCAGGAACTTCCCAGCCGACATCCGAGACGCCATCCTCCGTAAGGTGCTGAGGACAGACAAGAAAGGATGAAGACAGACGGCACAGCCAGAACCTATATAGGTGGTAAAGACAGTCGTGAGTACAAACTAAAAAAAATTTTTTTTTCCTCTCTCTTCCTTCTTGACTAACACACTTTTCTCCACAGCACGCTAACCAATTCCGGCACATGGTGTCCCGGCGAGCCCCTCGTCCTCTGGTAGAAACTTACCAGAAGGTAAGGTTTGGGAGGGGGAATGTGACGGTCAGCCGTCAGCCCCAGCTCGCCTGGACACCACCGGAGCCGCGCTAACGAAAAAAGCATATACTTAGACCCGGTGGTGTTTACAGGAGAACCAGGCAGAGATGAGGGCGAGCGAGAGAGAGAAAATAGGGCCAGAGCAGCAGAGAGAAGCAGCGCCACACGACACAGCTGAGAAGGAGCCACGTTCAGCGCGAGGCATGCGCGGCGCCGCACGAGACAGAGAGAGAGAGAAGCACTACGCGCGCCACAGCGAGAGAGCGGCAGAGAGAGGGAAGCCGCACGAGAGCGAGCAAGAGCGAAGATAGCGGCGACAGCTGAGAGCGCAGCACGGCGAGCGAAGCCACGAGGCGTAGGCGCGCGAGCGACCGCCGCCATGTTGGCGAGAACTGAAAAGAGAATGAGAGCGAGAGAGAGCGAGATAGACAGAGATAGCGAATGAATAATGCGAGCGTAGAGAGTGGAGGCACGCGACGAGCCTCGGACGTTATTGGCGACGAGTGGAGGGCTGCGGCTCGGTCCACAACGGTACGCGAGCGAAATATTCTAGCGAAACATTGTAAGAGAAATATCAGGCGGAAAATGTATAGTTGAATGCGACGACAGCCAGACAGAGCGAATTAGTGAATTTGAATTTCGCGCGCGAGGAGATTTAATAGTTGAGAGGGCGCTAGGACAAATATGTGCTATATGAGGCTATCACGTGATATCGCGTGAGCAGGAAAGTATAGCTAGGGAATACATGCGTAAGAAAGAGACAGAGAGAGACGCCGCGGTCGCGACGGCCGCGCAACAGGTAGTACAGCCAGTATCCAGTGAGCAGCAGATTCAACAGGACGCACTCCAGGACAGCTATTCCCTCCGCATTTACACGACATAACCTCCAGCATTTAAACTGTCGAGTTTCGCATCGCGAAGTAGTTCTGCGCCGCGCGATTTTCAGGGCACGAGGCATCATCCGAACGAGAGGACGAGCAGTCAGCCGGATTCACAGCCAGGTAGACGCTTATCTATTCGAAGTGCGCGTTCCCCCGTGTCGGCCGGACAATACTGCCAGAGTGTGCTTCCCGCACACTAGCTCTCCAACGTTCCTTATTTATTTTCTTTGTTAATAAATGCCAGGCCATTAAATCTGATATAGTGTGTATTTATTTGTCGAGCCACCCCGCATATCCTTCTTCCCAAAATTCGCGGCCGCGAGATACAAGTCCGTGTACCGCTGAGCAGCCGGCAAAGCGGTTGATGAACCAGGCGCCCACATCAAATTAAAAATTGACAATTTCAAATACGGTTCATCCGGCAGCCCGATAACAGGGTGCGACCACGTTGTGGAGCTCTCGACGGCCTCCTCGAGAGAGCATAAAAACCACAACGTCACAATGTTTACATGTTTTATGTTTGATAATTGACCAGCTAAACAGAAGTTCCTGTGACGCAGTGAAACTAAAGCTGTACTTTGAGTCAAGAAAGTATTACAATAGCTGGAATATCTGTCAAGATGAGACGAAGTGAATTTTAAGTCAAGAAAGTTTATAATGTCATATACTAGACGATAGCTGGATATCTCAAGTTTAGACCAGCAAAAATAAGGTTCCTGTGACGAAGTGAAATTAGTGAAGTATTTTCAGTCAAGATAATACTTTCTATTGACCTCACTGTTAATATTTATCACTTATGTATGAACAATGCATTGCTTATTATTAATGGTAACGTATTATCAAACTTTATTGAAGAAAGCTTGAATAGACTTTGATTAATACATCATTTACAAGACATGCTGCAAGAACTCAATTGTCAAGAATAATCAAGGGGCGCGGTAGCGCCACGATGGAGAGTATAAGGTATGTTAGAACATACGCCGCCATCGGGCGCTATAGTCAGACCCTATATACTTTGAATTAACCCTTTTGGAAATACGAGGTATGGTTTTCTCTGCTTTGGTAGCTGTGATTTTCACATATGAGGACTGAAATGAAAGCTTAGGCTAAAACTATCAGAAGAACATAAGAGTCATATTTTGTGAAATTGCTTCTATCAAAAATGATTGTGAATTGAAAGTTCGAGATCCCGAATTCTTCAACGAAATTTTATTCAGACCAGGAAAATTATTCTCCGCCTCCGCCGATACGTCATCGTGTGACGTCAGCTCTAGTATATATAGGTATACTTTCATATAGTTTATGTTGTGCTGATGATGGCTGGCTTATTCTTATATACATTTTTATTGTAGAATATAAGATAATACAGTGCTCAAGATAGATTAAAATTTCTAAGTTTCTTTTTAATTATAAAAAGCAGCATAATTTAACCTAAATTCCTGTGAGGAGGGAAGGAATTCCTGTGAGAAGCTAGTGACAACAGGTTAATGAAAATGAAGATCAATGAAAACAGGTTAAACAAGTGCATCACAACCCACTATGCAGAAATCTGTCCAATTCTTGGCGCACAACAAAACACACCAGAGTTGATAGATTGCGAAATTACATTGCTATTAAATCCCACTAATGACACCGTCAAACATTGTGACATTAGAATCAACCCAACGACTCAAGTACAATGGAAATATCTAGAACAAGACAAATCGTGGCTTTACTCTACCATTTTTCCAACATCTGTAACTTTCATTTACCAAGAAACACCCGAATGTAAAATAATTATAAGAGAAGCGGGGATTTTAAGAATATGGCCAAAATGCATTGCAAAAACCGCAACCACGGTTCACATATATTTACTCACCCAACATTCAATTAAAATTGACACAATCTTACCCTCTACTAACCCAAAACATCAAAAATGACCCGAAAATAAACATATTCAAAATCAGAAACAGCAATAACAAACTAACAAGTTTTAACAACGAAAGACCCCTAAATGAAATTCTTAATGAACTAGACCAAATTAGCGAACACAAACGCAAAAATTTTCAAAGAAATACCTTAATTTATGGAGGATTAACCTCACAAGTAATAATAATCATTATAATCATAGTTATAATCACAAAATCACAAACATCGAACACAAATAGGCAAAACAAACACCACAAATACATTAGGACTAGAAGCATTACCAATAGGAAAAGGTGCAACATCTAAATACATGACGAGACAAGACACACAAAAGACACAGACAAAATTAGCCTTACCGATACAAGAGGCAGAAACACCCTAACAACAAATTTCGTTTCTAGAAGGAAACACATTAACATGACCACTAAACAACGAAATCAATTACCATATTTTGTGACAACGAAATACCAATATATGCAATCATAAAAGAATTCGAATACATCGCAACACCAAATACGATTCACTATGAACAACATAATTACGAACCAGGAACAAAAAAGATCACAATGACATTCAACACTGAACCAGACGCAACCAAAGCCTATGAAAGATGAGCAGTGTTAATCAAGCAAAATTGATTCAAAAAACAAAAGGAATAAAAAATAGCAAAAAAGAGAAACATATCAAAAGAAGAGGAATCAACAGACATACAGTACAAAAAAGCATGCTCGGTGAAATCAGAAATACACGTAATCAATAAACCACCAATACCAATGGACAATCATCGACTATTCTGCACCCTACCGTGGGAATACTCAGAAAACGTAAAAGATGAAATATTCTTCAGAGCGTACGCAAAATATGGACAACTAGTATATCATTAAACCATCAAAGACAAAAAAGGGAAATTAACCTATGGATACGTGCAATACTTTAAAGAAAAAGACGCTAAAAAGCAAAAGAAGAATGTGACCCAACATACAACGCAGTATATTCAGTGCCAAGAAAACCATCAAAATCTAACAAAGAAAAGTACACCTAAAAACATAACAAATGTAACAATTACATAGACATAGACATCTACCAATTGCACGAGATCACATGCTCAAAACAAATGGAATGGAAAGAGAAACTACAAAAATCAAGAATACCAATGGCTACACAACAAACTGAAACCAAAGCCAATCCGATAGAAAATAACTTTTCGGAAACAATGGAGAACAACGTCATCACAATAATGGACATCACCACAGAAGAAATAACAGCAGATCAAGAAAACGCGTTACTTGACGAGACCAACTATCTAAACATGGACTTACTGAACATTTAGATGAGCAGACCCTATTGAAACTCAGTAACAACAACACAATATCTATATACATGTGCCGACCGAAAATCCAAAATATATTGTAATTAACACAAACACACACAGTATTAACACTAAATTTAGCACACATACGTTCTGTTACAGCAAAAAGCAAAGTAAATCTAACAATGGACACCATTAGCCTGGAAATCGACATACCAATTCGCTATTTCGAAACCAATTACCCAAGAGAACCCCTCGGCATCTCAATCAAGCATGGTTCATACAAAAATTGAAGACATAAACATTCACATAAAAATGATATACCATCATTTATACGTTTTCAAGCATCACCCATGCATTACGTACCGTGGCAATACAGAAGACCATTATATGCAGTAGGAAAGAAACATCATCTTTCAAGAGACAAACCAAAAAGTTTCTCTAGCAAACAATCAAGTGAGTCAGAGGAACCAGACAACGAAACATCATGGCCACCGTCCATGATGCTAAAAAGGTTTTCTTCTCCGTAAACGACGAAGAAACCAGTGAAAAGTTAATACAATACCTAAAAAGAACCGCATACATGGTTTACCACCATCTATAATGGGACGGGGACATGAAAGTTCCAGACAAGTATATCGTAGAAACCATTTTCCAACAATGAGAAGACATCGAAAAAATTATTAAAAAAGTATGTAAAATATTCAAATACGCAAAACACCAATGGCAAACGGACTTCGAGAAAAAACAACCACAAATCTAACCAAGAAGACGAAGAAGATGAAGAGCACGAAAGCGACACAGAAAACGAAGTAGACCAAGAAAATGAAGAAGAAGAAGAAACAAAAGAAGATTGGGACAAAGAAATTGAAGAAGCAAAAGAGCTAAAAGAAAGACAAAAAGAGGAAATTCCAAAAGAACCACAAGAAACTTGGACAATTGAATATGCAAAAGACATATTAAAAGAAGACAATAGACACTAAAACACAACAATACGTTCACCAACGTATTACGACACTACACCGGACATAAACACAAACAAACACACATGACCCAAACAGAATCTAACCATGAGGACCAATAGCTAACTAACCCTAACGCTATGCATGAAGCGAAAAACTCGATAATAACATAAAATTACCCATTGACACACATTACAAAACCTACGTTTTTCTTTGTTACAGATGGCAACCAGATAGCTCAACATACTGTACGTCGAAACTAGGGAAGACGACCCACTGGCAATAAAGGTCACCTACAGACCGTCAACCAATGTCACCCAGGTGCTGGACTATATAAAAACATTTGGCACCATGGATGACATAGAAGAAATAGTAGTAGAAAAAGAAAACGGTCAACGTGTGGGCAAATTGACCGCAAAATACAAGAAAAGAGTGTCTGTCAAACTCATCGTACTGGACAACTGCGCAGAAAACAGCGTCAGTAATGACTGAAATGGCCGACATCTCCATTGCAGAAAGGGATGAATTACTTGACACGATAACTGACAAAATAGACGAAGCAAAGACAGTGACATGATCTCACTAGCCGACTCACAACCGGATGACAAACAATCCAACGCCAGCACAACGACAAACAAACAAAATGAAACAGACAACCCACAACCTCAACACACACCAATACAAAACTCTGACAATGACGAGACTGACGAACAAGACTTGCTAGCGCAGTAGGACCAGCAACTGACGACCTTTTAAATCTCTCAATCTGGGAGGCAGACGACCGCGAACCAGCCGAGACAAAACACAAGACAGACATACTGACAATACTAAGAGCAGACAACCCAGACGCACACACAATGACGACCCTTTACAGAGGATCGACATTGGAAGCTGCACTGCTTTTACATGCTGTTGGAGCATGCAAGACATCGAACCTCATAAGTGCAAACGGTACGTACGCCATGACAGCGCACTATGAAAAACCCTTACCGAAACAAGACATCACAAACGTCGAAGACAGAGCACAAACAACAGGAACAATAGATACAAAAACAGTGAAAACAAACAACGAAGTATACGACTACGCAAAACTTAAAGTACTGATTGACGCACAACACAATCTACACAAAATGCACTAACACTTCACAGGATTCAGACGAGTAACAAGATTTGACGTATCCACACACCTGACAATAACAGACACTTTACAAGTCTTCATTCACTTTGAAACCATCAAAGCGGCAATGCAAGCAAGGAAAAACTGCTACACAATCTACAAATGTGCCTGGGGCCACTTGAAACAGGAAGTGACCAAAGGCAGTTAGACTCATCACCAAGCGTAGATAATAACGGTACCTCTCCCACAGCCCTCGAAGCGCTGACCAAACGTTTCGCCCTCCTCTGTGCCGCCAGACTTAGCACCTAGTCCATGGGTGCGAGAGAGAACGAAGTTGCAAGTGCAGCGAAGAGAGGGATGGGGGAGAGGTAAAATACAATTAGTGGGAGAGAAAGTGACGCGCTCTCTCCTATGCTTAATTGCGAGCCCTAGAGTAGTGCGCCTTGAGATCTGACCCAGTTCAGACGCATATTTTTCCAGTTGCTAATTTTGTAATTTTTTCATACAGTGGCCTGAGTGGCTTGTTTCAAATCTTTTTGACCAATAAATTCTACTAGTTTCCAAATACTTAAAATTGTAATTATTACCCGGTAAAACCTGCCTATTTTGGAGCAATAATGACGACGCCTGGCTATTTTGCGGTTTTCACGCTCGACTTACATATTTGTTCATTTGCGTCCCTTTGCCGTTGCCGAGCCGACCAAGCAGCCAAGCTGGCGACCTGATTATTGTAGCGGATACCTCTCTACAGCAAAAAGGTAAACATTCCATTAAATTTAAAGATCTCATTTTTATTCATAGTCTAAGTAACATTCGTGTGGCAAGAACAGGTTCTTCCTGATCGCACAGTTATTAGTGCGGCACCGCGCCTCTAGCACGGTCGCAACTCACGCTGCTCCCTTTCTCCCAAATTGGATCGTGCACAATAAATCTGTTAGACGCACTAAC
>JACCIB010000524.1:0-130042 GCA_018906965.1 Philotrypesis tridentata
TTGAACATACGGTTTGATGTCGACAAACATGTATCTTCTCAAAGCATTCTCCTTGCTCATTAATCATTGAATAAACATCTCGTCCAATTCTAGCAGTAATCTTGAACGGACCAGCAAATTTCGGTGCAAGTTTAGCATTAATGCCTTGAATTGCAGACGATAGAATACGATTACGCTTCCAAACCAAGTCATCGATATTAAATGTAACTTGTATGCGTTTCGCGTTATAATATCGTGCCTGCTTTTGCGATGCACGTTCGATATTCTTCTCAACATCTAATTGCAAATCAAATAGTTTACACATCCGCGCTTCCCAATTCTTCACAGCAAGCTTTTGAGCTTCTTCTCTTGCAGCTTTTTCTTCTTTTCGCCTGGTACTAAGCGGTGGCGCAGGGTTTTTTCCCATGTTTAGGAAAGCTGGACTAACTCTCGTAGACTCTTGCACAGATGTATTGTATGCAAAGGTTAACTCGGGCAAATACTTATCCCAGAGCTTGTGCTCCTCCTCAATAAATGCGGTGATCATCGTTTTGAATGTTCTATTAACCCGCTCAACTGGATTCGCCTGGGCATGATATGGCGATATCATCTGATGCTCAACGCTGCTTTCTGCCAGAAATTTCTTCATAACCTTATTACGGAATTCCGTACCATTATCCGACAGAAATACTTCAGGAGTACCAAATCTTAAAAACACATGCTCTTTCAAAGCCTTCTTGATACTGATACCATCAGCCTTACGCAACGGTATTACTTCTATCCACCGAGCAAACACATCTAACAGAATCAGTAAATAGGTGTATCCATTCTTAGATCTTAGAAATGGACCCATCATATCACCCGCTACAACCTCCCATGGTCCAACGAGTTTCTTTTCTTTCATGGTACCAGCAGGTAACAGCTGTTCCACTTTACACTGTTGACACACAGTGCATGACTTAACGAATTTCTGAACATCTTTATACATTCGCTTCCAGTAAAAATATCTTGCGACTCGCTCATACGTCTTGCGACGACCCAAATGTCCGGACGTGGGCTCGCAATGCGATTCGCGAAGTACTTGCAATATTTTATCTCTCGACACGACCAGCTTCCAAGCATCCATATCTTCCAGAACGTCTTCTAGAATTGGCTCAGGCTTGTAATGATACAATTTACCAGCAACAATCTTCCAATCTGGAAATTCGTGAGGCTTTTCCAAAGTTTGCCGATACATCTGTATATACCACTGATCTTTAATAGTTTCTTGAACGTCTTTTAAAGATGCAATTTATTGTTCCTCTAAATCATCTTCTTCAAACTTCCGCGATAACGCAACTGGGACATAATTCTCCTTGTCAGGTCGATATTCAATCTCATAGTCATATGACTGCAACTCCAATGCCCATCGAGCTAATCGACCATTAGGGTTACGTAGATTACAAAGCCATTTTAAACTTGAGTGGTCTGTAACTACTTTAAAGTGATAACCCTCCACATATGCACGAAATTTCTTAATTGCCCAGAGAACGGCAAGACATTCCCTCTCGGTAACTGAATAATTACGCTCCGCAGAGGTTAGAGTGCGACTCGCATAAGACAAGACGTAATCTTTTTCATCTATTTCTTGCATGAGTACCGCACCAATGCCGCTGTCGCTCGCATCAGTTTTGATAATAAATTGATGATCAAACGATGGTCTGTGTAACACAGGCGCTGTCGCAAGTATTGTTTTCACTTGCTCAAACGCGTCCTGTTGCTCTACACTCCAAGTGAATTTTGCTTTGCCACGTAGCACTAGATTCAGCGGCTCCGCAACATCGCTCAATCGATCCAAAAACTTCCGGTACCAGGAAACCATTCCCATGAATCTCTTCAATTTGGTCAGAGTATTCGGAACCGGATACTTCAGAATCGGTGCAACTTTCCGAGGATCTGGACGAAATCCCTTACGATTCACAATGACGCCTAAGTATTTAACTTCGTCACAGCAAAACTTGCTCTTACCTCGGTTAATCGTCAACCCAGCTTCCGCAATTCGCTTCAGAACTACATCTAACCAATGTAGATGTTCGTCGAAAGTCTCGGTCGTGGTGATAATGTCATCCAAATAAGAAAAGGCGTACGGCTCTAAATCAGGTCCAATGAGCCGGTCACTCAGCGTTTGAAAAGTTGCAGACCCGCCTACTACACCGTAAGTTAGACGGGTGAATTCGAACAAACCCAACCCAGATACTGTGAATGCAGTTAAATGAATATCTTCCTCCTTCATTGGTACCTGATGGTATGCTGCACTGAGGTCAATGGTAGAAATACGAGTATATCTCGCCTTCTGAAGCTTACTCAAGATGGTATCCATGTATGGCAACGGATACGCGCTCGCGGTTGTAACAGCATTAAGCTTCCGATAGTCAACGCAGAATCGGTAGGTACCATCCGATTTGCGGACCATGACTACGGGGCTTGACCAGCTGCTGTTAGAACGGCGTATGATTCCCGCGTCCAACATCTCTAGAACTTGAGCATGCATCTCTTCCTCAATCTTCCTTGACACTGGATAATAACGTTGTTTAATTGGTCTCGCAGACCCCACATCAATACTGTGCTGGATCAGATGTTTACACCCCAACGGTACTTCCCCAGCTGGAAGCCAACTGTCTAACAGCTCTTGTAGGCGTTTTCGCTGTTCTGAGGTTACATCGGCCAAACCGATGGCTGCGAGAGCGCTTGCTACTCCTTCTGAGAGAGCAGAAACTTCTAGAGGAACTGATTCGGTGACACCTTCTATTTGTAATCTATTCTCTCTAGGTAAAAGAATCGCGTTAAATGCTCGCATAAAATCTGTTCCGAGTACACATTCGGAATCAAGTGCACTTAAAACCATAACATTTAAGATTCGCGATTGGTCTAACACTGTGAACGGCAATTGAACATAACCATAAATCGGCACGAGCTGTCCATCAGCGAGTTTCGCACCTGGTCCAATATAAGTAACAATAGCTTTTTTCAGCGCTGAAACTATCTGTAATCCAATCGGACCTAAAGCGGTGCGCGCAGCTCCCGAGTCACAAAGTGCTCGTAAATGAAAATCACCAATAACCACTGGCATCCACCAGCGACTGCAGTCAATATTGGATGGATCAAATACTGTAATAGGCATCAATGCTTCTTCAGTAGCCGGACTTGCTTCTTGGGAGGCCGCTACAATAATAGGAGAAGTATGGGCCTGAACTACTTGCTCCCTTTCTCGTTTCCCGAGTCTTCTGATTTCTTCTCAGCCGTCTTATCCTCAGAGTTCTTCTTCTGCGAGCACTCCGGACAAGTTTTAGTTGTATGTCGCGGCCATCCGCACCCATAACATCTAACAAAAGGTTTACATGGACCCCAAGAGTCCTGGTTTTTATTATGATCACTTCTCGACTTCCTAGGAGCATCTTTCTTCTCTTCAGAAACAGCACTATCTTTCCTGATTGACTGTCAGATACTGTAGTCGCCGTCTTTGCTTGCGACTTCGCTCCTTTAGAGATAGACTTCTTACCTCAGTGCCCTTGTGAAGTAGAAGCTGAGAGTAACCCCAACTCAGCAATAGCATTTCGCACTGCCACCTTTATAGTTTCACCTATATCACCAGGATCCGCGATCGTCGCAACAGGTACTCCGCCTTTAGTCTCCTCCGAAGTCTCCCGAACAGGTTTTTCTTTATAAGCCAGTTTGGGCAATAAACATCTCTTAGGTGATGGAGGAGGCTTATAGTGATTCCTATCATGAATCAGCTTTTCAACGTTCCTAGCCAACACGATAAGGTCTCCTATATTCTTCACTTTCCTTTGAGGCACTTGCATTCTAACTTCTGCCAGCATATTATCATATATCATTTTCAGCTGTACTGCAACCTCCGGCGGATCATCAAGTCTACTCATGATCGCTAGCATCGCCATGATGTGATCACGTACTGGTTCATTTTTTCCTTGTGTGCGCGCTTGCGCTTCCGCTAATAACTTCATCTGAATGTCTTGGTCCATACCGTAGCTTTGCCTAGCATCACTGCAAAAATCTTTCCAAGTCTTCCAAGTTTGACGCATTTGTCGACACCAGATTAACGCTCCGTCCGTCATAACATGGAGTAACGCATTCAATGAATCCGTATCATCTAAATGCGATGACGCCCTACATTCATTCATTCTTTGAATAAATTCTTCAATGCAACTATCTTTACCACCGTCAAACTGGATTTTCCACTCACGAGCAATTTTTCCAACGTCACGATACGTTGGTCTCGACATCGACGAATATTCATTAACTGCCTTACTCGTCGAAACAGCTGATTCTCCTCCCCCCGAGACACACCTGGGGGTTCTCCTTGAGATGGTAATCTGTCCATTCCAGTCGTCTTTGTTACTTGACCGGGTACAAATTTTGTCACGTTAGAATTTATCTTAGTACTGTGAGCATCCGGTTCTCTATGTACAACAAACGTATCTCGAAATTGAACTCGAATCTGCTCTACCTCTTCTGTCAATTTTGCAATAATAACTTGTGAGGTCCACCATAGACTTTTCCATGCCAGCAGCATACGCATTCCATCTGGCTTCAGATTATCTAGCCGATTCACGCTGTGCAGCTAACTCTCCTCGCAAACGTGCAATCACTTCTTGATGACTATCTTGCTTCCTGTCTTTATCTTCAAAGTCGTCCTTATTGTTACCCGCGATGTCCAATCTTGCGTCAACGCTATCTTCGCAAGTGTTTCGCTGCTGAAGTTCCACTATTTCTTCAACTTCATTATGCACCTCTGCCATCGTAACAATGGGATTCGCTCCAGAAATGTCAACATCATCAATGGACCCTCTGGTAGACTCTAAATCGCTGTCTCGCTCTATCCGGAGGATATCATCTAAAATTTCTTCTTGCTGATCAGTTTCATCTAAATTTGATGCTTCTGACCCTACAGCGGTTGGCAATCTAAGTCTCACCCACGTCGTCGACTTCGTCTCATTAGACAGATTTTCTTCTCTCAAAATAATCCTCTGAAATGTCGCGTCTCTTCTCGACATTGCGATTTCGCTCGGTTCATCCGTCCTCACAAAATCATACGCAGTGTAATCACCACGCAATCGCTTAATTAACCTACCCATATTACTGTACCTACTTTCGTCCGTTATCAATTCAGATCTACGCAACAAATCATTTAGTCTATCTTCTGACAATGATATTGCCCATCTCTCAATTTCTTGATCTGCTTCCGCATAAATATTTACTCGCATCGCCATTGTAAATTTTGAATGCGACCACGCTAACTTAAACGAATTTTTTTTCCGTCGAAATCAAAAAATATACAAGAGATAAATTACGAAAGAAATAAACTAACAATGACTAAAATTTAAATAATTGAAAAATAACCCATTTCGCGTGTCGCTCTTAATTCAGTCACAGCCTCCTTCGTTCGACAATCTGTGCAATTCCAAATTACACTTACGTAATTTACCAACAAAACTACGACCAGACAAGGAAAAAAAACAAAAAAAAAATTCAAAAAAAAATTTTCCGATTCGAAAGAAAATTCCAAAATAAAATTTACAACAAAAACAAAAATTTTATTATCGAGCTGTACTCGAATTAAGAGTTTACTTTCTATAAAATTTAGATTCAATAAATTTCGCTCAAATTGTATCACGAACAAACAAAATAAAATAAAATATTTCGTCAATAATCTCAATTTAAATTCAATAAACCTACACCGAGAAATGAAGTTCAATTTCAAATTTAAAATTCAAACAGTAATTTACCCTGCCGGTAAGTCCACGCTTCACCGTTGCAATACGCTCCGCAAAGTATCTCGTATCTAAACCTATCTCGGTGATACACTGATACACGCACACATACAATCAGCTGAGCGCGTATGCTATATAACTGTTAGCAACACCAAAATCACGCTATCACACACAATATATAAAAAAATTAACCAGTCGATTTGACTACAATTATATTAAATAAACATAAATAATAAAAATAATATTTAATGTTAATAGGGAAACAAAACAATTATTTATAATTAATTATTCAATCAATAATATTAAAAAAAAATTACTCCCCTAATATAATTGCAATCTGAGATTCGATTCGCTATACTACTATTAATCCAGTAATTACGTATACTGATTAATCTTAAACATCAAGCATATAAATCACGCGAAGGGAGAATAAAACTTATTTCCCGAAATAATATTTCAGCCAATGCTAAAATTTTCGATAGCTGGAAACGCGCAATGTTTACGTTCGCGGACGACAAGTCTAGCCGCGCGATGTAAACACAAGCCAACGTTCGCGCTCACTCGCTATACTATACACGCAATGTATATCTCCGCACGCTTATCCGCCTATAACGAACACTCGCGATTTCGCACTAAGTTTTTCCTACAAAATTATTCCCTGCTCTAGCCAAATCTAACCACTGATGGGCGCCAATGTAACGGGGATTGACTACGTTAAATGTAGATTATTCTACTTTGATTCTCCGTGGGTTTTAGATAAAGGGGAACAGGGCTAATACGTAAAACTCGCAAATGAAACACACACGTGACGTTCGGTAAAAGGCTACTGCATATATTATGTTAATTCAATCAGAAAATTACAACAGAATAAATGTACAAGTGTGCTTCGTTAGCACGCAATCTCACGGTCAATAGAAAGCTAATATTGTTGAACGCGCTGGTGAGAGTGAAAGAGAGAAGCTGATACTTACAGGAAAAAATGCGGAGGACGCTAACACGATAATCAGCCTAAAACTGCGGTCGCGCTCCGATCCAGCTAGCTGGTAAACAGTAAGCTCTCGCAACGGTGTAGAGTATCTCTCCACTCACACGCGTAATCGCAATTATCGTAACGATAAACAATACAAAATGCCAATATTGCCGGGTAAACGCTTTTCTGATATACAGCACGCGCGCTCGATGCTCGAATCGAATCTAGCTTCGGCCTAACCTGACGCTACAAGCTTCTCTCTCACACGCACTCTCTCACCAGGCGGCGCGTTCACAAACCCATCCGCTCTCGAACAGCTCTGGTGCGCGGGAACATCTGAAAGAACCTTACATGCAAATATATACCCAGATAACAATAATCCGGCACTGTGACGGCACCACGACAGCACGCATGCTGCATGAAAGATGGCATGGTGACGAAGTGCTGACGCAGCACAGAGACGGCACTGTGGTGTCGGCTCGTGCTGGCACCAACATGGCACGGCGTGCCGTCGTGGTGCTCGCAAACCTAACCTTTAATATTATATTATGTTTAATATTATTATTACTAATAATAAAGGGAAATAAAATAGATTAAATTTAAAAATTAGTATTTTTATTTATTTTTATTTTAATAAAAATTTATATTAAAATGTACAAAAAAATTTAGTTAAAATTTTTTACGTTATTAATAAGTCCTCGACAAAATCCTTCTGCACCGCATATATGGCATGGTTATATGGTCTTCGTCTTCGTGCTGTAAAAATAAATTATAGACCATGTAAACACAATACAAAAATATATAACCTCACTTTGCATCATTTTAAATAGTAATTTTTGTATTTACTTACCAAAAAAAGCTGATTTCCTTGCAAATAAATTATCTGGATAGGCACACCACCAGGTTGCAGATATCCTGATACTAAAAATTCATCATAAAATTTATAAATATAACCTCAGTCAGTATGATTACTATATTCAATCATTTTTCTATTTTTACTTACCACAAAATGTTGATTTTTTTTCGCATAATCCAATTGAATAATTTTGTGATTATTCAATAAAATAATCAATAAAATAAATGCAGAAGGTTTTCTAAACACTTGAAAAACTTCTGCAGAAAGAGAGTGCGATGATGCGATGTTTGACAGCTTGGAGTTATTGTTTTGATGCGTTGATCATACCTCTTCCCCCCTGCATCATACCCACGCCATGAAATAAAGAGGGAGAGGGGGTAGTATTTGGGGACAGCACGGCGTGCTGGCACGGCGTGACGGCACGAGCGTGCTGGCACGTGCTGCTTTCTGGGTACAAACATATGCATTCAATAAATAGCATCCGGCGTGACGATACTCGTCACAATATATATAATGATAATATGTCAAACATTTCCCCAATCCATCAGCATCATTGCGTTATATATGCACGATTGCGTATATAATGCGTCATTGCGCTTCATATGTAATGTACCGAATCCGATTAAAAGACTACCTATGCCGCTTTTTAATATGTGATTTCTACATTTCAAGAGTACGCACTTTTTATAAATTTACTTTACTATTAATCAACGAATAACAAAGTTTCGTTTCGTATGACGTGATGACGGTCACTCAGGGTAAGAGAGGACAAGCTCTTACAATAACATACTGTCATTCTTAAATGCGAGCTTCCATGTAACAGCCCCTCAAGAGTTTTAGGGTGAGAGTGAGGGTGAGGGTCGACTGTGAATTCCAGCACGGTACCAACAAATGCAAGATACTTAACCTCAAAGGCGTAGGGTAGATTTAGTAATAGACGTAGTGCTTCAAGAAATAAAAGTTAAATTGGAGTCTGCGAACACGACAATATACCTACAGCTCAAGGAAAAATTAAATCAACGCATAACTGAAATTCGGTTAGCTCTTATCCCTGGTAAAAATAACCAATTAGAACCAATTACAACCAATTACATTTTAATCGGCTTAAATTGTGTTTGATCGGGCTAATCGAACACCAGATTTTGTGTTACTCGGTTTTAATCGGTTTTAATTGCAAATCGGTTCAAATACGTAAAACCCCGATTTTTTAATATTGGAATTAATAGGTTATAATGTTTCAGTAAAATAATCGTATATAATCGCAGCATTATTTTAATCTGCAATAGTGGGTTTTAATTGTAATCGGTTACAGTCAGTATTTAACTGATATTTTATTATTGGAATTAATCGGTTCTAATATGTCTGAAAAGTAATCATGTATGATCGGATTACCATTGAAATTGGTAATTGTCGCATCTAATCGTAATCGGTTACAATCAGTATTGATCCGATTTCTTAATAATGGAATTAATCGGTTCTAATATTTCATATATTGATTAAGGTCAATATATTATCTGGTTACTGTTATCAAAATTTTTAGTCCCCTATTTTTGGAAATGAGTTGAGAATTTATAATATGGTACAGATTGTTATGGTTTAAAGAATAAAAAATGTATTTTATTTACATTTGTCCAATATTATAAATTTTCTTTTATACTTTTAAAATGACTGAAAATTCACTTCCCTCTCTGCGCGCTTGTTCGGGTTTATAACAGACATATATACTACAGCCCGCGCGGGCGCGCATGCGCATTAAATACGGGAGTATAGGAGAAAAAAGTGAAAGTGTCTATCCGGACACAGTCCATAAAAAACGGACTCACAATCCGTGTGAATTCTTGGAAATTCCGTTATCTTTTATCTGGCCGTGCCTATTCCGTAGCCGTTTTTATGCCGTTTTTTAGTCCGTGTCGTTTCCGTGGCCGTTTTTCTACATTTTTTTGGTCCGTTTCCGTGCCGTTTCCGTTTCAGAAGCCGTGCCGTTTCCGTGCCGTTCCGTTTCCGTTTCCATTCCGTTTCCGTGCAGTTTCCGAGTGGTCTCCGTTTCCGTGCCGTTTCCGTGTGGTCTCCGTTTCCGTGGCCGTGCCGTTTCCGTTTCCGTGCCGTGCCGTTTCCGTGCCGTTTCCGTGGCCGTTCCGTTTCTGATTCCGTGGCCGTACCGTTTCCATTTACGTGCCGTTTCCATACCGTTTCCGTTTCCATGGCCGTGCCGTTTCCGTGGCCGTTCCGTGTCCGAACATTTTCCGTGCCGTTTCCGTGGCCGTTCCGTTTCCGATTCCGTGTCGTTTCCGTGCTGTTTCCGTGTGGTCTCCGTTTCCGTGCCGTTTCCGTTTGGTCTCCGTTTCCGTGGCCGTGCCGTTTCCGTGGCCGTTCCGTGTCCGTGCAGTTTCCGTGCCGTTTCCGTGTGGTCTCCGTTTCTGTGTGGTCTCCGTTTCCGTGCCGTTTCCGTTACCGTGGCCGTGCAGTTTACGTGCCGTTTCCGTGTCGTTTCCGTGCGGTCTCCGTTTCCGTGGCCGTGCCGTTTCCGTTTCCGTGCCATTTCCGTGTGGTCTTCGTTTCCGTGGCCGTGCCGTTTCCGTGCCGTTTCCGTTTCCGTGGCCGTTCCTTTTCCAAACTAGGTGGATATTTTAAAATACACGTAGATTAATTACCAAATTCGGTTGTAAGGAACAATTTCGCAGGTTATTAGTATGGAAATGTAGACTTCAGATTTTACAAATGAATCTACTAAAAGTCTTTTTCTTGTTTTGTTACAAGGAGACCAGTTCTCTGCGCAGATCTTTTCTTCTAGTATAAATAAATGAAATACATTAGCGCGTTTCGCACGTTCTAACCTCAAACTTGGTGATATTATGGAAATATGATGTCCACAAATTTTTTAACTTATCACAAAGTTTCCTCTTGGAGGAAGCAAAAAATTTTCGTTGGAAACTGGTACCAGTATAGAACCGTATTTTTATATGCTACTAGTGTTACGCGAACTTCAGCGCTCTGCGACTACAAGTTCGTTACCATTTTTTTTAAAGCGGATTATTGTTTGTTAGGGTTAATACTATATGTGGGAATTTTCGCAACGAAGTCAGACACCTGGAACTTTTCCAAAATGGCGCTCGAAAGGGCTGCCGACCCGTTACTCTGACGTAGGCGGTTTTATGTTTGTCTTTACACCCACCCACCCGCTCTCTGCGTGGCCTTCTAAACCTTTTTACCTGTGTGCGACCCCATATAACAGGTCGCCCCTCCCTTTGTATCGGTCACCCTTCTCTTCTTTCTAGTCAACCCTCCCATTTTTGTGGTCGTCTCTCCCGAAGAATATTGTACATCAATAAAATTGAAAATGTAAACAAAATCCCTTCGAAAAAAATGGTAGCGATCATAGAGTCGCAGAGAAAAAGCGCCGAAGTCCGAGTGACGGGTCGGCCATCCTTTCCGGCGCCGTTTGGAAGAGTCTTTATCTGTGCTGAGCGTCACATCGTAGACGAAAATTTTCTTGCCTTCGTTCACTTTACCCCCCTCCCCGTCCCAATAGATGTTTCACATGAAAAAAATACATTTTTTAACTTTTTTGCAATATTGACAATGTTCTGGGGTAGGTAAATTGTAGAGACTTTATGGTAGTTATCAGTGCACTAATACCTACTAATTCCAACAATAACATTTTTAGTGGCACAAACAATGTAATGAAAACCCCCAGGGAACCCGACTGTAGTGCGGAATCGCTCTACGCAGCGCTTCATTCCATTCCTCTGTTTTGAATCGAATTTTTTGTATTGGGCGGAACGGCGCATTGGAACGGATTCTTCTTATTGCTGCAGGGATACCCTAAGGTTTTCACCGTCTCTATCGCATCTCTATTGTGAGAGTCCGAATCAGTAAGTCTGCGACCATAACCTCTTCACAAGAAATTCGGTTCACACAAAAATGCTTGAGGAAGGAGAAGAATTTTGTATTATAAAAATTTAGACATGCTATTCTTAACTTTTCTTATACAAAAAATTTTATGCAACCAAATTTCAAACTATACATATTGAGTGAATAATCGAACCGATAACTAGACTCAATTTCAATTTCTTAGATGCAACCATGAATGCGCTTTTTTTTAATTAAAACGTTTAATTTAACAATTAATTTAATTATTGTAAATGAAATCAATTGTTCTTCTATTAAGCATGCAAGCGCATGTGATTACCCCAATACTGCTGATTTGCACAATAATTTTAATTGAATTTAGAAATTTATTGATATATTGTAGGTACATTAAAGGAAAGTAGAAAGGAATACACTTATGGGGTTATGACAGTGTTAAAATTTTGAAAATACCCATTTTTTTATTCACTTTTTTCATAGTTAATAGTCTGTAGAATATGGTTCTGAAAGCCGTTGTTGTAACGGAAACGGCACGGTCACGGAAACGGAGACCACACGGAAACGGCACGGAAGCGGAGACCACACGGAAACGGCACGGAAACAGAAACGGAACTGCCACGGAAACGGCACGTAAACTGCACGGCCACGGTAACGGAAACGGAGACCACACGGAAATGGTACGGAAACTGCACGGACACGGAACGGCCACGGAATCGGCACGGCCACGGAAACGGAGACCAAACGGAAACGGCACGGAATCGGAGACCACACGGAAACAGCACGCAAACGACACGGAATCGGAAACGGAACGGCCACGGAAACGGCGCGGAAAATGTACGGACACAGAACGGCCACGGAAACGGCACGGCCATGGAAACGGAAACGGTACGGAAACGGCACGTAAACGGAAACAGTATGCCACGGAATCAGAAACGGAACGGCCACGGAAACGGCACGGAAACGACACGGCACGGAAACGGAAACGGCACGGCCACGGAAACGGAGACCACACGGAAACGGCACGGAAACGGAGACCACTCGGAAACTGTACGGAAACGGCATGGAAACGGAAACGGAACGGCACGGAAACGGCACGGCCACGGAAACGGAAACGGAACGGGAAGCGGGTGGGAACGGAACAGAGAGCGGGTGGGTGGGTGTAAAGGCAAACACAAAACCGCCTACGTCAGAGTAACGGGTCGGCAGCCCTTTCGAGCGCCATTTTGGAAAAGTTCCAGGTGTCTGACTTCGTTGCGAAAATTCCCACATATAGTGTTAACCCTAACAAACAATAATCCGCTTTAAAAAAAATGGTAATGAACTTGTAGTCGCAGAGCGCCAAAGTTCGCGTAACACATATATAAATACGGTTCGATACTGGTACCAGTTTCCAACGAAAATTTTTTGCTTCCTCCAAGAGCAAACTTTGTGATAAGTTAAAAAATTTGTGGACATCATATTTCCGAGTCCCGCAATACGAGAGAGGGAATGCTTTTGCATAATATATCATAAATGTCACCAAGTTTGAGGTTAGAACGTGCGAACGCGCTAATGTATTTCATTTATTTATACTAGAAGAAAAGATCTGCGCAGAGAACTGGTCTCCTTGTAACAAAACAAGAAAAAGACTTTTAGTAGATTCATTTGTAAAATCTGAAGTCTACATTTCCATACTAATAACCTGCGAAATTGTTCCTTACAACCGAATTTGGTAATTAATCTACGTGTATTTTAAAATATCTACCTAGTTTGCCTAAAGCGGCACGGAAACGGCACGTGAACGGCACGGCTACATCACCGGAATAGAGACGGCACGGGAACGAAACGAAAACAGAAAAGGCAGGGAAACGGAACAGACACGGCCACGGATATGGCACGGAAACTGCACGACCACGGAAACGGAAACGGCACGGAATCGGCACATAAACGGAAATGGAAAGGCCACGGAAACGGAAACGGCACGGCCACGGAAACGGAGACCACACGGAAACGGCACGAAAACGGAGACCACACGGAAACGGTACGGAAACGGAAACGGCACGGAAACGGCACGGCTGCATCACCGGAATAGAGACGGCACGGCCACGAAAACGGCACGGGAACGAAACGAAAACAGAAAAGGCACGGAAACGGAACAGACACGGCCACGGAAACGGCACGGAAACGACACGGCACGGAAACGAAAACGGCCCGGCCAGGGAAACGGAGACCACACGGAAACGGCACGGCCAGGGAAACGGAGACCACACGGAAACGACACGGAATCTGCACGGCCACGGAAACGGAAACGGCACTTAAACGGAAACGGAACGGCCACGCAAACGGCACGGAAACGGAGAAACGAAAACAGAAAAGGCACGGAAACGGAACAGACACGGCCACGGAAACAGAGACCACACGGAAACGGCACGGAAACGGAGACCACACGGAAACGGCGTGGAAACGGCACGGCCACGGAAACGGAGACCACACGGAAACGGCACGGAAACGGAGACCACACGGAAACAGCACGGAAACGGAACGGCCGCGGAAACGAAAACGGAACGGCCACGGAAACGGCACGGAAACGGAAACGGCACGGGAACGGAAACGGCACGGCCACGGAAACGGCACGGAAACTGCACGGACACGGAACGGCCACGGCAACGGCACGGAAACGGCACGGCCACGGAAATGGAAATGGTACGGAAACGGCACGTAAACGGAAACGGATCGGCCACGGAATCAGAAACGGAACGGCCACGGAAACGGCACGGAGACGACACGGCACGGAAACGGAGACCACACGGAAACGGCACGGAAACGAAAACGGCACGGCCACGGAAACGGAGACCACACGGAAACGGCACGGAAACGGAGTCCACACGGAAACTGCACGAAAACGGCACGGAAACGGAGACCACACGGAAACAGAGACCACACGGAAACGGAGACCACACGGAAACTGCACGGAAACGGCATGGAAACGGAAACGGAACGGCACGGAAACGGAAACGGCACGGAAACGGAAACGGAACGGCCATGGAAACGGCACGGAAACGGAAACGGAACGGCCATGGAAACGGCACGGAAACGGACCAAAAAAATGAAGAAAAACGGCCACGGAAACGACACAGACTAAAAAACGGCATAAATACGGCTACGGAATAGGCACGGTCAGATAAAAGATAACGGAATTTCCAAGAATTCACACGGATTGTGAGTCCGTTTTTTACGGACTGTGTCCGGATAGACACTTTCGAAAAAAGTAGGTATAGGATATAAGAGAAATATTATGTGTATTACTTGAACTTTATTATTAATGCAATACATAACATGTACCATTTTTTATTTATTTATTGCGATTCAAATGTATTTGGCATACTACATAAGTAACGTGTATTTCCTATATCTATTAACATGACTTTACTTTTTACATCAACAATATTTGTATAAACTAAGTTATTCTTAGCCTGATTTTCAATTTTTTTTGATATGAAAAGCACCATTGAAAAAATCATGAGAGCACATTGAAATTGGCATTAATTAAAAAATGCAATCATTTTTGTACTGCAATATTTTTAAAATCCTAAAAAATTTATCGTTGATTAATTGAATATAACTATCATCAGTTTTTTTTTCCATGAACTTTTTCAACGTTGTGATAAACGACTCCTTTATATATACACTTATTGTAGGAAAAGCAATCGCCAATTCCATTAATTTTTGTAAAAGTCGCTTTTCCGCAAAAGGTCACGCCATTTATAATTCCTTCTAATACGAGGACATTTTTCTAGGGCAAAATAAACTATAACAAAAATTAGTCGTCCTTTCAGACGCATTTAATATAATGTGAGAACCAGACTTGAAAAGCGTTGACTGCAGATGCTTTCTGGATATTTGAACATCCATGCCTTTTGAGCCATTAATAAATCTTTTGAGATTATAAATAAAACTTTCATAGGGAAATGCAGAATTTTTAGATAAAGGCCCCGTATTTTGTACAGAATTGACAGCATGCATGTAAGCGTGTACATTGAAAGTCATGTTTTTTTCTCCATGCAACTGTTCAAATTCTAGTACAAACCGAATACAATCTTTCTCGCATTGATCTCGTTCAGAAATTGAAATACCACATTTTAAAAGAGTAGAGGTAGATTTTACTAGCAATGCAAAATGTTGTAAAGCTTTTTCATGTAAAAAGTCTTTTAAACAAGGTAAACTAAAAAATAATAACCAAGATTTTAACTCTGACGCTTTTGGCTTCATGGAACCTGCAATTATTCCTGCTCGTGGGAGCCTATGAATCTCGTGTACAGGATTAATCTTTAAATATAATTTTTCAATAGAACGCCAGTCTTTATTACTAATTCTATATTTACAGTCTGTTTTTTTCCATAAATTAATGAGTTGCCATACAATGCCAAGAAGTAAACCATGCATATATTCATAGGAAAAAGACCATACTATATCGAAATGCGGTAATTTTAGTAAAACAGAATAGCCTCTTATACCTTTTTTAAAATTTTGATCTTTAATTGCTTGTTCCATACACTGCAAATGATTTTTATGAAATCGAAGCGAACAATTTTGATTCTTTAAGTATCGAACGCCATGAGCATCCTGTACATAAAATCCTAATTGTTCGCACCAACTACAGCCGCAGTATGCATTAAACTGAAGTCGATTCTGTAAAATTGGGCGGCAAACGGAATCTACAGGAAAGCTGAGCGTACAAAATTTCATGATTTACCCAGTACCATTATTGGTCAATGATATTCCATACTTATACAGAGTATTTATTTGCTCTACAAATTTTGAAAGATACAAATTCATTAAATTACTTTTTGGTTCATGCGTAACCATTAGAAGACCAGCTAAAATAATAAATTGTGATTGAAGTTTAGATGATAATTCATTAATAGATAATTGCAATGGCCAAAAGCTTTTCTTCCCACTGTTTGTTAAAGGAGCACCATCTGTATTACAATTAAAAGTTAATAAATATTCATTTTTTGTTTTGTGTTGGTTGAAGTCTGACGATATTTTGTTATATATGGAACCTTTACACTCACTATTATCAGATGTAATATTTTTCAAAATATCATTAAATATTTCTTGATTTGAAAATAAAATTTTTATTTGATAAGCTAAATCAATAGTTGAAAAATAATTTTCGTATTTTGATGTTATCACTACATCTTTTTTACAATTTCCACAAACGCGTTTATGTTTTTTTTGTTGGCTCATTTCCGTTTTTTGAAAAAATAATTTTTTGCGAACAATTATTGCAATAATAGTGATACGAAACGTGTTCATTTTGAGGAGAAAAACATATAGCTTGCATATGTTTAGACAAACTAAGTGCTGAAAACTCTGCGCCAGTGCAAAATTGTAACATGCTAATCAACATTTGTAGAGCTTGATCAGAAATATTGAATCGCAAAGCAAAAGCTGTACACATTAAAATTATATCGCGCACACTAAGCTTCGAAGCTTGAAACATTATAGTGTCAAAATAACTAAGTCTTTCATTCTCACTATCGATGTTTATACTCTCATCGCAAGTGGAAAAGGAATCATTGAAGTCAGAGTTACTTTCTACATTATCAGTATCTTTAGAATTCAAATCTGTATCGCTAAGTAAATCTAAATCATCATACGACATTTCTTCATTAGAATTAACAGGATCAACAGGATCTACTTTAAGCTCTTGATGTTCTTCTACCTCGCAAATATCCATCTCTGAATACATGTCTGCAGAGTCGCTAGAGAGTTCATAGTTCAAAGTTGAGTTTTCTTCAACTTTCATTTGTCTTCCACAAATAAAGTCGTATTTCCGTTCTGTTCGTTTACATACTTCCTGTGGTTTACTATCCTTGTATAAAAATTGTTTGCATCGTTTAATCTTATGGCCTTCGTCAGAACTGCACGAACTGGTTAATAGATCATCAGACATGATTATTCTATATATTTAATCTGCAATAAAATATAAATCAATTAATTGGTTAGATCGGTAATATAAATAAAAAAATTATTTTGGACCGATTTTGACGCTTATTTATTATAAAATTTCGTAATCGTACGGATATACGGAAACTATAACAGCCGATTTCCATACGATTACGAATTTTTCTACTAAATAAGCAATAAACCGTAGGAGCATGTCTCTCTCCTACTCTCTCTCTCTCTCTCTCTCTCTCTCACTCACTCACTCACTCACTGACTCTCTCTCGCTCTCTCTGTCTCGCTCTCTCTGTCTCTCTCTCTCTCTCTCTCTCTCTCTCTCTCTCTCCCTCTCATTACTGCACCTCATTAAAATATTTATGCGTTAATAGCGCGTCCAGCACCTGTACTGCAGGCAATTGTCGCATCTCCCCAGCTGTCGTCAGCCGATCTTACGGCGACGCAGGAACAACACGATACATGCGTGGCCGGATTCTCCATCTCCTCTTGCAAGGAGAGCCAGGCAGCGTCCCTCTCGTCGGCCTCGGACTCTTGAATCGCCTTGAAGCGTCGTCGTAGGATCTCGATCTGACGACGGATCCTGCGGATGGCTGCCCATCTAGTGGCTATGTTCGCCACTAGCACCTCGCGTAGCCCACAGTTGTCACGGGTGGCCTCGTCGAGGCGACAACAGGACTTTATAATCTGCCCGCGCTTTTTTTCTATGGTACGCCATTTGGCGGAAATTTCGCTGATTAGTTTTTCTGCTCTACGATCGAACATTTTTAAGGTCTTTCCTACACGACTGGTCAGACTCGACTAACTGCCCCTCCGATACCGTCGTTGTTTTTAAAAAATGGCACATGAAAGTACATACGGACAATTGTAGGCGTAACTTCTCTCGGAGGAAAGGCGGTATTGGCCGAACGCGCATAAGATTTTAGGCGAAAAGGCGTAAAATTCTACGAGACAAATTTACGATAGCCTTCTCGGGTGTAAGCAGTGCTTTGCCGCGGGTAGCTAACGTACTTTTTTCGTGCTCTGCTATCCCCCTACTCGAGGTAGCTGGGATAACGTGATCCTCATCATAGGTTTACGACCCTGCTGTACGCTGGTATTTGAAGTAATTTGAGATTACTCATAGACCGTATATACGTGTACGGGGCAAAAGAAATTGCCCTCTGATTTTTACGTATTCAATGTGCCGTGAAAGTAAATGGGAGAGGATTACGGTCACTCGAAGCGCTTTAAAAGGGGCAGTGCTATGTTTGACCGATATATATTGTCTGTTTTTCGAAAAGGAAATACGTTGAGCGCTCTTTAAGCGGTCGATAAACGTAAACTAAATGCTGAGATGAGAATCGTGAACATTTGGTGGCGTAGTTTACGACTTGGGCGTTTTATCGGTAGCTCTTAGCAGCTAGACCTGTGGCTGCGTACGCGTGAAACTCGAGCATTTTTCGGCGAAAGCTCGATGCTCGCGTGTGTGAGGATTTTCTCACGTGACATTTTTTCTCAGTCGCTTACAAAAGCCTTAAGGAGGATTTTTAAACATACACGTATCGAAATCATCCCCCTCTACTTTCCTCCACCGGCTGCTGATAAAACTCTCCAGCGCGTCTACGCGTGCATTAGTCTTTTTCGAAGCAGCTTCTAGAACAGTTCGGAATAGAAAAATATGGAAGTCCCCATGGTAGCCTCCGCGGGTGTTCAAGTGCGCGCAGCGGTTTTCCGTATCGCCTCCGCGTTAAAACCGTTCGATCGTAGAGTGCGTCAGCATTGTGACAGGCAGTGGGCCCGTAATGTGCGGCGTGCGTCGTTTGCGGAGCTTCGGCATGAATTGCGGCTACTGTTATCCCTAGCGGGGTGTAGGTGCATCGCCAGGATGTACACGCCAATATTTAGCCGTTCTCCCGCAGTCCTGCGGATCGTAGGTGCGTACATTATTCGAAGAAATGCGCAACACTACCACCTCTTTTCTCGTATTATGGAGACATATTGTGAGTACATTTTTAATTATTTTATTCGTTAAAATTAAATTTATTTAACACTTTAACAATTTATTTAACAATTTTATGTTTTTATATTAAAATTAAATTAAAATTAAATTATAATCGAATTAAATCAGTTTAACATTTTTATGTATTTAAATTCAAATTAAATTAACATTTTTTATTAAAATTAAAATTAAAATTAACTTTTTAGCGCGTCTCGTACTCCTCGATCCGTCCGATTTAAACGGCGCCGACGACGACGGCTGCGACGATGCCGATGATGGCGACAGCGATCCCGACGTCGACAACGGCAACGACGACGTCGATGGTGAGGTCGGTGACGATGCCGCAGGTGCTGAGGTCGAGGAGCGCCGAGAGTACGACAGCGGTATCGGAGCATCCCCCGAAATGTTTTGCGACGTCGACGACGGTATCGTGAGCGTGGACGAGGAGCCTCACAATGAGAGAGACCCCGATGAGAGGCATTGGCTGGTTCGAGTCGTAGAAGCGGAAAATGTGCGCTAAGAGGAGGCAGCTAATGTCGCTGGTTTGTATATTTTTCAATTTTTATTTAAATTTAATTTTCAATCGAAAAGTTTCATTTAAGTTTAATTCTCTATTCAAATTTGTTATTTAAATTTTTAATTGAATTTTATTTAAATTAGATTGTCAATT
This sequence comes from Philotrypesis tridentata, assembly GCA_018906965.1. Lineage (NCBI taxonomy): Eukaryota > Metazoa > Arthropoda > Insecta > Hymenoptera > Pteromalidae > Philotrypesis > Philotrypesis tridentata. Next base: position 20,038 of record JACCIB010000524.1, read on the forward strand.
TTTATTTAAAATAAAAAAAAAAATTTTTATTTAAATTTAATTTTCAATCGAATACAGTTTTATTTAAATTAATTTTGTTATTTAAATTGTAATTAAATTTTATTTAAATTAGGTTGTTATTAAATTAGTTTTAGGCGACGATTATGATAGCGATGCTACATTTTTTGACGAAGCGCCTGTGCAACCTGAGGAGGGTGCGCAAGCCCCCGCTGCGCAGGTCTGCGGACCTGCGCGTGCGGACAACGAGCAGGCAGGCGCGCGAGCATGCGAGGAACAGGCACGCGGGCGAGCGGCCTGCGAGGAAGCTGGCATCGAGCAGGCTGGCGCACATGAATTAATGGCGTATCGTTTCTTCTGAGGCCGGTGAGGAAGGAGATAATACGCCAGCGAAGAAGATGTGATTCCTACACCCCGCTGCGTAAGTAGGCGGGCGTTCTTCCTACGTGAGAGCCGAGCAGATGGTTGCTTCGGAGTAACAGCGTCTCCCGAATCAGAAGGAGTCTGAGAGTTACATTGTACTTCGTAATTCACGCAAGGCGTTGCGATGATTGCCTGTAAATGCGGTCTAAATGTGCAGCGTTTGAATTTCGCGTTATCTCTCCCTCATACTTTGTACGTCGAGCGCGCATGCGCCGGAGCGAGGCGCGCATGCCTGGCCCCTGCGAACCGACCAATGGGAAGAAATCCGAGCCGGCACTCTCCTGCCCCGGCCGCAGCTTGGGAGCTCACCGACTCCCCGATATCAGTTTTCGAAAGTGGCGGGCGTTATCTTGCTGAGGATCCAGAGGCTTTGGTCACTCGGATATAAGGATAAGGTCAGTGGGTTGCTCTTATTATTGCGTTTCCCTCACGGGCTGGTGCGCAGTTCCACGCGCGACTTCGTGTACGCGAAGTCCCTTTGTCTCGCGAGCGCGCGAATATCAGCGAGTGCGGCTACCTTGATAGTGGATGTCTTCTCTTAGTTAAGCGAGCGAGTAATTAGTGCTATTCAGTGCGTGTATGTAGTCTACTCCGGGTTGTCTGTCGTGTGGTCGCCTTCGACGTACGGCTATCTCGTCGTCCGTCGCGCACAAAGAGTACCTCGCGTATCGCGTACCTCGGGCGAAGGTTGCCTCTACCTCGCGGTGCGTACGTATCAATCTACCTCGGGTACCTCGGTCGTGAGTTTTCCTCGGCGTTGCCTGCGCGGACGAAGGTTATCTGCGCGACGCGTAACTCGGGGCTATCTGTAGTTGTCGTGTGCGGTATACAAGTGTTTCGCGGAAATTAGTCGACGAGGACAAGGGGGGCCTCGTTCGACTCGTGTAGGATAAGGCGCGGGAGGTGTCGTAGGTCGTGGGTACGCAGACACGCTCTCGGCCTAAAGTAGTTTAGACAGCCACGATTTGCACTAAGTGTGGGCAATCGCGGCTATAGGATTAAAGCGTGAACGAAGAGTCGGCGGACAAAGAGTGAATGCGTAGCCAAGCGGGCATAGTATGTGTGAGGCCTTGAGACGCGCGAGAGGCGGATATCTACGTGGCTATCTGGCATTTTGTTAATTGTAAAGCGGTAATTGAATCCTAGTGTTGTGTGAAGTTTATCTCCTTGGCGGTGCGTGCCAAGGTGCGGACGGATACCTTCGCGTATTCATATTAATTGTGTAGCGTCGCCCCGAGTGGCCGAATACCTCGCGTATTCTCTTATCTTGCGGTGGTTGATTAGCCCGGGTTGTCTTTAGGTTGCCTCTGATGTAAAGAGTTTTTAGTCGAATAAATGATAATTTACTTTTGTCCATAACCACGCGATATCTCTCTCCGAACCACCCTCTCTCCTCACCGCGTTCGCGGGGCTGAGCTAGCCAGCCGGCCAATCCGCCCCATCCTCGAGTCCGTTAAAGGAGTCGCGAGACTCTGGCACTTGCAGGTAAGTGCCTGGCGCCACCGGGTTCAGGGGAACTCGAGGTGACGGGCCGATAATCATAACGTCACGCCATCCTTTTGGCCTTTCTCGTGTCCTGGTGCTCTGGGCACGAGAAATCAACGTTATAAAGTATACTATATTTTATTCAATAATAATAAGTTTTACAAAACGTCCGTGCTTATCATTATTTTATTAAGTTGTTAGAGGCCGCTTGAATTCCGACGAGGGGTTTGACACTCGTTTACCCGAAGATCAGGAATCGATACAGGCCGCCTTCCTATCGTGCGCTCTACCTGTTCTCGAAAACTCTCGTGAGCGAGAATTACGGTGGCTTTACGATATGGTAGAGAGCGATCCTGAATTTTTTCTTAGTTCGGATTACCGAGACGTTTAATGGCCAAACAGAGGACTAAAGAATCATTTGCGCAGGTTGGGCGCCTTTAGAGGATATTGACACCGAAAACATGTGCACGCCCGACGAAGAATATCGCCTGTCCTCAACCTGCCCCGATTCTACGGCCAGTGACCTCTTCCTGCAGTCAGACACGGTCTGCTCGCAACTGGACGGTGCTGCAACGCAGTCAGCAGCAGCAGCAGCAGCAACAGCTAGCGACAGCAGGGGGTTCGAGCGGCGCTAGCGAGGAAGAGCCGACAGCCGAAGACGGTCACGGTGAGCGATTTACCATCGTTTCGATTACGCGCGATCGCGCCGAGAAATTCCGGATTGACGCGCGTAGGATTACGGTTCAGATAAACGCCCCTCCGCGTAACGTAAATACTCTCGTCTGGCTCGAGCTCGCGATTCGCGATATACACGCCTATCTACGTGCTCAAGTACGGCGCGATACCGACAAAATCGGTGTCGCGATCTCGAGTGATCATTTTATGAGCGGAGATGGGGGCGTTTCTTATAGAGTAACGAGAGACTTCACAGCCGAGGATTTTTGGCTATTAATCGAGGTTTTAGTACAGAGCAACGCGAATTTCAGCATCAACGAATCATTCGTAATATGCGCAACGATCATCGAAATGTCGTTAGGGGAAGGGCGTCGTACAGGTATCGACACTGTGGCGCAAAAATCGATCGTCGGTATTAGAAACGACGATAATTTATGCCTGCCCAGAGCGATAGCTGTCGGGTTAGTTAATCTGGCGCTTTTGAAGAACGAGACGACGGCTGCTGAGTGGAATCGCGTGCGAGACAAGCGCCGCCCCGAGCAGCGCGAGCGCGCCTTGCAATTGTGCAGGGCCGCTGGCGTCCGCGTGCCGCAGCATAGTTGCGGTATAGAGGAACTTCGTCAGTTCCAAAATTTTTTAACTCCCCGCGACATCTCGCTTGTAGCATTCGAACAACGAAGCTTAGGAAACGGTGAGGCGCCTTTTTTCGACGGATGTTCCGCGCACACGCACACATCTGACTCGATTATTTATCTTCTCCACTCTGAAAATCATTACGATTTTATAAAAAATATTTTTGGAGCCGCGCAGACTAAATTTTATTGCGCACCTTGTAACCGCTGTTTCTCCTACGTAGAGGAGCATAAATGCGATTAAAAGTGCCCGCAGTGCTGCGTGGCACCGCCTTGTAATAAAAATCACATTCAGCGAAAATGCGATACGTGTAATCGTAGCTTTTTCGGTGACGAATGTTTCCGTAATCACACGATTGCGGGAATGTACAAAGCCAAAAATAAAAAGCTGTGCGACGTGTTGCAGATTTGCAGGGTGTGCTGCAAATGCATAAATACATTGCGCGGAACTCACGTGTGCGGTCGAAATTGGTGCCGGCTGTGCAAAACTGGTCATGGATACAATGAGCATTGTTTTATGCAGACAATAAAACCGCAAATTGACGCTGCTAAAAAGTATCTGTATTGCGTATCAAGTATGCGTATCAAGGCAACGAAAACGTAAAGATGCATATTCCAAATTTGTGCGTCGTTCATCTCGTCTGCTCTGACTGTCTGGAGCAAGATGACATGAACGTGCGGTGCCCCTCGTGCGGTGTGCGCGAACATGTATTTTTGGAGGATCCAATCACCCAATTACTGCAGCTTGTAGCACGGGACAAGATAGGATTCGCGGAAGTTATTTGTATCGCGCACAACGCGCAAGCGTTCGATGGCCAATTTATTTTGCGCTCTCTCGTCGAACGTAAAACAGATGCGAGCCCTTCGGTAATACTGAAAGGGCAGAAAATAGTGTGCATCCGGTACGGCCGAACTAATTTTATCGATAGCCTTAACTATTTTCGCATGAAGCTGAGCAGTCTACCAGCTACATTCGGATTAGGTACGGTTGATAAAAAAGGGTGTTTTCCGCACCTGTTTAATACACCCGAGAACGCCGAGTATATAGGGCCTATTCTGGACGCGCGGTATTATTCGCCCGACTCGATGGCGGTAGGCGAGCGGGAGCAATTTTTAGCCTGGCACGCGCAGATGCAGGCTGAAAATATTATTTTTGATTTCCAAAAGGAAATCATCGATTATTGCCGCATGGACGTGACAAATTTACGTCGCGCGTGTCTCGCTTTCAGAAAAATTTTTCTCAAAGTCGGCGACGTCGACCCGTTCGTAGTAGCTACTACAATCGCATCGGCGTGCTCGTACTTGTACCGAAAAAATTTCTTAAAGCCCAACACTATCGGGATCGTACCGACGGCGGGATACAGACGTGCGGACACCCATTCGCAAACAGCCGTCGAGTGGCTACTGTACTGCGAGCGCGAAATAGGCCGCGAAATCGTACACGCGGGTAGATCGCGCGAGTACAGGCTCCGCGAAAATATTATCGTCGACGGTTATCTAGAGCCCTTAAATCCGAGCGAGAAGGCTATTATTTTTGAATATCAGGGTTATATAGTTCGCGAGATTTGGGAGTGCGAATTCGACCGGATGAATCACCGGTTAATCAGCTGAACCCCCGCGATGTATTTTTCGGAGGTCGAACCGAAAATTTCGTCGCATCGTACGAGGCAAGACAAGGCGAACACATCGGGTATATGGATGTGTGCTCTCTCTACCCGCACGTATGTATGATGGGGAAATTTCCAATCGGCCATCCGCGAGTGCTGGTAGCGGCCGAGTCCGACGTGCTGACAGCGGGGTGACCCGAACAATCTCTCTGCCGTAGAAGGACTGGTAAAGTGCAGGGTTCTACCGCCTCGCGACTTATACCATCCTCTACTCCCCGTAAAAATGCACGGGAAGCTGCTGTTTTCACTGTGTCGGACGTGTTGCGAAGAGCAGCGGCAGAGCGATTGTTCTCACGAGTCTGTTCGCGAGAGAGTATTCGAGGGGACGTGGCTCTCGGACGAACTTTATAAGGCTATCGAGTTAGGTTACCGTATCGTAGAAATTTTAATTATCTGGCAATATGAAATCTCTCGTTACGATCCTCTAACGGGCGAAGGAGGACTTTTTGCCGAATATATTAACACCTTTTTAAAATTAAAACAGGAGGCATCCGATTATCCCTCGTGGTGCGTCGACGATACGTCGAAGGCGCGGTATATTCGCGAATACCGCGAGCACGAGGGAGTCTCGCTTGACCCTGAGAAAATCTAATCGAACCCCCGGGTTTAGAAGTTGTGCGAAAATGGCTCTAAACTCGCTGTGGGGAAAACTCAGGCAGAGGAATAACCTCCAACAAACCGTGATCGTAAAAAACCACAAAGAACTGCTCGAGCTACTTACCGACGAGGAGAAAGAAATTGTCGGTATAGTTATTGTCAATCCGGAAGTTCTCTACATGAATTGGCGCTTTATTGACGATGCGATAGAATCGGCTCCGAATACGAATGTAGCGATACCCGCCTATACAACCGCTCAGGCGCGCTTAAAATTATATAGTTATTTGGAGAGGTTAGGTCCGCGTGCGTTGTACTGCGACACCGACTCGTGCATTTTTGTTTGTACGAATAACGTCGGTGAATACAGACCTTCTCTGGGCGCGTTTCTCGACGAAATGACAAACGAGCTCAACGAGGACGTATTTATAACGCACTTTTTATCAGGCGGACCAAAGTTTTATGCCTATAAAACTCTCAACCTCGGTAACGGCGAAGTTAAAGAATTTTGCAAAATTAAGGGGGGATAAGGCTTAATTTCGCAAATTCTAACGCAATTAATTTCCGTAGCGTTAAGTTATTATTAGAAAAATATTTTAACGAGCGCGAGAGCGGTTGCACGATAACGCTCGAATTCGAAAAATCGGGAGAATGCCTGCATCGGGTAGTGACAAGAAGGGAAATAAAATCGTGCAGTATTGTGCTAAAAAAACGGCGATTTATTTCACCCTCTTTGTCACTACCTTTCAGATATCGCTGATAATGTATTGTAAATTTCTGTAAATATAACATTATTATTATTATTACTATTATTATTGTGATTATTATTGTGATTATTATTATACTCGTTTTATTATATAATTAATAAAAAATAGTAAAATACAAAAATATTTTATAAATGATTTTATAAATAAATATAATACCTTTTACATCCTCTTATTTTAAATAATACCTATTAGCTATATCTTTCTTAATATTTATAATTTTAATTCAAGCACGATTGTCGGTAATTGAAGAGTTACAAAATTTTCGGACTTGTCACAAAAATATTTTCTTTGCTTCTTGTAGGCGAGTAAACGCGCGAGGATACTTTACGAAATAGTTTTTGTACTCGAGAGGTCTGTATCGCTAGCCGCTCTCGAGGAATCTACTTTACATTTGCATTCCAGATTACACATAAGCTCGGTGCGGTGCGAGGGATGTACATAAAATTGCCCACTTTCGCTATGATTGGCGTGTTCGGAGAAGGGGAAGAGGAAGCCCGTGAAGTTCGTTATCGCCGAGTGCGTGAGGATAGATTCAGGTAGAATTTGGGGCGTGTTGCGAGTACTTGTCGCTTATTGTAATGATTTTGGGGAAAACGGGGCTAACGGTGCTCTTTCGAAAGCCATACGCTAGTGTGAGCCGAGCAAGATTTTGCCTACACTGCTTAGCTGCATTACGTAGAGGCTTCGTAAGTTATTACAGTTATTTGTACGAAATTGCGCGCCTCGGTATTCACCACAGGATAGTCTCAACGACATTTTACTTTTTTCTACGATTTTAGCTTGTACAACAGCCAACTACGCGCCTAGTATACATATATCTATTTACGCGCAGATGTACGCTACTCCGCGACGCGCGGGCGCGGTACCAGCTAATCCGCGGCGCACGCAGTATAAAAATACATTTATTGTATAAAAATACATTTATACATAAACTCTCATTAGTCGAAAAATGGACGCGCGATGGCGACATCCGTTTACAGCCTGCATAGCAGGACCGACAGGAGCGGGAAAAAGCTGGTTCCTGAAGAGTTTTCTCGAGTATTAGCCGCAAATGTGCGACGCGCGTTTCGACAGAGTCCTACTATATTACACCGAGTGGCAAGAGGCGTACCGCATGGAATTCAAGTTTGGCGGATCTACTATACTGATCGAATTTCACAAAGGCCTGTCGCAGCGGAGCGAATACTCGAGCGATACGAGTAAGAAAAAGCTGTTGATTTTGGACGATCTGATGCGCGAGTCGTCCAGCGAAATCGTGCTCGACTTATTTTCGCGTTCGTCTCATCATCTCAACTTGTCGGTTTTTTTGGTGACGCAAAATATTTTTCATCAGGGAAAATCGCAACGAGACATTAGTTTAAATTCCAAATACTTGGTCATATTCAAAAATCCGCGCGATAGAGCGCAGATTCAACACTTGGCGCGCAAAATTTATCCCGAGGATACGAAATTTCTGCAAGAAGCTTACATCGACGCTACGCGAGGTCTTCATTCCTATCTCTTTCTCGATCTAACTCAAGTTACAGCAGACGATTTTCGAGTACGTACCTGCATATTTCCGAGCGACAAAGGACAGTACGCTTATATCCCAAAGTACGGGAAATCTCGTTAAAAATAAAAAGCGCACGCAGCGAGTCGCTATCGTGCAGTACTCGTAAAGCTATGGCGAGAATAATATCGCTAAGGCGCGGACTCTGTTGCGTTCCTGCAGGTAAATATTTCAGTAAGAAACGCGTGGCAGTGCTGAACGCACTTTGTCACACCGACGGACAACAACGCACGGCTTTGCTGCGCACCGCTGACAAAAAAACTCGTACGCTGCATATGCGAGTGCGCTCTGAATATCTTGCAAGGAGTCGTTAAGATCAAAGAATCGCAAAAACGTCGTCTCAAAAAACACAAAAACGTTTTGAGAAAATTGACCGAGATTGAATTCAAGAATAATCGCAAGAACAAAGCGGCAGCGTGGGAGAAGAAAAAACGAGTTCTGTTGCAGCACGGAGGAGCTTTTTTACCGATTCTTTTGGCACCTATAATAGACGCACTGGTCTCGAAATTATTTAAAACCGATTGACAACATTGATCACGCGAAAAAAATGATTGTCGTCCCAGAGGACGTATTGTCCAGAATGCAGAACGTTCAGGCGGCAACACCCGTGGCCACCGTGCCCGTTACCGGTGTCGGTAACGAGACATGCGATAACACCGCGCAAACTCGACTCTAAAATGCACGCGATTCTACATTCGAACAAATTTACCGACGAGCGTGAAAAATGCCAAAATTATTTGCAAGTTTTGCGGCGATAACTATTTTTTTAAGACACGGAGCGCTACGCAGCAGAACACTATAGCGAGCGCAATATCGACGAAGTAGAGGCGCCAACGACCGACGATTTCATACTAGACAACATACCCAAGAGTCACGTGCGAAAAGCTCGGCTTTTACTGAGACATTGGAGATCCGCGGGCGATCGGCTCAAGTGGGACGTCGCGGGGAGAGTCAGTATAGACGGACAGCCTATTCAAGATTTGGACATTATAGAATTGATCACCGACGTTGTAGTACGCAAGAAAAATCGGAGGAAGCGTTCGTCGGATGATTACCGTTTGCCAAATTCGTTAAAACAGTCGAGACGCCGATTAATGATATCGGTAACTCCGAAATTGTGAAAATTGGTAATATTCTAACAGAGCCTGTGAATACAAAAGTAAAACGACGAGTTAATCCGTTAACCGACGGTCATGCAAAAGTGAAGCGTCAAGACAGGCCGATAGCCGACGAACGTGCAAAAGCGGAAATGGCTGGATAAATCCGTAGCCGACGACGAGGACCGCGCGTGCGACGATCCTATGGATATCAGCCTTAGTTGTACCAAAGCCAAACCGTCGCCTATTTTAACGAGAAACCGAGCGAAAAAGAAGTGGCTGCATTTAGATTTTTAAAATTGGTAGCTAGAAAAAATATGTCTTACGAAAAACAGTATTAGGACGTATCGCACGAAGCAGGCTACGTTGGAGCCCGCAATCTCGTAAGCGTAAATCGTAAAGGAAAATTATTGAGCGAAGCTGACAAAAAAGAAAAGGAAAGAATTTACGAATGGCTCAGTAATCAAGACGCGTATACGCTTCACAGGCCTGTGCAGCGCAAATTTCCGCGATTAAGCTACAACGTAAGCAATATCGACGACGTGTGGGAATGCGATTTACTTCAATTGACTACTATTAAAGAGCACAACGACGGATACTGTTATCTGCTGGTAGTAGTAGACGTGCTGAGTAAACAAGCATGGGTATAGCCTGTGCGCGACAAGACAGCGGAAAATGTTACATCAGCTTTCAAACGTATACTTTCTCGAAGCGAGGGTCGCGTTCCCGTCCTCTTGCAATCGGGCAAGGGAAAAGAGTTTGTCGCATCGCAGTTTCAAGATTTTTTAAAAAAGCACGGCATCAAATTCCGTACAGCGCGTAATCCCGATATCAAAGCCGCTGTTGTCGAAAGGCTGAATAGAACCATTCGCGAGCGCATGTGGAGATATTTTACGCACAAAAATACAAAACGATACATCAACGTGGTGCAACAAATCATCGAGGCGTACAATCACACACGGTACAGCGGTACTAAGAGGCGCCCGTGCGACGTAAACATCTACAGTGCTCAAACAGCGCGAGAGAATTTAGAAAAACGCTCTCGATTGCAGACGACTTACAAGTATCGAGAGAAGAGGGCGTCCGAGGCACTCAATAAATACAAGTCCAGTTCGTACGTACGCATTAGTCATACGAAAAATACTTTCGAGAAGGGTTACGAGAAAAACTTTAGCGAAGAAGTTTTCAAGATCAAGCGCGTTTCGATTAGACAGAATCTACTCACGTTCATTCTGGAAGACTTGAACGGCGAAGAGATTGACGGGTTTTTTTATATCGAGGAGTTGGCACTCGTCGGTGCTAATCGCATGTCGCATTCTGAACAATTTCAAATCGAGCGTGTGATTCGCACAAAAGGCAGCGGCTCCAAGAAACAACTATTGGTCAAGTGGGTTGGATATCCCGAAAAATTCAACTCGTGGATTCCGGCCTCAGAAGTCTCAAAAATTTAGAAAAAATGGATTTCGACGATTTTTATATAGTTTTACCGAGTAACAACAGCAAGTCGTATTACAGCGACAACACCACGGCTTGTTTTACGACGCAGCTCTCCCGCGAGATTGGGTTGAGCGGCAATTGGTCGATCGGCCTAGTCGAGATACACGTCCCGTGCACTGTTAATCAGATCCAAGAATCCGAAGCGTTCTACACCTTCAAACAGAGCGCAAATGCTAAGGACGAGCTGCAGTTTTTCTCTGAAGGAAATTACGATAACGTCGCTGAACTAGCTCAAGAAATAAATAAAACGAGCGTGTTTCACGATCATCTACGTCTCGAGGAAGCGCCTTTTCAAAAGGGTTATTATATACTACGCAGAAAATGCTCGTGCAAGGACCCTTACTTTATAACATTCAACGAAAAATTGCGCCGTATCTTTGGTTTCCCCGTAATAACTCGTCAAAATGGGACTTTTGTAACAGCGGAACTGGAGAGCGTTGTCGCTCTGGCCGACAGGCCGGCATCGCTCTCTCGAGCCATACCCGATCAGCTTTACGTCTACACTGATATTTGCGAACCGCATACCGCAGGTGACACGCAAGCATCTCTTTTGCGAATCGTCTCGATAGACAATTCAAAAAAATATAGGCTTGCCAGTATCGTCATGAGACATTTTTCACCAGCTCAATATATACCTCTCTTGCATCACAGCTTTTACTCGATCGTGATAGATATAAGAGACAAGCACGGCGCTCCAATATCATTCGAATACGGGACGTTGATAGTTACGCTTCATTTTAAGCGTAATCGATGAAATGAGTCATTATATTCGCTACTACGACGAACAAATTGGCGGCGGGGGAATGAGACACGGTTTTTCCGGATCTACGTATCAGCGCGGCCGTGGTGTAGGCGCTTGGCTAGGCGGGTTATTCCGCCGCATTCTCCCCTACATCGCGTCAGGGGCAAAAGCAGTGGGAAAGGAGGCTGTACGCGCAGGCTTAAACGTTTTGGACGACGTTGCAAACACTGGTTCAAATTTCAAGGAGGCGTTCAAGTATCGGGCCAAAGAATCGGGCCGAAATTTGAAGCGAAAAGCGGCTCAAAAAATTGCAGATATGATAAAAGGCTCAGGTTATAAAATTTGTTTTAGCTGATCATGAATTTCAGCTATCTTTGTTTCAATTCTGTAATTTGCGAGGTATCCTTCAGAATCAGAAGTAAACTCTAATTCACTCAAATTCTGAATATCTTCTAGCATTTATTTTAACGTTTCATTAGAAGGGTTCACTGTTATACTAGTGATTGATTCAGAATCTAATCCGAGCTCAGATATGCTTTCCTGTAAGTATTAAGAACTTTTACAACAATGCATCGAAACAGTGGATCAAACAAAATGTCAAGGCGCATTAGACACAGACATCGTTAACCTAAAAATAGAAATGCTACAATCGACACGGAACATCATAAACGACACAATCAAAAGCATAGGACTAACAACGTATCCAACAATCAAGAATCCTTCCAGTATTAGGACCAAACGACTGATACCACTAGGCTTCGTAGTATCAGTTAGCAAAAGCCTATTCGGATTAGCCACATTAGACGACATCAACACAGTCAACACCAACATTGACCAACTATTCCAAGACCAAAACAAAATAATACATTTAGAAGAAAAGAACACCCTCATCATCTCGACCAACTTTGATGAATTATACAACATAACCGAAAAGCATGAAACCATGCTTCAAGCGTACCAAAAATCGCTGACATACACAATGCAAACACTCAACAAAGAAAACGAAGAACTAAAATATTTAATTTTCACATCTGCATACTCAAGACTACTCGCCCACATAGATCATTTAATACATTGCAACGAAAAACTACTAGACATCATAAAAAACTTGAAACAAGCCAACATTGACCCAAACCTAATCAACAAGGACACACTTCAACAAATCACAACAGACATCAAGCGAGTCACAGATGATCTAGACCTACCAATACCAGCAGAACACATCAGGACCGAAGAAATCATCAAAATAGCCAAAATAAATGCCATACACCAAAATAACAAAATCATTGCGATAATGCATATCCCACTAGTCGACAGAACACCATATCAACTCTATAGAATGCATAGAATATCAATTCCGCAAACAGACAAAAATGAATCACTGGGATCAGCATACATAAAACCAACAAATATGTACATAGCAGTAAGCAACGACCAAGAAAAATTCACAAAATTCGATGATCTCAACAAAAACGCGTGCATAAAAACTCATTATGCAAACATATGCCCAGTATTAGCACCATTTCAAGACGTACCAGCACCAACAGATTGCGAAGTAACCCTACTACTAACACCGCACAAGAAGACGTTAAAACATTGCAATATCAAATACAGCAACAACGAAAAAACCCATTGGACCTACCTGCCATATACCAAAGCATGGCTTTAATCAACAATCGCAGACCAAATGAGAATATCATGCATCCAAACCGAACCATAATACATCCAACTCACAGGCGCAGGACTATTAACAGTATCACCTCAATGTACAGCAAAAACTGAGGAAACCACTATCTACGGAGAATATACCAAAACAACAAACGTGACCCATATCTATAAACCAAATCTAGAATTAAACATTTTAGAAATCTATCCACAATTAAACCAAACGAACCAAATTGCCGAATTAACCGTACCAAACTTTCCCAAATCAAAATGGATAACATACAACAACAGACCCTTCAACGAAATTCTCACAGAATTCAAACACCTCTCACAACATAAAAGAAACATCGATAACACACACAATTTCATCTATGGCGGAATAACGCTACAACTCATAATACTAATACTTATAATAACCGTACTCATAAAAAACAAATTTAAATTAACCCTATAATGCCACAAAAACAATAAAAACATTACAAAAACCAACAAACCTAAAAATAAACCAAACAAAATCGAAACGACAAACTTCACGAAATTAAAACAACAAACCACACCAACGCATACACGCAAAACAAGCAAATCACCACAAACACAACATAAAAAACACATCCCTCCCCAACCAAATTGCAGAAACAGAATACTAACATCCAAAATTTTACTAACACTGTCAAAACAAAACAATAATTTCCATTGTTCAACATAAAGCACAACATCAATAGAAGAATCATGGACCAGACCGCACCAATATCAATCTTCACCAAAATCAACACACCAATATGGATGGTCATCAAACAATTTGAGATGATCGGACCACCACAAAAAATCGAAATAGAAAAACACCGCACGGACCCATCCAGCAGGAAAATCTCACTTAAATTTACAACAAAACGAGAAACCATCGAAGCAAACCACCTAAAATCAGTATTAACAAAAACCAAGATCCTACAACAACTAGCAAGAAAAACAAAAATGGACCAACCCATCAATCCACAGCGCAACACAGGACCCTCAATTAACCCTACAACAACACCAAACGTCAGATCAGAAATTCATGTCGTAACCAAAATCGACATCAAAAACACAAGATTATTTTGCCTCTTACCATGGGAAGGCAAAGACAAGGAAAAAGATGAAATGTTCTTTAGACATTTCACACAATTCGGAGAAATGGTATATTACAACACCGTTAGAGACAAAAAAGGCAGACTCTGCTACGGATATGTCCAATACTTTAACGAAAAAGACGCAGAAACAGCACGGACCACCAGTTACCCTATCTACAAAGCCACATTTGCTGAACCAAGAAAAACCCTAAATACAACCAACAACTCATGGAGACCAAATTCCATCAACAATGTGCAAAAAGCATCGAGATGGATATTTATACAATACATGAATACACGTGTACCAAACAACAAGCATGGAATGCAAACGACGAGAACCCATACTCAGGTCATCATTCAAATCTACTTAACATCGAAGAAACCAACATAATCACGCCACGCACGTCACCAAAACACACAGACCAACAACCGACCAAATTACAGACACACCCGACCAAAAGAGAAGCTCACGTATTACCGAAACCCATTAATGACCCTCAAACGCAGACAAACCAAAATGTCGAAATATTAGATATAAGCAATTACAGGAACATAGATAGCGATGACATGAGCATAGATTAGGACCCAAATATCACTATTCTTATACATAAAGCAAAACCAACTTTGTTCACTTCTTTACCAAAAATCAGACCCAATATTAAATTCAAGTACCGTAATAAAAATAATAAACCAGCGTATTATTTTTGTTTTACATATAAGACCAATTTTTATTCTTACCAAAGCGAAACTATACTTAATTTAAGTTTTAGAATAAGACCAGACATTCAAATACCCAAAAACAAAGTAATAGACCAACATATTATTTTGTTTTCAGATGACAGAACAAAACCACCCCAACAAAAGTGAGAAAGGTGAAGGAGCCTCCGCAACAAGGGCGCCAAGAATATCTTGGCGCATCGAGAAGATGAGCTACAGCAAGAACGAGACTGTAGAGGTGTTGTACAGCGGATCCCTAGAAAAAACCATGGCAGCGGTCGTAGAATGCGGAGCAGGGACCATCCTCAACATGACCTCAGGTCGGTTTATGATCCAGTTCAAGAGCAGGGAATCAACCATAAAAGCACTGCAACTGCTCTACAGAACTGAAATGGAAGAAGAGGACCCATTAGCAGATGACAACATACAACCTACAATCATAAAAGTAAAAAAAAAAAACAGCTCCATTCGATGCTATACACAGGTAGCAAAACCCAGATGACAGAACGCCTAAGCGCAATAGGACAAGGAAACATAACTCATGCCCGAAATGAAAAAACTGGTCAACGTAAGATCACGGTAATTTACGACTCTGTGATCCATCGTCGAACCGCTCTAAACCAGCACGAGCAGTACATGGACCCAGAGAACAGAAGAGCCTGGGAAGAAGAAAAGAGCAAGGCGGTCAAAACCCCAGCTCCACAGCGACCTAGTGAAGCCGCCGTGCCAGAAAGAAAAGACCATCCAGCGGAGGACGATGATACAGCAGGACTTCGATTCTGCGTATCAGTCCCAATGGAAGAAGACCACGAAGAAACAATCTTCCATTTCATAGAATTTGGTCTCGTGAACCACATCTTCTTCCTACAATTGCCCGGCTTCAACCCCGAATTGCACAAATATAAGAAGTATTTAGCTTTTGTGCAATACTTTGAGCACGCAGCTGCGGTAAAGGCCATGGACCAATGCGACAAACGCTACAAAACACCAAGGTGGTGTCAACCAAAAAAACTCAAACAAGGGCAAAAACCATACAGACTGCCTCATGATGTATGCAAACAACGCATAGACATGAGGCAAGTCCAAGACCACATCAAGGTCTGCAAAATACAGCATGGGCACGTCGAAATACACCACTGGTGCGGAGAAACCATATTTTACCAACATCTGGACAGACACCAAGAAAAATGCAAAATAAGAGCCAGGCTCCCATCACAGGACCAACAACCTGCTCCATCAACATCAGGAACCCTTCCTAAAATCATCGACCCGGAAGAAAACAACTCCTCATGCATAACAGACAGCTCCGAAACCACCAGCGCCGATGAAGTAGCAGCGAGACAGGTATCAAGGCACTTCGCAGCTGAAAGAAAACAGCTACGAAGGCCTCACTTCATCCAGGAGGACCAAAACACAAGCAGCTGCAGTGCTGAAGAAACACTGATACAAACAATGGACCAAATCCAACGCGAAATAGAATCAACAAAAAGTGCAACATCAGAGGATATGGACGAAGAGTCGCTAACAGAACTCTTCGAGACCATGTCCATGATTAGTTTGGAACTCGACTAGAGGGACCAATTTTTTTCCCCCTAATGTAATTGCCTTAATTTGGACCAACCCACCGTATACCATTTCACTTAAAACTACAAATAAAAACAAAATATGACCAAATTTATTTTGTATCCTTATTTCACAAGGACCCAACCTCCACAATCTTACAACCATCAACAGGACCCATTCATCAGCATCCTACTAATCCGTAGATTTAAAATAGATCAGACTAACACATAGCACGGCCAGCGTCACGTTTCCTTTTTTTTACCTTTTGTTTACCAGGGCGACAAACGTTCTCAACGGGGGGAGGATGTTACGTGACAGCTTTTCGCGCCTTGCCTCGAGGAATAATTAATAAATTACTCCTCGAGCCAAGAAAGTGACTGGCGCATACAGCCGCAGATATTCGCAAAATTCAAGGACACAAAAATAACCAGTGTCAAGAATTTTGCGATTATCAGCACCTTCCCCCCAGCGAGAACGAACGACACGTGCGGTGCCGACGCTGCACTCTCTCGATTACTCTGTTGTCAGGGCTCATTAAGCCCCATAGGAAAGAGAGAGAAAGTAGAGAGAGCGCAGTGTAGGAGAGGGTCGCAGCAATTAGAAGAGGGGAGGTGAAGCGTACCCTCCGACACGGAGCGAAGTGTGCAAATACTTCACTCCGGAGAGAGCCGTCCTAGTGACAACTCCAGATTTTTTTTCAGTTAGATTCAAACTTTGCTATCAAATTGTCTTTGGAACTTTACTTAGTTTAATCATTAAATTCAATTAATTAGTTTATTTGGACTCGTTGGTTCACTTAAAAAAAAATAGATTTATACAGTGGTTGTAATTTTTGGCTCACGAAACAATAAAAAACGATTCATTCCATTCACCCGCATCGATCTTACTCGATTACCGACTGTCCTTTGGTGAACATTTGCTGGACCAATTGGACCACTGCGCCTGCATTTTTTTTGGACCATTATTCATTCGAGGTTGATTTCAACATAAAGGTAAGAGTTTGGGTCATTAATTTACTTTTTTTACTCAGACGAAACAGACAAGCGTCATGCGAATTTGGAGTGCGCATACTACCGATGCGCTTTGACTCGCGCTAGTTTTCAATTTAATTAATTTTTTTAGACTTGTGTCTCTTCATTTCATTAGTTTAAATCGTTTGTTACGGAGGAGAGCTAAACCCCCCCCCCCCCGTAACACTTTGTAACGGAATTCTTTCGGGCAAAAAGGACTAAGGCAGCTCATTCTGCAGTAAATTTGCCTTAAAAAAATCAAATAAAAAAATTTTGGATTTTTTAAAATTTTAACTCAGGCATAACCCCTTAAATGCGTACACATATTATAGAAAACCGGCAATGTCTCGAAGCTACATTTTCTTAGTCAATGAAACTTAATATTTTTATTTTAAAAATAAAGAATTTTTATATACACGTGCTCACCAGAGCTAAACGTATATATATAATAGAAACTTGGCAGAGCTAAAACTAGAGTGAAATAAAACTTGATTTGAAAATAGTAAAGAGTTTTTCGTATACACTCGCCCAGCAGAGCTAGAGCTTGTATATACTATAGGAGCTCAGCAAAGCTAGAGCTTGAAAATTATTAATAAAAATTGAAAGTTGAGAATTAGACAAATAGAATAGATAAATTACGTCTGCTCAGCCAAGCAAAAGCATATTTTCTTTTGTATTTATGATTTCTAATTTATTGTTAGCTCAACTTAGTCAAAGCTAGATTTTTCTTATGGAGTACAATTTTTTATCCTTAAAATTCAAAAATGATTTAAAAATAATTAATTTAAAAATTTCTTTTTACGCTCTGACCATTAAATCACTGAAATAATTCTGTTATTTATTTTTTCCAACTTTTCAAAGTTTTTTTCACACAGGTAAAAATTATCCGTACTATCTTCATCTCTCTCGAAGTTTAAACTAAAAATTCATTTTTCAATTCCCCCCATGGGCTACCAAATTTGTTACATCGGTTTTTAGCCGACGAACGGGATTTAAGTTTATTACGCTAATTTAGGCCTAGTATTTTACCACCAATAGCCTGGGATTTTGCGCTAAATGATTTATTCAGCTAAGTCTCGGGAGAAAAGACTGAAGCGCGGAAAATGAGCATAATTTTTACAAAAATGAAGAAAGAATTTTTTGTAATATATGAATCTATCGCTTGAGCTTCATGAATAATCAATAAGAACAATTACGCATCCATCTCTTCGAGCCACTGTATTAATTAAATCTGCCGACGTTTCGAGTCGTTACGACTCCTCATCAGGGCTTAAAAATTGATTAAAAATCACACTAATGTAAACATAATTCACACCAAATTTTACAGAGAATACGCCAGTTATTGCAATGACCGAACGCTTGTAAAAGCGTCGGTGTCACACCACCCTACTTGCGTTGCGAAAGTTTTGAAAATAAGATAAAAATTTTAAAAGAGATCAAGGGGCGCGGTAGCGCCACGATGGCAAGTATAAAATACGTTCAGTACGCACGCCGCCGTCGGGCGCTAGCCAGACCCTATTATACATCTCATAGGCATTGTTCGAAACTTGACTTACGGTTTTCTTCACTTTGACAGCATTATTTGTCACATAGAAATACTCAAACGAAAGCTTGAGACGAAACTAATAAAATCACATCAGGGTCATATTTTGTGAAATGGCTTCTATTAAATGTTATTCTGAAGTGAAAGTTCCGGCTCATGAATTCTCGTCAAAAAAATTCTTCTCCCTGATAAATTGTTTTCCGCCATACGTCATCATGTGTGACATCAGCGCTATAGATATATACTTGTGTACAGATATGTGGTGCAGACGACGATTACAATATAACACAGTGCTAAAGTATAGATAATACATAAGCAAGAAATGTTATCAAGGGGCGTGTTTGTTAATAATTATAAATCAGTGTTAAATATATTTAACCTAAATATATATTTTAAAACAGTGCTAAATTCTTTTGTACACAATCGAAAAGCAATCATAAACTAATAGTTTATAATTAGATAAGTATTTAGTTTTATTTTGATTTATATAAATATACAATACAAATAAAGGATTTGTGAACAGATTTTTTGTTAAAATGTTCTCTTTTATTTTTCAGGTTTTATTAGATTGGAAGGCATATACAACTATCAAGATACAAGGAAAGAATTTTCTTGTGATGACAAGCTATAGTGAAGTGTAAAGTTTTAATGATTTTTCTTGCATAATGATTTTTCATCTTCATTTATATTGTAACAGCTAATTATTCTATCACAATAATCGCACAATTTTTTCTTGTATACACGATATCATGGGGCAATATATATACTAAGATAGTAGATGATCAAAGACTTTAATTAAAAAATATATGACCTAAAGCATAATATTCCCAGTAATAATATTACATATACAATTACATTAATGGATTTGACTTATAACAAAAAGCTAACTTTTTATACTACATTTCAGATGTATTTGTGCACTTTCTTTACTCTTAATCAGAAGATACAAATCTCAGCAATTTTATTATTTAACACCATAAACCCTTACAAACTACTAAATAATTTCAAATCTTTTTTTCAATTAATTAAAATCCTGTAATATTTTAATTTAATTTATTGTTTGCATGCATTACCTTATGTTATATTTGATTAATTCACGTCTAACATTTTTTATATTCTTTTCCATCAGGAAAAGAATATATGTAGTTAATTTATCAGTAATGCATTATATATTACACATCTTATTTTATCTGCTCAGTGGATAAAACCCTTTCACACATTTAAAATAATAATTATAGTGGTAAACAAGGCTACCACAGTAAACTCTGTTGATCATACGTTGCTTTTTCATCCTAAGTACGTCGAATCACCTGTAACAGAGAAGGAATAAATTATTTTAAAACAAAGAATTATGTTCTTTTATTTTAAAGTTAATTTAATTAAAGATAATTGAAGTATACTTATCTGATAAAGTGAGATCCATTGACAGTATATTCATATCCTTATCCATCTTTTTTGTAAATGAATTTTTGCACTTGAAACTTTTTACAGGTTCTAGATTAAACACTATTGCACACGTGTAGTACGAGTTTTATCGGCTTTTAGCGCGTTTTAAATAATATAATTTATCTTAAACTTGGAGTACGCACGTGAAGGTTATTAGCTAGCAGAAATCATCAGTTGACCGATATTTCAAGTTAGACATAATTATAGCACCAAAGTGGGTTGGCACCAGTTGTCTCGAAAGTAACCCTCATAACCACGCGAAAATTTGAATGTGTAATTTCAGATGAAATAAAGTGCTTAAAAATAAAAGTGAATTTAATTATAATTATAAATATTCGGTAATGTCTCACTCGTACACTATACTAAATAATTTTATTTCAGGTGACAGGATACTACTGAAAATGGCTGTAATAGCAGTAATAATACCAGTCTAAATAGTTTACGTTGAATAAAAGTATTATATATGTAATTTATTATTAGATACCTTTTAAAAGTAGTGAAATCTCCCCCCTCCCACCACAAAAAACCTTTTCAAGGTAAATGACTGGCAAGTATAAGGTTGTTTCTTTAGGTAAAAATTAAAAATAAATTTCAAACTCTTAATAACATAATGTTAATTTTCGAACTCTCAATAACCCATATGTGGTCAAAACTGAAAGTGTTTTTTCTATATATCTATTTCATTATGTAAATTTAAATTTCATTTTCAACTCTCGATAACCTTTGTATAACCAAAATCCTAAATATCTTATTCTGACGGTCATTTCATTATATAAATTAAAGATTTAGATTAGATGATTGAGCCTTTATTGTATACGGTTATTAATACTTCCCTTACTAAACAGTGATAATAATAGTGTTTATAAAACTAAAAATAGTGTTTATAAAATAAAAATTATTATCGCTCTTTAGTAAGGGAAGTATTAATAACCGTATACAATAAAGGCTCAATCATCTAATTTATATCTTTAATTTATATAATGAAATGACCGTCAGAATAAGATACTTAGGATTTTGGCTATACAAAGGTTATCGAGAGTTGAAAATGAAATTTAAATTTACATAATGAAATAGATATATAGAAAAAACACTTTCAGTTTTGACCACATATGGGTTATTGAGAGTTCGAAAATTAACATTATGTTATTAAGAGTTTGAAATTTATTTTTAATTTTTACCTAAAGAAACAACCTTATACTTGCCAGTCATTTACCTTGAAAAGGTTTTTTGTGGTGGGAGGTAATATTTTTACTTGATTTACTCACTTTTGATATTCCAAGTTGTTCCTTGCTGGCACTGGAGCACAATTAGTAAACTAATGGCACGAATAAATAATAGCACTGAGTTATTTTAATTTTTCTGAATTTTTAAATTTATTCAAGAATTTAAAATCGGAATCTTACAAAAATATTCGAGTCGAAAAAAAAACAGGTATAATAAAATTGAATATAAGAAAATCCCGTACAGATCCGGGTTCAAGATGTGAGTTGCTCTAGATCAGAGGCTAGAAAGCGAGTGCCCTGCGGTGGGAAGGTGGGTGGTTTTTAACGGGCAGCGCAGGCCCAACCTCCGGATTACTCGAAAGCTTAGGGAGGAGAAAATTTTCCAATAGAAATATTGAGAAAATTCTGTCCTCCTAATCTTTGCCAATGACCGTTTCGGGTCTTATCTATGGCCGAGGTACTGGCCTTAGTCCCTCCTATTTTTGGGGGAGATCGAAGAGAGAGAGAGAGAGAGAGAGAGAGAGAGAGAGAGAGAGAGAGAGAGAGAGAGAGAGAGAGAGAGAGAGAGAGAGAGAGAAGTTTTAGTGTTAACTTCTTCAAAGAGAGGGCTCGTCATGTATGACTTTGACAAAATTTCTCTCTTTCCTACTCAGCTCGGCTCCCCGTTTTATTTCCTCTATTTTTTATTTAAATTTAAACGGTAAACAATAACGTAGTTATATATATGTATATGTATTAGTAACATTTTATATGTATTTGTTTTGTTTCTTATGTATAAAGTACAATTAGCGTGAGCGTAATTTAAGTAGTAATATTGTAAAATAGTCATAATAATAATAATAGTAATAATAAGGATAACAATAATAAGAATAATAATAATAGATGAGTGTTTCGTCAATTGAATTATCTTGTAGTGTACAATTATTTATGTAAAATAATTTGTTTTTTTTTGTTATTTATTGAAAGTTGATGTATTGCTTAAAATTTAAATGATTTTTTTTTGTATGTGCAAAGACAGTTGTTTATGATGTTAAAAGAACATTATTATCTAAAGACCACAAAGTTATTGTATGCATACGGTAGATGAGAAAATCTAATACTTAGAAATTAAATTTAATATATGTATGAAAAATATTACTTATTTACTATTGAAATTAATAGTATATACTTTTTGGAAGTTATGAAATTTTTGCTAAAGTAGTTACTATGGTATAAAGTATTTGTTTTATTAGTTTATTGAACAACCCGTTTTTAATGAATCGGAGTATATTATATAATTTGTGAAAAGTTCGGTGTCTGACTTTCAGTAAAGCGTAATCAACATTTCCGACGTTGAGGAAAATTCTGTATGCGCCTTTCTCACGCGTGTGTGCACACGTACACAGCTCTCGGAGATAGGTGAAGATGTTTACCTGTCCGAGATTAGTGGCGGTCAGGCGACAGCTCTCGGATACTTCGGTACGTATCGTTTACGAATGTTTATTTAGATTAATACTTCTACTCCGAGTAAGGCTTGAGAAGTGTACATGTTATTTTCCTCGGTTAGCGGATGATATTTCGAGAAAATTTTGTCAAATGCAGTGACCGGACGCGGCTGTATAAATATTTATTCTGATAGCTGAAATTCAAAAATACGCGGCGACGTAACACTATCCTTATTTCATTAAAAATCTATGTCTTCGACGATTATATACGATTATATATGAGATTTAAATTCTGTTGATTTACATACATTTAAAAAAAAAACAGGAATAAATTCTATCATGTAAAACGCAATTTTTTTTACGGAAAATCTTGCCATCCCGTCCTATCATAGATAACGATGGATACCATCTTCAAATTATGCAAGGTTAACCAAAGTAACTTGTTAATAAAACACCGTTAGAAAATCTCTGAATCGATTTTTCATTCGATATGTATTGATTACTGTCCTTAACCAATTTTTTAAGAATTCTAAATTGATCTTGCAATCATTCTAAGTTAAGTTTTTGGTCATTTGTGTGTATGTTTTACAAAACTCTGTTATTATTATCATAAGATTACAGGAAGTTGATTAAAAATAATTGTAAATATTATTATGCATTAAAAAATTTTATAAAATAAATTTGTTTGACTTAAGTTCGAAAATAACTCAAGCTTAAAATTGTAAATTAATATTCATGTAGTTAGAGCTTTTAGTTTTAAATCTTTACTTAATTAAAAAATGGAATTCCAATTATTATTATTTGAGTCCATCGTTCTCATAGTTTAATATAATGTTTTGAGTAGTACTCATTATAGGATAATAGGACAATAGATTAACTATATTAAAAATTTTATGCTATTGTTAATTTCACACTGACATTTAGTAGTTCATCGATTATCTATGATAGGACGGGACGGCAAATTTTTCCGTAAAAGAAAATTGTGTTCTACATGATACAATTTGTTTCTGTTTTTGTTAAATGTATGTAAATCAACAGAATTTATATCTCATATATAATTGTATATAAGCGTCGTAGACATAGATTTTTATTGAGATAAGGATAGCAACACATTTACTGAATTACTAAGTAGAGTAGATTGTACATCCGCTCGTTGCTTACATAAATAAAAGAAAAAGTTTTCATGATGCGAAACAATCTTGTTAAATTACATAATAATTTTAGACAAACATGATATTACCACATATTATGGGCACATTTGCCTTGTGATAATGTCATGTAAGAACATCATGCCATTCTATTACATGTACAATAGGGTTATATTGAAACTTTGAATAATAACATATTGGCGCTATGTTCTGCCCATGTTTGTGACCCATCGCGCAACGCCCAATTCACCGGAAGAATGGTGGCTTAATCTCCCACGGTGAATATGGCGTCATCGTGATCGTTCACCAAACGTCAACTAGAATGCACAGGATGTGGCAGCAGTTGCAATTATTCAAAGTTTTAATTGCACCCGACTGTACCCTTTTCACATACTGTAATTTGGTCATGTGTTTATATAAATACATATATATTTATAATTCTCCCCCTTTTAAACGCTTATTTAATTATTACAAATCGATTGCTTTTTATAAAAGAACTTGCCAATTCATTTATTGATATCATAACTTTCTTTTGTTAAAATTAAAATTAAAATATATGTAAAATCGAAGGTATAGGAGAAGTAACACGAAAGAAATGGTAATCTGACCAACAGACCCTTAACATGAATAAACTCTTAGAATTTTTGTAACA
This sequence comes from Philotrypesis tridentata, assembly GCA_018906965.1. NCBI lineage: Eukaryota > Metazoa > Arthropoda > Insecta > Hymenoptera > Pteromalidae > Philotrypesis > Philotrypesis tridentata. The sequence continues at coordinate 44,660 of JACCIB010000524.1, forward strand.
TTAAGGTTATCAAAAGTTACAAAATTAATCTTTAATTCTTACAGGAAGAAACGACCTTATACTTGCCAGCTTTTTACCTTTAAAAGGTTTATTTGGCGGGGGGGGGGGGGTGCGGGAAGATTTTACTACTTTTAAATGGTATATAATACTTGAATTACAAAGAATCATTAACATCAACTAAATAAGTTATACATTTAAAAAATTAATGTACATATGCTTATGTATTATTGCAATAATAATTATTTTTTCGACACCGTCTGCACAGCAAATAGTTATTTTTGGATCATTATTATTCATTTAGGGGGTTTAACGCGACTTAAATAATACAGTTTATGATAAACTTGGAGATCCATGCGAAGGTTATAATCTAGCAGAAACCAATAGTAGACTAATTCTTCATTGCTTCGTTATAGGGATCTCTATATCCCCATAACTTGGTGCCAAACCCACTTTCGTACTATAACTATGTCTAACCTGAAGTGCTAATCTAACTACCTACAATCTCCTCACAGTGAACACTCAGAATTTACATCACTAACGTTACTCCTCCCAAAAGAAATCTCATGCGAAAAAACTATAAACATAGCTAAGAACTTTAAACAACGCCGAACTAAAGCCCCCTGGTGGAACGACAAGTGTTCTGAGCTTGCAAGAACCAGAAGAGAAGCTGCTAAATTAAAATTAATGTTACAAAATCTCAATTATGAAAACCTGAATGACTTTAAAAAAACTGAAAAGAAAATTAAGTAAGAACTAAACAAAATAAAAAAGTAAAGCTTCATTACTTTCCTAGAAAACAAATTATCTATTAACACAAACCTCAAAGAAATATGGGAAACGATAGCTATTTTCAAATATATAAAAATTGCAAAACCAAAATACCCTAATAATCATATTCAACTACTAATCAATGCCGAAAAATTTGTTAACTAGTTCTGTCCTGTATCCGCGACATCTACCAATCCTGATACTATCCCAACTAATGACGTCGAAGATACCTATTTTTTTTTAGATGAACCATTCACAGAAACTGAACTGAACCTAGCTCTCAAAGCCGCAAAAAACGACTCTTCCCCTGGGCTAGACCAAATAAATTACAAAATGCTCTATCTCGCCCCAGACAACTTCAAACACTTGATACTAGAAACTATAAATCATATTTACATAGAACACAAATTTCCCTGTAGCTGGAAAAATTTCTTAATCACCTTTATACCCAATTTATTATTAACTGAAAAAATTTTAAACACTAGATTCATACCCGTCATAGAACACAACGATCACATCCCAGAAATACAATACGGTTGCCGGAGAGCAAAATCTTTTGCCAGCACGCAATGGCGCATTTTGTAATTGAGCTACACCTATCATTTAACGATCAGCTAATAACTTGCTGTGTATCTATAGACATAGCGGCTGCATTTGATAATATATGCCCTCTAATATTAAATGAAGACAACTCAACTTTAAAATAGGTAATACCCTAATCTGCCCACGATCAAAGAGTACAGGTGTCCCGCAGGGATGCGTACTCAGTTCAATACTTTACAACATATATGTCAGCCTACTTCAAAAAATAGTCCCTAAAGGAGTCCACCTTACCCAATATGCTGACGACACTTTATTATATTGTTCCGGTAAAGATATACAAAAAAAATTTTCAAATTAGAAAACGCCCTTAAAATAGTAAACGATTACTTTCACAGTATAAAACTTAAAATCTCTCCAGAAAAAACAAAATTTATTATTTTTTCTAATCTACCAATTCCCAACCAACATGAATTTAAACTTAACTTTGATAACATTGCCATCCACCCATCTAAATCAATCCAATATCTCGGAGTTATCCTTGATAACAACCTGACCTGGAATGACCATGCATAATATATAATTGAAAAAACTGGTAAATAAATAAATGTACTCAAAGCCTTAAGGACTACATGGTGGGGTGGACACACCCAAGTATTACGTAGTGTTTACATAGGACTTGTAAGAACAACTATGGAATACAGCCTATTTATAACTAATATAAAAAATACCTCCGTCAAAAACAAACTTCAAAAAATACAAAATCATGGAATAAGACTAGCGCTTGGCTACAGAATCTCTACACCTATCAACGTTCTGCATGCAGAAGAAAAATACCTTACCTAGAACAAAGACTGCAACTTTCTGACCCTTTCATCTTAAAACTAATCACACTAAAAGACAACACTCTACTCCAAAAAATCTGTAAACTTAGCTCAGACCCATCTATCAGAGATACGCAAACACTCCTTAGAAATCACAATATGATAAAATCTTTCAGGAAAACATCACATCCAATCCCATACGACTACTATTAAAATTCTATTTTATTTGAAGCAGATATAGATGCCTCTACAGGTTCTGAAATTAAAAAATCCACCGATCCCCAAAACTCATTCAAATTAAAGTTCAACCATCTCATCAAAAACGTTTACTCAATTTTTACTGATACTTCAAAAACCTACACTGAAGAACCAGTAGGACTTTCCGTATATTCAGCTACAGAGAACTCCCATCAAACTTACAAGATAGCAACAAATCCCACAATGTTTTCTGCGGAAGCTTTTGCAATCCTATTAGCCATCCACTACGTCGAATCATAAAACTTACCTGAAGCAGCTATTTTCACGGATTCTCTAAGCACCCTCAGTGCATTCAAGAACTACTCACCTATTACTTCTAAAAATACCTCGTACATTATACTCGACATAAAAACTCTCCTTCATAAAAATAATATTGAAAACCGCAAAATTAAATTAATATGGATTCCAGCCCACGTTGGCATAGAGCAAAATGAAAAAGCAGACAAACTTGCAAAAGACGCAGTTACAAATGGCACGAATCTAATAGTACTTCTTCCCTTTTCAGACTTTTCAGAATACCTTCGAAAGCAAATCTAAACAACGTTTCAACACCTGGTCAAAACACAAAGTAATTTTAAAGGAACGTTCTACTTTAGGTATTTTCACCATGAAACACAAACCTAACCATGGTTTGCTAATTGTAGGTTAAACAGAACGCAAATAACAATAATAAACAGAATACGCTCGCAAATCATTATTCCCTAATAGCTAGTATGCACAGAAAAAATATGGTAAACTCGCCAGAGTGTCCGTATAGAGATCCTTACCAGGACATATATCACATCACCTGGAATTGTCCCCTGTATGATTCTCCCAGAAAATCTTTTCTAAACAAACTAAATCATTATACCAAAAAAGAAAGAAAAAAATGCCCCAAATGATAATAGAACTTCTAGAAAATCCAAATGATACTCCAGCCTTCCTACTCACGGAACTGCTTCTCAGACAGTGTAAACTCCAAATATAATTATACTATAATCTCTAATGCTTGAAATAACGCCTGTGAACACTCTTCCATTCACACATCTATAGCAAAAACCGCACCTTTACATTGAAACCTCTGAAATTACAATCTTACCGACAACATACAGTCAATGACCTTACTTATACCTGTATTGGGGCCTTCGAGCATACACACATAGAGGAAGCATGTTATATGGCAAGCGCGACGTTTTTAGCGGTATCCCCACTCTCTTTCACTCACTCTTTTCCGCGCACGTGATTGACTAAGTGACTCCCCACCTATACCTATAAGACTTGAAGCCTGTATAGCCGGTCGGTAGCCTATATGTAGAGATACCGCCCGCTTAGAAATTGTAAAAATGATAATAAGGCCGTGATAACCCAATGAAACTTTTTTAAATCAATAATATATGCCTTTAATAATTCTTCAGTATAGTTTTATCAAAATTTACTGGCACAAAACACGTACAAACTAAACGAAATCATGTTTGCTTTTGCTTCATCTATTTTCTTAAATTCTAACTTTAACTCGCGGTATCTCGATGAGATTTACTACGCCCTAAATAATAAATTTAAAGAACACTTATACAAATTCTTTAAACAATTGATATAATTTCAGTTTTATTCTTGCGTTAATTTAGTGAGCACCAAATATACGCCTTCCAGACGGCTAACCGCCGTGCGGTGACGCGCAGTTTCGGAAGGGAGGGGATACCTATAAAACTCCCGCGATTTTAACCCAGGATGCTTCCTCTATGTGTATATGCTCGAAGATTGGGGCATATCGGACTCCCTCTATAGGATTCCACGGCCAAGTAAATAAAAAGAAAGAAAGAAAGAAGTACTAATCTACTGTTGGTTTCTGCTAGTTTATAACCTTCGCGTGGATCTCCAAGTTTATCAGAAATTATATTATTTAAATTGCGTTAAAAACCGCTAAAACTCATATACTACGCGTGTGCAATAACGTTTAATCTAGAACCTGCAAAAAGCTTCAAGTGAAAAAATGCATTTACAGAAAAGATGGCATCAGGATCAAAATACTATCAATGGATTTCACTCCGTCAAATACGTATATTTTAATTATCTTCAAATAAATTAACTTTATGATAATAGAATATGATTCTTTGTTTTATTATTATTTCTCTTTTACAGATGATCCGATGAACTTCGAAAAATAAAATTTATAAACAGCAGACTTTACTGAATCAGCCTTATTTATCACTGTAAGTAATATACAGAAAAATAAAAATAAAATCCAAAACTTGTGTATATTATTTCTTCGAACTTAAACGATGAAAATACAACACGTTCACTAGCTTCTACATGGAAAAATTTAAACTTTCTTGCATGAAATACATGCTATTAACCTTGTCTACGAACTTATAATTTTGACGTTTACATAAATACTTACACTGCTGACTTCATACCTTTAGTGTCTAAATTTTCAGGTAGATCTACCTGAAAATCGTTTAGACCAATTTTGAGCTGTTTAATTTTGAATGCCTTATATGATAATTATTTTGAAATTGGTCGATACGATAAACTTGAAATTTCTCATCATATCCCTCTGATTGGTATGTTTAATGAAAACATAGTTATTTTCAATTTTCAGAATGCCCAAAGTACAGGCAATTTCCAAAATATGGGTTGAGCGTCTCTTTTCTCAATGGAAATACATGTTCTGATTTCTAAAAGGTAAAAAGACCATACAAGTGGTTTAGCCCACAGCTTAGAGAGATAGTATAAAAATTTTGAAGATGGAATTGATGAGTAAATTAAATGGATATATTTATTATTCTTGACAATTGAGTTCTTCCAACATTTCTTATAAATAATTCTTGAATCAAAATAGTTTTCCACTTCACTAATTCCACTTCGTCACAGGAACCTTCTTTTTACTGGTCTAAACTTGAGATATCCAGCTATCGTCTAGTATATGGCTTTGTAAACTTTCTTCACTCAAAATTCACTTCGTCACAGAAACCTCCTTTTGGCTGGTCTCATCTTGATAGATATTCCAGCTATTCTTGTCAATTGAGTTCTTCCGTCATTTCTTATAAATATTTTATTAATACGTAACCATATTAAATGTTATAAAAGAAACACTTTGTAAACATATATTTTATTAATACGTAACAGTAATAAATGTTATGACAGAAACCTTCGAGTATATACACTCGAAGACAGAAACACTTTGTAAACATAAAATTTGATACACTGGATAAAAGTTGTTACAGTGCATTCTTGACAATTGAGTTCTTCCAGCATTTCTTATAAATAATTCTTGAATCAAAATAGTTTTCCACTTCACTAATTCCACTTCGTCACAGGAACCTTCTTTTTGCTGGTCTAAACTTGAGATATCCAGCTATCGTCTAGTATATGACGAATAATGAGCGAAGTAAAAGTAATAAAAAATCTATTAAAAGATCTTAAAATTAATATCGAAAAGCCAATTAATATTTATGAAGATAATTCCGGAGCAATTGCAATAATAAAGTTTGGAAATTTGACAAAAAATTCAAAGTATATAGAAATTGATTATCATTTTGTAAATGAAAGTTATGAACAAGGAATTATAAAAATTATAAAAGTCGATTCAGAAAATAATATGGCAGAAATTTTAACAAAAGCTCTAGGTCGTAATAAATTTAAAAAATTTCGAAATATACTAAGAATTGTTTGAAATAGTTCTATCGCATAAATTTAAGGAGGTGTGTTGAAATTATAAATTTATGCTTTGCACAGCAGTGCAACGAACTTAGGGAAATGCGGACAATGCTGAATTGTCAAATCAGCTTTTTATAAACGACTGATTGACCGCTAAGAGTGTCAGTTTGTAATGTGCTTTTGTATCAGGTAGTAGCAGTGCTAAGATGCACTGAGTAAGATATTATAAATAGATGTAATTATTGAATATATTAAATCTCTTCTCCAATACTTAATTTTAAATCATATTTTAACAGAAATAATATTCATTGCGCCATTTGCTTTCAGCAAATCTCATTCAGCGGCGCTCTGAAACAAGTGATTTGATAATCGAATACAGCTGATGGGATTTTACTTTTAAATTTGTAATTTTTATATTTTTGTAAATTTATTTTACATTGGAGGGCTTTTATTTTTGCTTATTATGTTAAATAAAATTGTAAAATTATATTTCATTGTATTCATCGCTGCATGACTAAACATTCTAAAATCCCTATAGCCAAGCACTCTCTCTCTCTCTCTCTCTCTCTCTCTCTCTCTCTCTCTCTGCCTCTCACGCGCGCTCGACCATCTCCTGTACGCATGCACACACGCATAAACTATACTATGTGCATGTAATCGTGGCGCTCTATCACCTGCATCCCCGCCGTTCTCTCGAGCGACGGCAGGTTGCGCAGGTATGACAAACTACGTCACGCCCTGTACCGCGCACATGTTCGAGCAGACACGCTTTTCTCGACCACCGTCGGGCGCTGGCTCCGATAAAGGAGCTGTCATTCGTCAGCGGTGGTCGTTAGCAGAGGCTTTTCTCTGTGCCTACTCTGCATACCTAGGCATTACCGTTCTGTGCTACATACTCTATTACAATACAACTATTTTCTGTCAGCGTGTGTATGATAGAAAAAAAGTGAGCTGTCTCGAGACAGCTGACAGATGTGAAACATCGAATTTGATAATGATTGAAAGAAGTTTATTGTAAATGAAGAAAATGAAAAACAATATTCAAGGAAGTATTAGAATATTTGACGCACTTGATGGTTTTATAGTTAGATTCGCGTAACTTTATTCACTTAGGAAAATCTACGTTTAAACTAATATCTATATATTGTAATTGATATTGCAGCGCTACATAGCTTAAAAATTGTTCCAATCCGTGGGGTAAATTGCTACTCGTGTACGGGTTAAACTGTTCGCGCGGCACTAAACCTCAATTTTCTCTCTTTCCTCACTCTCTGTTTGACTCATTTTTTTTGCTTTGACTATCGATGGGCCTGACCTTTTTTTTGTCGTCGGCCGAATCTTGAAGGTTAACATCCGACAGAGTCGGAGTCAAGAGAAAATTGGGTGAAAGGAAAGCCTGTCTCTGTCGCGCTTATGCATTTTCCTAATTTCCTATGCTTTACTGTTATAATATGCTATAGTACTAGCAGCCACAGCCGGTAAGAGAGGACTCGGCACGCGACAAGCTTGCTGCATGCGGAGGCAGAGTGGGGGGTTAGAACGTTTTGCCAGATGTTGGGATCTTTTTGGTCGGAATTTTCTTTTGTTTTCAGCTACGGTTTCACTCCTCGAGGCGCGCCTATAGATGTTTCACATCAAAATAGTTTTATATACACACGTCGATAGAAAATAGCTGTATTGTTAACGCATGCAGAAGAGTTGCATCTCGCTCACTCCTGCAGTCGCCGAGAGACGCGAGAGAGTGAGTAGCGCTATGAACGTGTGAGAGAAAGAGAGGGAACGGTTACACTGGCCACTGCGTTCCTCTATTCTCTCTCTCTCTCTCTCTCTCACGCGGTCTACTCATGCTCTCTCTTGTCTACGTACGGTCGCTTGTTCGTGAGAGTGAGAGAGAGAGCGCGCAAGCTATGAGAGCGGGAGAGAGCGCAGCTATAGCTTACACGAATGGGAGTGAGCTCCACGCTCTTGCCATGCTCTCTCTCTGAGAGAGAGAGAGAGAGAGAGAGAGAGAGAGAGAGAGAGAGAGAGAGAGAGAGAGAGAGAGAGAGAGAGAGAGAGAGAGAGAGAGAGAGAGAGAGAGAGAGAGAGAGAGAGAGAGAGAGAGAGAGAGAGAGAGAGCATGGAGAGTCCTACGCGAGTCCGAGCGCCGTGTCTGTAGCCACCGCACTCCTCCATACCCGCTGCACTCCTCTACGCGCACTCTCTCACTCGGTAGCGGAAAGCAAGCGAGGAAGGGGAATGACCGCCTCTACAGCTGCCTAAAGTGAGAAGCATCTACTTAGTAGTAACCTACTGAAAGTAACCCTAAATTCTCTACTCGCAATTGTTTACCCGAAAAGTTCAAATTGATGTCCAATTCGATCCAGAAACGATAACTGAATCCAACTACGTTGAATCGACAGCTTATGACGTAATTAACAATCGCAACTAAGAATTTTTTTTAATATTAATATTTAACAACATTTTTCATAAAAAGCTTGTGTTATTTCGGCTAATTTTTGAGTTAAAGATTCGGGGTAAAATGTATCTTAAAGTACGTAAAGAACCATCAATTTTTATATAAAGTTTGTCAAAATAGGACCAATAGCCGATGAGATAAAAAAATTTTTTCAACCGACGAATGCGCCGAAATTACTTGATATTTCTAATTGAAATTTGGCACAGTGCTTGTTGAAATCATACTTTAAATGATTACATTTTACACGATAGCTCTACATGGTTTAGTTCGTCTAAAATGACCGAGGACCAATGCGACTTCAACGCGCGCGGCTGCGCATTTTTTCTAAAAAAGAATCTTTTTTAGCTATGCACACAACCTTAATAGACATATATTGCGCTACCAAATATTTTTATGATAAATTTAAATATTTTTATGATGATAGCAGTGTAATGCATGCATATGAAGGTTGTATATGTAGCCAAAAAAGATTTTTATTCCGAAACATTGGTAATTTCGGGTGTCTGTGGTGTTAATTCCGATGTTAAAAATACGTTAAATGAAAAAAAATGTATTACAATAGCAGCTTTGGTTACCAAGATAATCAAATCGCAACTAAGGCGTACGAATTCTGTTCACCGCAGCGCGGCTTTTCCCCTTCACCGCACCGTATCCTCGGTCGTTTTAGACGAACTAAACCATGTGCAGCTATCGGGTAAAATGTAATCATTTAAAGTATGATTTCAACAAGCACTGGGCCACATTTCATTTAGAGATATCAAGTAGTTTCAGGGCAATCGACGGTTGAAAAAATTTTTTTATCATGGATTCTATTGGTCTAATTTTGACAAAATTTATATGAAAATTCATGGTTTTTTACGTACTGGAAGATATACTTTGCCGCGATTCTTTAACTCAAAAATTTGCCCAAATCTAAAAAATATTTTAAGAAAAATCTTGTTAAATATTAATATTAAAATAAATTCTTCACTTTAAAGCCTTAATATATATCTATATATCGTCGCTACCCCTCCACTTACCCCTCGACTATATATATACATTAGGGTGACAGGAATCGGCCACACGTTTGAAAACTGAATGCCTTAGAGTCTCAAGCGATAGAGGAGGGTCCGTGGAGGACATTGCACTTTTTACTTTTTCCAAAAAGTTATTTTTTAGCCCTCTCCGTCGATTGCAAAGTTCCGTAGCAATGCTTGACCTAGAGAAGCGAAATAGCTGAAAAACATAACGAGAAATCAAATGGAACAATAAGCCTCATTATGACAGACTCTCTCAATCGTAAATACAGGACGGTCACTTTATGGCAGGGTTGGCTCATGGGTTATCCTATGTACTCGTAGTGCCTACTGTGAAAAAAAGTGACCGGACCGAGAACGACGGTTTTGGTCAAACACGTGTTCCGTTTCTGTGCAGCAGAAAGAGGTATCGTAGCAGCTTATCCCTTGAAAAAAATTTACAGCTTTCACCTACTTTTTCTAAGTGAAGCCGTCACTTTTATTTGAGTTTTTGCACTGTTATTCACACTTCTTGCTAAAAATTTTTCCATCAATCACTTGTTTATGAGTATACCAGTGTTGTGTCCAAATTATAGTGCTCTAGGAGCTCTCTAAGATGCCTTAAAGAGCCTTCAAAAACCGGCATTTTTGACCAAAAATTCACCTGTTAACTTTTACAGTTATTAACTTTTTGCAAATCCGATTTTTCCTAAGCAATTGTCAACAACTCAGTAATAACATTTGAAAAGATGAATATCGAAATATTATTATTTACAGAGATATTTTAAGAAAACGAAAAATACCTGCTTGCTCCATGTTATTTTCCATTTGAATGATTAAATTCACGGAGAGGGCTGGAAAATAACTTTTTAGAAAAAATGAAAAGTGCAATTGACTCCACGGACCCTCCTACATTGTTTGAGACTCTGAGACATTCAGTTTTCAAACGTGTGGCCGATTCCTGTCACCCTAATACACACACACACATATATATATATATATATATATATATATATATATATATATTGCGACAAGGCGCCCATCACATACAAGCATGAACGCCTAGCGCAACGCCGTGCACACACACGAGCATGCGAGCGCACGGCAACGCGAGGTTCGAGGCGGCAGGAGCCGCACACGAAACCGCTAGAGGGGAAAGGGGGAAAGAATTAGGAGAGAGAGAGACTCGAAGACATTCGAGCCAGCGCGACACAGCGCCGAAGAAAGAGAGAGCGCGCTAGCAGAAACGCGCGAAGGAAAGAGAGAGAAAAGCGAGAGACGCGACAGCGTGATAGAAGACGCTGCCGCGCGAGAAGGAGTGGGGAGAGTTTTCGGACTAATTGGTGTCCGAAAACTAGACGAGCGCGCGAAGGCTCGCCAGATTACCTCTCGGCTTTCGACCCGACCGCACGCGCAGAAACTCACCCGTGCACAGCCGAGCCCGCTGCCGACTGCCCACTGGGAGGCCCACGCCGCTGCATGGCCCAACACTCGCCACCGCCGGCCTTGCCTCCCAGGGACATCACGCAGGAGCCACACCGAGGACCACGATCCGGCAGCCACCGCTGGCCGAGCGGCCCGCTCCGTGCCAGCCCTCGAGCACGACGACGCCATCCGCAAAGAGGAGCACCCAGGCGAAGCGCCGGCCGACCACGGACCAAGAACACTCCGAGCCTGTAAGTGTCGGCCCCGCGCCCTTGTCTCTCTCTCTCTCGCGACGAAGGTCGGGGCGCAAGAGCCCCCAGCGCGAACGTAGCTCAGGGCTAGAATTCCGCGCACGCGAGCACGCGTGAGCCATCGGCCGCGCCTGACTCGATCCTCGTGTCGCCCAGCGCGACTACCGAAAACGCGGACACGATAACGCGAGCGCGCGTTACATGTAATTACTTTTGGCGGAAATAAACACGCGGGTGAGCGCAATCTGCCCACTCGCCCCAAATCTAAAAGCGCGTGTTTTACTCCGCACACCTACATCCTAGCACCCGAGGATCCCCCCAGCCCGCCGAGGAAGCTGAGCAGCCGAGCAGGGTCAGGAGACCGGGTACGAGAATCTTTTGTGCGCACGGCACCTCCCCAGCGCGAGTTGCAGCTAGGAGCGGCCCGACGAAGCCCTGGCAGGAGCCGCGTCACAAAATGGCGCCCATCAACGTGGTGAATATACCACAGCAATTATTTCCGCGATCATCGTGGAATTTTTCAACATACGTTTAGGCGCGTCACAAAATGGCGCCCTTAACGTGATTAATACTATCGCGAACAATCGAAAAAACAGCGTGTACGCAACGTGCAATTTTTTTCAAGCGATTACAACGCGATAGCGGCGAAGCCAACATTTTTTTCAAAAAAGACGCGAATTCAATCTGTAATCAATTCATATCGCGAAAACACGGAAAACGTCATATATCGTCATCGCGAACGAAAAGCGAACACGAGATCAGGGATAGCGTAGGTTCCCCACACATCCCCAAAAAAAGCATTCGAGTGTGCAAAATCGAAAATCACAATCGTGAAAAAATTATGAATTTTTAATTTAATTTTAATTCGAGGAATTTTCGGCAGAAAATTCCATCGAGAATGAGCACACTCGAAGCCATAGCGAGCGTAAACACCGCACAGCGGTAAGCGAGCGCAGCGATCTCGTACGACCGCTAATCCTCAGAGGAAAACAAAAGCGTCGGCAGACACTTTTGCGAGCCTCAAGGACAATTCCGAGAATACGTGCGTGAGTGAAGCTATGAATGGCAATAATAAACGAATATTGTACGAAGACAATTTTCGATTCGAAATAATACGAGCATCTGCCGTATTATAATATTTGCCAATACATATATATACATATATTATATAATACATACACATATACAGCACACACAGCGCGAATCCCCGAATACAATGGACGAGACGATACAAAATAAAATCGACGAATTCCTCAAATCAATAAATACGAGCGAATTGAACACAGCACTGAAGGCGCTGTTATTGTCTACGGACGGTACAATAACCGAAAAACTACATCGGGTTCGCCGACGGCTACAAAATAAATACAGCGAGAACGATTTCGATCCGATATTTTCACCGACAGTGAACGCGCGCAAAAAACGCGACGACGCACTGTCCGATTTTCTGATGAATCTCGAATTCCAATTGGACAACGAGTATTACGAGGATAACGCATTTCTGGACGCCAGGAACGTCACAAAGCGCAAAGAAAATTCGAAACCGAAAAGCATGCTCACTCCAGAGAACGTGAATAATTTTGTAACCGTAACGACGCCGGAAGGAAATGTACTTAAAATACCGTCTTCGGTAGTGAACGAATACTCGAATCCGGGTAGCGGCAAAAACTTATACGGAGGAAACGCGAGGAATTTTGCGGAAGCAATGTCGACACCGAACGCGAACGATCACGCGAGGGTAAACGGCGGTCAAAGCGCGGAAGCGGCATATTTAAAACAAATCGAGAAATTGGCGCTAACGAACGAGCAATTGTTGCAGTCAAATAACCGCCTCCAAAGCGATGTCCAAAGCCTCCAGCGCGAAAGATCAGAATCCGCAGTGCGTAGAGACACGAGCGCGACAAAAACACGAGACGTATCGAAAGCAGTAGCATCGTGGAATTTTAAATTCAGCGGCGACGGAAAAGGGCTGACAATCGATCAGTTTTTACAACGCATATCCGAGTGCAGCGACACTGCAGCCCTGTCCGAAACCGAATTGTTAAGAGCCCTTCCATTGCTACTAAAAGAGCCAGCATTAAACGCATATAGAGTGAATAAAGATAAGTGGCGCACATGGGAACAATTCGTCGACGACATCCGAGCGCAGTTCCGATCTGAAAATTACGCAGAGGATTTCGAAGACGAAATCCGTGCGCGCAAGCAAGGGCAGCAAGAAACAATGAATAATTACATAAATGCGATGCTCGCTCTTTTCAGTAGATCCCCACAAGATTGGCCGGAAGAGAAAAAAATTAAGAGAATTTACAGCAATATGCGAGGCGAATTTTTTACAATGCTACAGCCGTTTAAAAACGGGAAACTCGATACGTTTATCGAACAAGCGCGCGCAATCGGAAGAGCATACGAGACGGGCTTGAAAGCGAACGAAAGTCGAAAAGCAGCCAATACTGCAACCATCGACGTGACAGAGCACGCGAAAAATAATACAGCGCCAAGCGCGGAAATAAGCGCGGTATCTGTCCCGACGATGGAAGAATTCACGAAAATGTTAAACAAAGAATTAGGAAAAATACGTGAATCATTTAATAAAGCACTAGCGAACCGCGACAATCGAGCACCGAATCCTCAACCGAGCGCGAATGCGCAGGCGAACGCGTCGAACGCGGGAAATTCTAACGCGAACAGAGGCAAAAGCAACCAGAACCGTGGTGGCCAAAATAATAACAATAACCGCACCGAGATGAACGATCAGACCGAAGAGAACGGTAGTTCCGGAAGCAGTCCGAACAATAACAATAGTAGTAATCGCGGAAGTTATCGCGGCAGGGGTCGCGGCCGAGGCCGTGGAAATTATAATTCGAATCAAAATCGAAATACCACGGCACCGACGAACTCCGTCGAAACCGAAGAAGCGGGAAACGAGGAGACGGCAGTGTAACTGAGGCCGATACACTAGCCGATGCTCGCGAGGTCTCGAAAAAACGCGAGGGAACGAATCAGCACGACTCAAAGCGGACCAGCGATAACGCGCGGAAAGCCGTGGATGTGCCGGACACGGGAAACCCGGGGAAATACGCGCGATATTGGCTGAAACTAAGAATCGACAAAACAGAGCTCACGGCTTTGGTCGATATCGGCGCCGCACGTACGATAATAGGGAAAGAAGGGATAGAAATAGCTAAGCGATCCGGCATAACGATCAAACCTTCGACGGTCAAAAAAGCCATAATGGCTAACGGCTCATCAGAGCCTATCGAAGGCGAGATAACAGTGCCAATCGAGATAGCTGGGATACGAAAATCCGCGCAAATTCTCGTCATCCCAGGAATTCCATCAAATTTCATTCTCGGACTCGACCTAATACGCCTGTACGGTATGCAAATTAATGCACAGCGCGATTCGTTTACTTTACCCGATCACCCGAATAAAACGGGGATAGCGTTCGACATGTGGTCAATTTCTTGCGAGGAGAAAACAAACGTCGCGAGCTGCGGGATATCCGAAATCGCGAACAACGAGAGAATACAACTCGAAAATTTATTAAACAAACTATTGCCACATGACGAGAACAAATCGAAAATTTTAAAATCAACCGACCTAATCGAGCACGAAATTCAATTATTACCGGGCACACGCCCGATAAAACAAAGATATCACCCGGTCTCGGACAAAATGCTCAAAATACAAAACGAACAGCTCGACAAGTTAATCGAACAAGGCGTAGTCGAAAAGTCGCATAGCCCGTGGAACAGCCCGATAGTCATGGCGAAGAAAGACGACGGCACACACCGAATGTGCGTAAATATGCAGAAAGTCAATGACGTTTCAAAAAAAGACGCATACCCTCTACCGTACATGGACGTAATTTTGAACAAATTGAAACGCGCCCGATACATCACAATAATCGATCTGAGCAGCGCGTATCATCAAATTAGACTAACGAAAGAATCTAAAGAAATTACGGCTTTTACGATACCGGGACGCGGTCTCTGGCAGTACACGCGACTACCCATGGGTTTGAGTGGCACAGGGGCAACATTTCAGCGTCTCCTCGAAAACTTGATCGGCGATTTAGAACCTTACGCGTACAACTATCTAGACGATATAGTGCTCGTAACGGAAACGTTCGACCAGCACCTCACGCTGCTGGAAAAATTAATTAAACGCATTATCGATGCCGGGCTGACAATCAATCGCAAGAAAAGCAAATTTTGTAGAAACGAGGTAAAATTTCTCGGCTTCCTAGTTAACGAGAAAGGGCTAATGATAGACCCAGAAAAAACGCGAGTGATCGAAGATTATCCGCGCCCAAAAACACTGCGACAGCTGCGCAGATTTTTGGGAATGGGCTCATGGTACAGAAAATTTATTCGAAATTATTCTGACATCTCTAAGCCACTCGAGAAACTAAAAACCGAGGGGAAAAGATTCACTTGGGCGGAGGAGCACGAGAAATCATTCCTCGAAATAAAACGCCTAATAAACGGAGCCCCCTTACTACACAGACCGGATCCATCTGTGAAGTTCACATTGCATTGCGATGCATCGAACACAGGGCTCGGTTCAATGATCACTCAGATCATAGGCGATAAAGAATATGTAATCGCATACGCGAGCCGCGCGCTTCGAAAAGCCGAGCTAAATTATAGCACGACCGAACGCGAATGTCTCGCGGTAAAATACGCGATCGAAAAATTCCGACCGTACATCGAAGGTGACACGTTCACCGTTGTGACAGACCACTCGGCATTACAGTGGCTGCTCAAGAAAAAAGAGCCGGTCGGAAGATTAGGGAGATGGGCGGAAGAACTTCGATCACACGATTTCGACGTAGTTCACAAGCGCGGGAAACATAACGTTGTACCCGACGCTTTGTCGCGTTTATACGAAAGTGACGACGCGGCAGACGAAAACTCGCCGATAATCAGCGCGATCGAAATAAAAAAGCACACTACCGATAAATGGTACAAAAACAGAATTTTCCAAATACTTAAAAACCCAAAACGGTTCAAAGATTGGAAAATAAATAACGGGAATATATATAGGTACAGACCTACGAAAGATATTGACGATATCATACCCGACCTCGACGCGTGGAAACTCGTAATTCCGAAATAGTCCGGGAGTCAGGGAGTTCAAAACCTTATTAACAGGAAGTTCGTGCAAGAGTTTATTTTATCACTGAAATATGTTGGTAGCTACTTACTGAAAATAGCCCTAAAGTCTCGACTTCGGACCCGATCGGGAACATTGTTATTATTGCAAATTAAGTTACCAAAATGCATTTTTTTCCCGTTTTTCTTGATTAACTTTTTTGTTACTCAATTTACGCAAAAACAGGTAGGGGCAAAAGTTGATCAGCATTGAATTTTCTATAAGATACATATATTCCGAAATGTAAAATTAATGTTTTTCCCGGCTAAATTGTTAAATAAAAAAAATTTTTTTTTCAATTTTCACATTGCCATGGTTTTTGTGAAATATGATCTTTATTTATCGGATTAGCCTTCAAAGATGACTTTTAGTACAGACAACGTAAAAATTGAAGCCCGATCTCGATATCTTAAAATGGCGTCTTATTGCAAAATTATTTAGCCGAAAAGTTCAAATTGATGTCCAATTCGATGCAGGAACGATAATTGAATCAAACTATGTTTAATCGACAGCTTACGACGTAATTAACAAACGGTAAAAATAAATTTTCTTAATATTAATATTTAGCAACATTTCTAATAAAAAATTTTTTTTATTTCGGTCAATTTTGGAGTGAGAGAATCGCGGCAAAATGCATCTTGAAGCACATAAAAAACCATGAATTTTCATATAAATTTTGTTAAGATGGGACCAATAGGAGCCGAGATACAAAAATTTTTTCAACCGACGATTACGCCGAAACTACTTGATATTTCAAGTTGAAATTTAGCACAATGCTTGCTGAAATCATACTCTAAATGATTACATTTTATCCACTAGCTCTACATGCTTTAGTTCGTCTAAAACGACCGACGAAACATATGAATTCAGCGCGCGGCCGTGCCGTTGCTCCGGCCGAGCGGCGCGGTGGTGGGGGGAAAGCCGCGCGGCGGCGAACAGAATTCATACACCTTAGTTGCAATTTGATTATTTCGGTAACCAAAGCTACTATTGCAATAAATTTTTTTTTCATTTGACGTGTTTTTTTCTCAGCTTTAACGTCATACTAATTAAGTTATCATAGGCACAATGCAAATACCGCAAATTACCAATTCTTTTGAAAAAGAATCTTTTTTGGCTACATACACAACCTTCGTACGCATGGATTATACTGCTATAATCATAAAAATATTTAAATTTATCATATAAAGGTTGGGTAGCGTAATATATGCCATTAAAGGTTGTGTATGTAGCCAAAAAAGATTCTTTTTCAGAAGAATTGGTAATTTGTGGTATTTGCGTTATTGCTATGATAACTTAATTAGTATGACGTTAAAGCTGAGAAAAAAACACGTTAAATGAAAAAAAAATTTATTGCGATAGTAGCTTTGGTTTCCGAGATAATCAAATTGCAACTAAGGTGTATGAATTCTGTTCGCCGCCGCGCGGCTTTCCCCCCACCACCGCGACGCTCGGCCGGAGCAACGGCGCGGCCGCGCGCGCTGAATTCATATGTTTCGTCGGTCGTTTTAGACGAACTAAAGCATGTAGAGCTATTGGGTAAAATGTAATCATTTAGAGTATGATTTCAGCAAGCACTGTGCCAAATTTGACATACCAAGACATTCAACTTGAAATATCAAGTAGTTTCAGCGCAATCGTCGGTTGAAAAAATTTTTGTATCTCGGCTCCTATTGGTCCGATCTTAACAAAATTTATATGAAAATTCATGGTTTTTTATGTACTTCAAGATGCATTTTGCCGCGATTCTCTCACTCCAAAATTGACCGAAATAAAACAAATTTTTTATTAAAAATGTTGCTAAATATTAATATTAAGAAAATTTATTTTTACCATTTGTTAATTACGTCGTAAGCTGTCGATTAAACATAGTTTGATTCAATTATCGTTCCTGGATCGAATTGGACATCAATTTGAACTTTTCGGCTAAATAATTTTGCAACAAGACGCCATTTTAAGATATCGAGATCGGGCTTCAATTTTTACGTTGTCTGTACTAAAAGTCATCTTTGAGGGCTAATCTGATAAATAAAGATCATATTTCACAAAAACCATATCAAGTTGAAAATTGAAAAAAAAATTTTTTTTATTTAACAATTTAGCCGGGAAAAACATTAATTTTGCATTTCGGAATATATGTATCTTATAGAAAATTCAATGCTGATCAACTTTTGCTCCTACCTGTTTTTGCGTAAATTGAGTAACAAAAAAGTTAATCAAGAAAAACGGGAAAAAAATGCATTTTGGTAACTTAATTTGCAATAATAACAATGTTCCCGATCGGGTCCGAAGTCGAGACTTTAGGGCTATTTTCAGTAAGTGGCTACCAACATATTTCAGCGATAAAATAAACTCTTGCACGAACTTCCTGGTAAAATCCTAGGACTCCCGGACTAAAAGATAAACGCGAGAGAATCCTCGAGGAAGCGCACCTAGAGCCGACCTCAGGACACTCCGGCGTAGAAAAAACATATAAACGCCTTGCTCAGTCCTATTATTGGCAGGGAGCATATAAGGACACAGTCCGTTTTGTGCAGAATTGCACAATCTGCCAACAAATAAAAACCGAGCAACGCGCGCAAATAGGATTAATGGGCTCACGCGAAGTCGACCGACCGTGGAAAATAATCGCGGCAGATACAATGGGAGAATTCCCAAAAAGCAAAACCGGGAATCAACACTTACTCGTATTTGAAGATTTGTTTACACGATTTATCATATGCATGCCACTGCGAAAGAAAAACGGCGAGAGCATCAAAAACGCATTCGAAAACATTATCTGCGCGCAATTCGGTACACCGGAAATTTTCTTGACCGACAACGGCAAAGAATTCGTGAACGATACAATCAAGCAATTTTTGCACGAAAACTCGATAACGCACGAAAGAACTCCGGCATACCACCCGCAGAGCAATCCAGTCGAGCGCGTGAATCGCGATTTGAAAACGCGTATGACTGCATTTATCCAAGCAAATCACAAAGAATGGGATAAATACATCCCGCAATTTCAATTTACACACAACACAAACACACACACAACTACGGGAAAAACACCCGCATTTCTAATGTTCGGCAGGCAAATATATCCACCGAAAATGTGGCGACGCGAAGTCGAAAGCGCAGCAAATGCGAGCGACACGCAGACCCCCGTAGAAAACACGACTGACGACTCGACAGACGACGAAAAGACAAGCACACACACACACAAACACAATACAAGAAAAAGATTAAAAGCAAAAAACAGCAATACAAATATTAACAGCACGAATACCCAAAACGCTGAAAACGACACGACAAATGAAACATCGAACAAAATTGCCGAATGGTCAACGCGGATGAACAATTTACAACATATACACGACGACGCGTTAAATCAAATCGACAAAGAAAAGACAAAACAAGAAAAACACTACAACAAAAATAAAAGAGAAAAAGCATTTAAACCAGGCCAATTAGTCTGGAAAAAGAATCGAACGTTGTCTTCAGCGCAAAAGAATTACAGCGCAAAATTAGCAAAGCCCTATATCGGGCCGTATACAATTTTAAAACGCGCGGGCAACAACATATACGTCATATGCGACACGAACGGGAAAATCGTAGAGAGCGCCGTTCATGCGAACGAACTCAAGAGCGCGGAAATCGAAGAAAAACCGGCAACACCGCCCGAAGATCGAGACGAAGGGCCTAGGCACGCCAAGCAGCCGAGCCAAAACAAAGCCCCCCGCCCCGCCGCCGCTACGCACACAGTCAGATGACCGCCCGGCTCCGCCACGCGCACATCGACACTTCCAATTACGCACGATGCAGAAATCGAACACGACCGCAGGGGACGAGGAAATGTTCCAAATGTTCCAAAAATCCAACAATGGCTACAAATCGAGCGCGAAAGTGCAAAAGTGAAAGAAGAAAGTGAGAGTGAAGTGTCCAGTGAAGCGGAGAGATGGCCAAAAACCGAAGACAAATACCCACCGTGGACACGCCGCGGAAAGATCTACCGCGAACTGAAAGAAAATCAGCGCAAATTCCTGGAGGAACAGCGCGAACGAGATAATCTCGAACGAGAAGATCGCCATCCACAAGCGCGCCGAGAAGCAGCACGCGCGGACGCACTCGCACATTTCGAGGAGAGAAAGAAATTCATAGAAGCAGACAGCGCGGCCGTCGCAGCGCGGGAACGAATAAGACAACGCCAACTACAACGCGAAATAGAGGATCAAAACCTAAGAGACGCGATCGAGGCGTACAAAGAAGAAGTACGAGAAAGCCTAATCGAACGAGACAGAGAAGCCGCCCGGGCCCGAGCAAAAATCGACCTCACGAGAAAAATGGACGAGCTGAAACCCCAGCTACACGCACTGGTGGTAGAAGAATACGAAGCAACGAAGAAAAAACACTTCGAAGATGAGCAAGCGGTCACCGCGGCAGACAAAGAGCGCGAACGATCAAAAGCGCTCCAGCGCGAAAGCCAGCGACCGATAGCGCCACAGCGCGATAACCACCAGTCGAGCAACAGCAGCACGACAACCGAGAGAAGCACCGCCACAACTACCAGAGCAGGAGCAATCCCGAAACGCGACCAACACCTGGACGAAACGGGACGATACATTAAGGAGAAGAACGCGAAGGCAAGCCAGGCGTACAAAGATAAGATGCTGCAGAAGGGCATATACGAGCCAAGAGACGTCCACCAATTCATCCGCAGAGAGAGGCTCAACAACAGCACGAAAACCGACGACGAGCTGCAGGATGCATGGCTAATATACCGAGCGAACCGGAGAGAACGCGATCGCCGAGAGTAAACAAGTCAGTATGGGAAATGAATGTAGCGCGAACGCGTCGATTCCGAGAACCAGCGGGTCACTCGACAAAAAAACACTCGAGCATAACTCGAGTACTTATTTTCACAGAGCCCAACAAGACGGCTTGACTTTTTCTTTTCACCGAAATATTATAATTACAAATTTTTTTTTCGTTTAAATAAAAGTCAACAAAAATTATCTTAACTATGTATAATTGAAAAAAGCATTTTATTTTATAATTATTCCAATTAGTGCCAAAACACGAAGTTTACATAAACAAACCGAATGTATACAACGAAAGACAAAAATAAAGGTTAGCGCACCAGCGCAATAATTATGTACAAAAAAAAAAAACAAAGAACACATTGTAAGATTTTTCTATTACATCCCAATCTTTATTGCGTACAAACCCCCCCCCCCCCGCGACAGCGCAAGAAAAAAACAGAGAGAGAGAGCGACAAGTCTAATGACATGCAACAGAATTTTTTTCCGCTCAACGAATAAAGAAAATAAATTTTCTTTTTTTTTCCATTATATTTTTATTTTATTCATATATACAATGTCATTAGAGACACACGCGGTTTCGCGACTCTTTACTAGGTAAAGAGCTTCAGCAGGGGGCAGTGCGACAAGGCGCCCATCACATACAAGCATGAACGCCTAGCGCAACGCCGTGCACACACACGAGCATGCGAGCGCACGGCAACGCGAGGATCGAGGCGGCAGGAGTCGCACACGAAACCGCTAGAGGGGAAAGGGGGAAAGAATTAGGAGAGAGAGAGACTCGAAGACATTCGAGCCAGCGCGACACAGCGCCGAAGAAAGAGAGAGCGCGCTAGCAGAAACGCGCGAAGGAAAGAGAGAGAAAAGCGAGAGACGCGACAGCGTGATAGAAGACGCTGCCGCGCGAGAAGGAGTGGGGAGAGTTTTCGGACTAATTGGTGTCCGAAAACTAGACGAGCGCGCGAAGGCTCGCCAGATTACCTCTCGGCTTTCGACCCGACCGCACGCGCAGAAACTCACCCGTGCACAGCCGAGCCCGCTGCCGACTGCCCACTGGGAGGCCCACGCCGCTGCAGGGCCAACACTCGCCACTGCCGGCCTTGCCTCCCAGGGACATCACGCAGGAGCCACACCGAGGACCACGATCCGGCAGCCACCGCTGGCCGAGCCGCCCGCTCCGTGCCAGCCCTCGAGCACGACGACGCCATCCGCAGAGAGGAGCACCCAGGCGAAGCGCCGGCCGACCACGGACCAAGAACACTCCGAGCCTGTAAGTGTCGGCCCCGCGCCCTTGTCTCTCTCTCTCTCTCGCGACGAAGGTCGGGGCGCAAGAGCCCCCAGCGCGAACGTAGCTCAGGGCTAGAATTCCGCGCACGCGAGCACGCGTGAGCCATCGGCCGCGCCGGACTCGATCCTCGTGTCGCCCAGCGCGACTACCGAAAACGCGGATACGATAACGCGAGCACGCGTTACATGTAATTACTTTTGGCGGAAATAAACACGCGGGTGAGCGCAATCTGCCCACTCGCCCCAAATCTAAAAGCGCGTGTTTTACTCCGCACACCTACATCCTAGCACCCGAGGATCCCCCCAGCCCGCCGAGGAAGCTGAGCAGCCGAGCAGGGTCAGGAGACCGGGTACGAGAATCTTTTGTGCGCACGGCACCTCCCCAGCGCGAGTTGCAGCTAGGAGCAGCCCGACGAAGCCCTGGCAGGAGCCGCGTCACAATATATATATATATATATATAGTGGGGTAAGTGGAGCGGAAAGTGGAGAGGATATGCGGAGGGGTACGGAGGGGCGCGTAGGGGCTTTGGTTAGTCGAATAAACCTAAATTTTCAAACGATCCTTGGATTAAAAGTGGAGGAGTATGAGGAGAAGGTATGCAGAGAGACGCGGAGGGGCGTATAGGGGCATATTCGACTATATAATATAGAAAGATATACATTTACTTATAAAATATTACTCGTTTTCGTTCTTAGTGGTAGGGCCTTAAGCAACACTATAAACCGACAACGCACCAAACTTCAAAAAGCTACAGTAAAGGTGGGAAAGACTGTGGACACTTGCACGGATGTTACTTAAGTCGGCAATTTCGGCATCGAAGAGAAAAGTATAAGCATTGTGGCAAGTATATAATGCATAGATGTAGGGCATAGGTATTTTCAGAAGCGTAATGGTAACCGGCGCCACATTTCTTGCCAAAATCGCCACACCTGCAGTCCTGCAGTAAGAAAATCACCAAAAAATCGCCGGTTGCCAAATAGGAAAACATTATCGTCAACAAGGTTGAAAAATTACCAGTTTAGTGGGAAATCGACAAACTTGGTCACCTTGTCTCTAATACCTCACTATTGCCTGAAGATTACATTAGCAGCTTCGGTAGGATACAAAATTTTGCTGAATGGTTACGTAACCTACAGAAGATGTTCTTGCAGCAAAGCAGTAAGTTGTATGTTTGTTTTAATACTCGGACAGTAAATATTCTGAGAATATTTCTTGAAGGTTACATGAAGATTTACAGTATAATTCTTATGAATATCGATTCGTTAAGTAAATGAACTACATAATAATTTCATTATAAGAATGTACAAAAGAATAGTGAAAATTTGTGGAATTTGGATATTTAATGTGAATAACAAATCTACTATTGTTTAAATTCAATTTCTGTCAAATTATTATATACGTACAAAGTTGAAATTTCCGAATTTTATAACTCCGTATAACAATATAACATAAAAGTAAATACAAAATTATGTTTCGTAGCAAAAATGTATTCTAATTTTAATATCGGTACAAACATATCAGTTCATTCCGTAGGAACAATTTTTTTCTTTTTTTTTTAACAAAATGATTAATGATCATAAGATACTTTACGTTAAAGCATCCAATGCAATATCTTCATGATTATAAATAGTCTGGTTCTGATTAACTCTCAACGTTCCTCTCCGAGATTCTTTAATTTTTTTGTTATGCAAAATAGAATCGTTTTGAAACTTTTTTTGCAGCCATTGAACATTATCTAATGTTCCTTTGCTAGTTGATCTGCAGCCAAACCACCAATAAGCTATACTTCTTGGAAAAGATGGATTCGCGATGTCAACCTAAAAAAATTATTATTATTTTACATTACATTAAATTTTTAAATATTTGTAATTCAAGATGAAAATATGTTTATAATCTACAATCAATATTTGTTTAAATGAAAATATTTAAAAATAGTATTGTACTATATATTTACCCTTACAAAAAAAATGAACAGAAAATTAAGTAGTGAAGTATACGGAGAATTATGTAGGGAACCATATAAGTATAAGTGCAATGTTATCTCTAGATAATATAGGAATATCTGCACAAAAATATATATGAATTTCAATAGAATACTATAAATATAAGTAAGTATACCTCACTATATTAATAAAATGATATTGCCGCCGCCGCCGTGTCAGAAATTAGCTCTCTCAATTAACGGTCCCTGAATTGGCGCCCCCTCAATGGGAGAATTGTCTCTTTTTTTACATAATTTTAAGATACCTTTCTCCCATTGAAGGGGCACCATTGGGGGCACCATTAAACAAAAAATAAAAAAAACAACGAATTCGGTAATTGCCATCTCCTAAGATTTTTTTTGTGGTTCAAACATTATAATAAGAGTGAAATTGACTATGCCGACTAACGGTCAAGTTCGAGATTTGTACTTAAATACAATTCAATAGGCTTTCTTATAAGAAACAATGTTATATTATAATATTGTTAAATTTATAATATTTGAATGTAAATATTGACTATTGTAAATATTGAATTGTAGTTGAAAACTTCGGGCTTTGGCAAAAACCTAATAACTTTAATTACTTAACTTTTAATAATGATGATATATGATAGTATTTCACAGAGGCATCGGCGTTAGGGTTATAGGCGAAGGTCAAATTATTTTATTATGTAGATATAGGTATGCGATGTAGTATTGGAGAATAATTCAACTTATGGTAGATATTTTAAAATACATTTAAACTGCAGACATTAGCCACTGTTAAATCATAATTTGTAACTATAACAATGCGACGTAGAACAAACAATGTAAATAAAAAAATATACTACTACGTTGTTGTTGATGCGGTTGCTACGCACAAAGCAATATCTATAACGAATTTCGAATACGAATAGAAATTTATTCCTTTCCAAATTAGTCATTTCCATATGAATTGAAAATTGGGGAGTTGGCAAGCGAAGCGAGCAGGAGTGGGTACCCCCCTCCTAGTAAATATATAAAGAATATTTACATAACAATCTATAGATATTTGTGTAGGTTATTGAAATACAATTTATGAGCATGCCAATTTCTGCACAAATTTGTACAAACATCGCTATACAAAATTTTGTGTATTCTTTTATATCGTAATTATGCATATTTGTATGCATATTTTATGCTTAAATTTCGGAGTAAACATTTATACAAATTTGTGCGAAAATATATACATTCCTGCTTGCACCTTTCTTGTACATAGATTTTGCCGGTATAGAAATATATAGGAATGTGTGCAGAATGTTTTATATAAAATTATACATAATATTTTCAATTAAATCATCACCATCATCAATATCGCGGAAAAGATTCTGAAAAATTCGTTGGACGTGGGTTAATACTAATTTACTCATCAGTTTTTCGATAAAAATAAAAAAGTAGAATTTTTTCCAATTTAAGAGATTTACTTCGTTGCAGTCACCCATTCGAGTATGAAGCATACCTTTTGCTGCCTAACTTTAATGATAGAAATTCCATGGTAAACACGTTACAGTATAAGTGAACTCAAATGTTAATATCCAAAAGCTTCGTTCTGCCGACTTAAGTATTTATTCGTAAAATTGTTCATGTTAATCATTTCAGTTAATAATTTTAAATTCATTTAAGGCAAGGGAATTTTTTACAAACTTTCATAAGTTATATTATTCAACTGCAAATAACAAAATAAGGTTATTTCTTTATTTAATTTATAGAATATATTTCAAACTCTCCGCAATCCTTATATAGCCAAAATCAAAATAGTAGATAACTTTTTGAAGGAAGAAGTTGTAAGGGCTACGATTTGTAGCCTTTCAAATAAGTTGTTATTTTTATCTCTATAAGGCGATTATATTGAAGAATCAAAATTCAATAATACTAATGTAGTTTATGATATTAAATGAAGTCACCATCAAATAGACCTTTCTGTTAGGATTGCCTTCCACTTCGCGGATAAGTAAATCGCGATTAAACAACATGATATAGTGAGAACGTGTTGAAATTTTTTATGGAAAAGTTTGCCATCCCATCCTGTTGTATGTAGCGATGGATACATCTTCAAATTATGTCTCTGCTTAATTCAAGTAAGAAACCAATTTCTGAATTCAAATATAGAAAATTTCGTGATAATTGCAAATTTAATTTGTAAGAAATTAATGATAAGTTAAAAAATATTCAGAGCTACAGGTTTAGTTTTAGTTATATTTTGATATTTTATAGTATATTGTTAGTTACAATAACATTGAGTAATTCATCGATTATCTATGATAGGGCGAGATGGCAAGTTTTTCCATAAAAAATTTCAACACTGTCACATTGCATCATGTTGTTTAATATTTTGCGATTTACTTATCCACGAAGTAGAAGGCAATCGTAACAGAAAACTACATTAGTATTATTGTATATTGATTCTTCAATGTAATCGCCTTGTAGGGATAAAAATAACAATTTATTCGAAAGACTACACATCGAAGCTCGTACAACTTCTTGCTGAAAAAAGCTATTGGGATAGTATAATAATTAATTTTTATTTTACATATTATTTTTCGTATTTAAATGTTCATTTATTTATTTATTTATGCCATCACGATTGGTTTTTTATAAAAGAAACTTGCCAATTTATTTAGTGATGCACAACTTTCCTTTCTGATAATTAGAATTGGAATTTTCTTAAAATCAAAGGTAGTGAAGTTATACTAAAAAAATAGTTGTCAGTTCAATGGACCTTTAATACAAAGCCGTTTACGTACAAACATATTTTATTGAAGAGAGTTTTAGATGTTCCAGGTTGACGAGTATAAGCATATAAAGTCGTGCCAAGGGATTAGAACGGCTATGGCCCTGCTAGAAAATACGCCATAACTTATAGGCTTGTGATCAACTAGTGGCTGTGATTTGTCATCAATATGTAGCATGCAATATTACCATATTGAGGTCATATTACGCTGAAATCACAGTGAGCGAATTTGTATCAAATTAACTCATCGAATCACAGCCATATCGCGGCCGCATTATAGTATAATCACAATGAACGCTACACAACCTCAAAACTACGATTAAAAATCAGTATTATTATTATTATAACTAATATTGTAGTCTATTGTGTTGAAAAAAATTTTTTTTAATTTATTTTAAAACTGCGCGTCGTGGACTCCATTTAATTCCCTCTATATATATACAGCAAACGACGCTACGCGAGCGTACTCATCTGTAGCACAGGTATACGTACAACTTTATAGACATCCAAAACTTAACCGTTTGAGGTTGTCTTTTGGACACGACACATTGTCTGCTACACATTTGTATAGCTATATAGCATCAATGTGTGTACTGTGAAGACTCTAGAGGTTATGTTGCGACTTAAATTCGGAGCATGCGTTTTGGAGCACACATTGTGAAAACATGGAAAATCGAAAAAGGTCATACAAGAAGAAATTAAGACAAGAAAAAAGTGAAAAGCGTTTTAAAAATGTCAATGATCATTTGAAAAACTCTGATCACGATGACAATTCAGAAGCTTCACCTGATGCCAGTTATTACAGTGATTCAAATTTGATTGATTTACCTTCTACATACTTTACAAGTGATAGTGAGAACAATAGTGACAAAAATTACAATAATCAAATTTCAAGCAGTGAGTCGAAGGAAGAGTTTACATGTAAACTGGAAGGTGCAACAGAAATATTTGAAATTAAAGAGTGGATTGTGTCTAACAGAGTGCCGCATGAACATGCAAATAAGTTATTGAAGATCTTACGTCGAAGACTTATACCATCTCTTCCCAAGTCAACTAAAACACTTTTAAAATGTAACGTTGATTTGAGTAACATGGAAGAAATGACGGTATCCAATAACTCAAAAGGAAAGTTTATGTATTTGGGTCTCAAAGATCAGTTATTGAAGAAGATAGATGTAAATCTACACAACAAACAGATTTTGGAAATAATAATAAATATTGATGGCATGTCGCCTTTTAAATCCAGCTCAATTACTGTGTAGCCTATACTTGCCAAAGTGTTTATGACGCCAGACATATTCACACCATTTACAGTTGCTGTTTATTCTGGAAATGGAAAGCCCTCGTATTGTAACGAGTATTTGGAAAAATTCACTAGAGAAATCAACGTTCTAATTGAAGAAGGAATAATCATTCAGGAAAAGTGGTTTGAAGTGTAATTAAAGTTTTTGTTTGTGACTCACCAGCCAGGTCTTTTCTGAAATGTGTAGTAGGACATGCTGCGTTCAATGGCTGTGAAAGATGTGAAGTTCAAGGAGAAAAGGTAGAAAAAGTTTCTGTATTTTTACAAACAGACGCTGAGAGAAGGTCAAATGAGAAATTCAGATCATTCAGTAACCCTGAATGTCATACTCAAGCGACTCCTCTCTGTGCAATACCATCCTTAGATCTCGTCAAACAGTTTATCCTTGATCCTCTGCACTTGGTGTACCTTGGCGTCACAGCCAGAATCCTCTCATATCTTTTGTCTCCATCTACTAATAAAGTTAGATTAAGTTCAACAATGAAATTAGAATTAGAGCGCAGGACTAGTATGATCAATGCAGATATTCCAGAAGAATTTCCACGTAAGATGAGGTCATCTAAGGATTTTGGTCAATACAAAGCCGTGGAACATAATTTTTTTTTTAAACTACGGTTCTTCAATATTTTTCAAGAACTTACTCGCAGATGATCTGTACAATAACTTATTACTATTGTCTACAGCATGCAGATTATTGTCTGATAAAAGTAAATGATGTGTTGACCGAGCAAGGCAGTATCTGATTAAATTTATGGAAGAAGCAATAAGTTTATATGGACCTACATTTTTGTCGTTAAATGTGTATAATCTTATTCATCTAGCTGATGATGTTGAAAGTACTGGCTGCACCCTTAGTGAACTAAGCGCTTTTCCATTTGAATCATATTTGGAAAGTATAAGTTCAGTTTTAAGATGCTCGAACAATATAGTTACCCAATACTGCAAGCGTCTCAAGGAAAAGGAAACGTTTGTATGAGATCAAACTAAAATTCCACCACAATTGGAAATATTAGTGTAACGTCCTACGACGTTATTCGTTTTTAAATCTATTATTTACAAATTTTAAACTATTTTTCAAAATACAAAACATCAAGATGATTACGATGTTAATTTCGAAACATTATATTTTGAACGCGTGCTGTAATTGAGTAACACAAATCAGCAGTGTTACTTATTCGGCAATCGTCATACTGTAAAATGATTATTAAGGGGACCCAACACGTTTAAATACTGAAAAATAAAATTATAAAAAATTATAATTAAATTAAACAATATGTTAGAGAAACATTTCATACTTATAGTATGTTCACTTACCTTCAATTTAAGCCCTTAAAATCGAATTTTGGACCTACCTATTCGAAGCCTTCGAAGAATTGTTTTTCACTGTCCGTAAGATTCCAGGTGACCATATGCTTGGATTGAGCCCAAATTTTGTGAGTATGCTCTATGTAAGTATAGTTTTCGTATGAACAGAGGTATTTTGATTTGAATGCTTAGAAAAATTTTAATAAAAAAAAGTTAATTTTTCATTTTTAATATTTTTTATGCCACATTTTTATTTTTTAAACAAATTTGAAGCTTTCAAATCAAAATGCCTCTGTTCATACGAAAACTATACTCACATAGAGCATACTCACAAAATTTGAGCTCAATCGAAGCATATGGTCACCTGGAATCCTACGGACAGTGAAAAACAAGTCTTCGAAGGCTTCGAAGTGCCACTTCGAATAGGTAGGTCCAAAATTGGATTTTAAGGGCTTAAATTGAAGGTAAGTGAACATAATATAAGTATGAAATGTTTCTCTAACATGTTTGTTTGATTTAATAATAATTTCTTATAATTTTATTTTTCAGAATTTAAACGTGTTGGGTCCCCTTAAGCGTTATACATTAAGAGTGGGTCAACGTATTCGGGCTTTAAAAGAGTCGAATTGGCCTCATTGTAATTAGTCTCGTGTTTAAGTCCGAACTCCGTACCTCGCGGTTCGTCAATTTGCGGAGATTTTTATTGTACTTCCAAGTACTCAATTGTGAATTTAAGAAGCAAATATATTTTCAATCATACTCGAAAAGAAAACTGTGAGTGCATCATTTCAACAACCTATCACCTATTATCCAAATAAGACGAGCAAGCAGAGAGAAAAAGACGAGGATAGCAGAAGCAGCAAAATAAGACAAGTGAAGCAGAAAAAGGGTAAGTCAAATAAATACACTAAAAGTACATATCGGAGCGGGTAACAAGTCTAAACCCAGCCACTAGTAACAATTCAATACGCGCTCTCAATAAATAATTAAAAATACTTCTTCTCTCAAATACATGTCCTAACTATGAGGTGAGAGTGTAGGTGGGACATACCATTAGTGAAAAAAAAATAATTCAGTGCAGAAAATAAAATACATGGGATGTACGCTATCCACTAAACATCCTAATAACACTGTGTTGTTGCGATGTTCTCTTGTGGCAAATGTTAATAAGTTTATACCCAGTGAAAATCAAAACATCAACATAGAAGTACAAGTTTATGGAAAGAAAGAATCTGTGTTTGAATATCCATTTGATTCAACGGAATTGGATATTTATGAAGTGTCGAAACTGTCTAAAGAGATGTGTGTACCTTTACAAAGTGTTGAAAAAAAAACTTGTTAAATTTAATATGAACTATTGTAAAGATGAGTCATTAAGACAGTTTGTTTTACCGTTGCAACATTAAAATGTCTGCTCTGCTCTAAATGATCACCACATTTGTATAAAAGGTAAGAAACATTTTTTAAAACTTGTTTTTCAAAATTTTCCAAAATTCAATTGATACATGACTGGAAACATCATAGTTATGTATGGTCTGCTATATGTTATCAGTCAGTACAATTAGGTTAGATTTATCGAAAGAGTGATCGAACCATACGTCGATAATCAAAACAAGTAACAGCTAGGTGCTTCAATAAAGTATAATTGAACTTTTAAATTAGTTTAAATCATTGATTTATTGAAATTATCAGTTTCTTAAGTTTTATAAAGCAGGTAAATTAACATTTCATACATAAAAACTTGAAATCAATTTTTTAATAAAAAGCTTCAATAAATTTTAATTAACCTAAAAATCCATAGGCTTTTAATGTAATTATTTTTTACTTTGTTGGTTTTCAGAATGGACGGTGAAGCAGATACTGAAAGTAACCAATATCAGCTTCAAAAATATAGTATAGTTTATTTCATCCATCGAGGACCAAAAAGGAAAACCGAAGATTTTGACATTGTTCTAAGCAAATGGCTTGATTTTGACCCGAAGAACAAGAGATGTGTGACAAGATATAAGTCACCACCTTACACTGAGGATGACAAAACGCTTATTCGACAGTTATCTATGGAATGTGCGGATGCTCCAGATGATTGACCAAGTTATCCAGTTATCAAACATGTTGGTCGAGCCAGTAAGTGTACAAAATTTTTTTACATGTATTTTATATTTTGTTAAAATGTTGAACTATAATTTATTTTGTAGAAACGTACGCAAAAGGCTTAAAAAAATGAAAAAGCTGGATACAGATGATCATGTACTCACTTTGGAATCTGAAGACAATGCTTCAGAAGCTCAAAAGCAATTTGCTTTAGCTGTAAAGCGTCAGAAGCTTCAAGCGGAAGTAGAAAAGCTTTGCAGTACCTATGGACGTGAAAATAGTGCTCAATCTAATGCAGCTGAAGGACTGGATAATGAGTCTGATCAAGATATGAATCAGCCCAAAGAGCTTCTGGCTCCTTTGCACACTCAGACCAAAATAAAGAAAGTGAATCTTAACTATGAAGCTACATCCGATGCTAGTCAGCCAAGTTGCAGCACAAGTTCCCATAGCTTGGTTCCAGACCACATCGCTTCAGGTATTTCAGATGTCACATCTGAAGCATCTAGTATTTTAAACTCTGTGTCATCATTTCAATCTAATAACTTAGATTCCAACATAATCATTGATGTTAATGATCCATTAATTTACAATGAAATTATACGTACAAGTTGTAAGTAAATTTAATTCTTAATTAATATTAAAACTATTTACTGAGTTTATAAATATTTAATTTTATTTCAGCATTTGAATCAGCAATTTTAATGCGATTGGATAAAATTACTGCTGATATAAGTAGTCTATGCAAGGAAGTTGCTGAGCTCAAGTCTGAGCAAACTGCAATCACTTCTTTTTTAAGCGATAAAAAGATTATTAGTAAGAATAATTCAGTTGATATGGAGGCGAAGTACAGGATTAAAATACCTCTAAGTAGCTATGAAGAATTTGAACATTTTGAGCACATGCTGGAATCTGACAAATTTTTTAAGAAAGATGTGGTAAGTCAAATGTAGCCTATAACCTATTTAAATAAATCAGTATTCACTTTATTAACTTTATTAACTTTTTGTAATTAAATATTATTTCAACATTTGATTTTATTTTCAGTATTCCGAGCTTAAATTGTTAGCAGATAAGGACTGTAATACCCCAAAGTCAATTGTAAAAATGATTAAAGGATTCATCACAAAAGACTTGGCGAAGCAATTTACAGCTATTCGAGTCTCATCGTTGAACAAAACCAAGTTCAAATTTCGACAAACTTAATTTTGTACACTAATTGAGGGTAATTGTATGCCCTTATTCTACCTTATTATGTTTGTATATATATACATGTATGCATAATTTATTTTTTATTTTATTTACAGCACTTATCACAAATCTACGCAAGGAAAAATCCTTGGATATTACACCCGAATTATTCAATGGGGCTTTAACCGATGTTTTTTCAAACGTTTGCCGGTGGAAGTGAACAAATGCTTCTATTTTTTAATATTTATTCATTAGTATCTTTAAAATATTTGTTTGTACGAATGTTTATATTTTTTTCTAATGTTAATTATTTACATTACAATATTATTAATATTTATTGAATTGAGATAACTATTACTACTATATAAATTTAAATTATTTTTACTGTATAAATTTAAATGATTTGTTTATGAATGTTATCATAATTTTGTAGTTCATCAGTAAATTATTTGTGAATAATGATTTATAATAAACCAATTAATCATTTGTTATTATTTTATATATATCTGATTCCCTACCTTTTATTTCATATATATTTCCTGTATCCTATTATAACCTAAAATCATATACTACTGCCATTTTATTTGAATTTATATTCACCGTGATTTTAACGTAATAAGGCCGCATCCCGATCAGATTACGTTAACATAATGCGACATTGTGATTACACTGTAACTTATGTCGCCCTGGTCGCTGTATTTACGGTCGTGATGTGGCACTCTTTGCGACCACAGGCCGTAAAACTTACTGTATTACGGTCTCAATGTGGGTTAATTTTCTAGCAGGGCACGTTACCTTACTAATTAAGTATCAAACCTGGATGCATTGATGGCATGAACACTTGTAATTTTTGTAATTCTTTTTGTGATTTTGTAATTTTATTACGACAGAAACACTTTTTAAACATAAAATTTGATTACACTGGATAAAAGTTGTTAAAGCTCATATATTTAGTGATCCATTATTAAATGGATATATATATATACGCTTGTGCTGTACAGATATTTTCTAAACCCAATAAATATTTTTTTTTCAAAGCACAATAAAGATTGTAGATCACAATAAATAAGACAATAGATGCAGACTTTCTGGAATAAAAATTACTGACTCGTCGCAGGTATTTATTTTCTTCTTAGATAAACTAAGAGTTGCATAACCTCCCAATGGAAAATAGAAAATATCTGAAAAATAAAATAGAATATTTAAATAATGAATCAGTTCATAAATCCTTCATTTCTATTCTATATTTATATAAATTCAAACACTAAATACTTACCTAATTATAAACTATTAGTTTATGATTGTTTTTTTGATTGTGTAAAAAAGAATTTAAGACTGATTTATAATTATTAACAAATAGAATTTCTTGCTTATGTATACTTTAGCACTGTGTTATTGTAATCGACGTCTGCACCACATATCTGTATAAAAATATCTTCGAGCAACTTGGTATTTATTACATCTTACACTAATTATGACATCGAGCCGAAGGGGAGGGTGGCAAAAACGAGATATGGGCTGTCCGAATTTACTCCCGTGGTGCGTAATAATGTCACTTCTATCGCCCGGGATCGAAAGTAGTACTTTCGGCACAGTGTGGAGAAAAAGGTGTTTATAATCAGGTCAAAAATAATTATATTAGTATGTATGTCTTTTTTTACCTCGTAAATGAGTGAATCACAAACACTGAAAGGACATGATGCTTATACATTTAGCTGAATAATCCAAAACTCTCAACTATCTATGAAAATATGAACGCGTAAACATGTTCGGGTCAAGAGTCTGTTGGACAGATTACCCTTTCTTTAGTGTTACTTCTCTATACCTTCGATTTTACATAAATTGCCATTTTATTTTTAGCAAAAAAAGTTATGATATCAATAAATAAATTGTCAAGTTTTTATAAAAAGCAATCGATTATAAATAAATAAATAACTGTTTAAGTGGGGGAAAAATATAAAAATAAATGTATTCATATAAACACTCCACCAAATTGTAGCATGTAAAAAGATAGATAGCCTATGAAAAGGTACAGTCGGATGCCATTGAAACTTTGAATAATTGCGACTGACGCCCCGTTCTGCGCATCCCAGCGAACGTTTGGTGACCGATTACGCTGACGCTGTATTTACCGTAGGAGGTTAGGTCACCATTCTTTCGGTAAATGAAGCTTCGCGTGACTGATCACAAACATGCGCAGAACGTGGCGCAAATTCGGTACTATTCAAAGTTTCAACTGTACCCAATTGTATATGTGATGATAGAATAGCATGATGTTCTTACATAACATTATCACATGACAAATGTGCCCATAATATGTGGTAATATCATGTGTATGTCCAAAATTATTGTGTAATAAACAGGATTGTTTAGCATCATGAAAAATTTTTCTGTTACTTATGGAAGCAACGAGCGGAAGTAAAATCTACTCTAGTTATTAATTCAGTAAATGTGTTACTATTCTTTTTTTTATGGAAAAACTTGCCGTCCCGACCTATCATATATAATCGATGAATTACTAAATGTCAGTATAATCAACAATATCACCAATTTTTAATAATCAACAATTTTTAATACAGTTCATTCATCTTCCTATTATCATGTAATGGGTACTTTTTAATTATGTTAAACTGTGAGAACAATAGCCTCAAATGATAATTAGAGTTCTATTTTCTAAGTAAAAACAGATTTAAAATACTACTTTTGCTCTCGGGCGATAGAAGCGACATTATTATGCACCACGGGAGTAAATTCGGACAGCCCATATCTCGTTTTTGCCACCCTCGCCTTCGGCTCGATGTCATAATTAGTGTAAGATGTAATAAATACCAAGTTTCTAGAAGAGATGATTACATTCATTTATCTTATAAATACATTTCTTATAAATTCATTTATACTTATAAATACATTTCTTATCGACATGTAGGAAAGAAAAAATTTATAACCGTACACAATAAACCCGCTAGAATATTCTCTACGTTGTTATCGATAGTTTGATTTTAATTTACATTATGAAATAACCGTAAATAATAAAGCAGTTAAAATGAAATTTTGGTTTTTGGTACATTAAGGTTATCAAGTGTTGAAAAATTGATCTTTAATTTTTACACGAAGAAATGACCTTATACTTGCCAGCCTTGTACCTCGAAAAGGTTTTTTTGAGAGGGGGGGGGGGAGATTTCGCTACTTTTGAAAGGTATATAATACCTAAATTATAAAGAATAGTTAAAATCAATTCAATATTTTATAAATTTAAAAAATTAATGTACATAATCTTATTTATTATTGTAATAATAATTATTTTTTCGACACCATCTGTAGAGCAAATAGATATTTTTTGAATCATTATTATTCAAAAAGAAATATCTATCATTTCCACGCAACCCTATAGGTAAATAGAATAGGGCATTTTTTTTCTTGTATTGACACTAAATTTTATGCTAAGTTCCATAATTATCCTTATCACAAATATACATTAAAAGAAGTCTGTACGTATATAAAATTATTGCTAATTAATTAATTGATAACTGCTTTCTTGAAAGCATTTAAACGTTATGTATACTATTGACACATAACATGTGTAATGTAGGATTGTAGTATTTATTAACAGGCGCGGTAGCGCCATGATACAAGTTTACATCGTATCCTTTACAAATTTTTAATCCATATGATATTTTGAATAATATTTATAAAGAAAAGAAGTATATGTAAAAAAATAAAATCTAAAAACTTGTATTTATTATTATTTACTTATAAGAGATTCAAAATAATACATACACTTATCTTTATAAGAACTTATATAATTTTGACTTCATAAATACTTACACTGTTGACTTCATGCCTTTAGTGTTTAAATTTTCAGTTAGGTAACAATATGAAAATCAAAATTATAAGTTTTTAGATAAACTTAATTACAGGTATTGTTTTAATATGTTAAAACAAACTTATGTATAAAATTTCAGCCCTCTAGCTATGATAGATATTAAATGAGTGTAAAGAATATAATTGAAATAAGTAATCGTCCACAAGTTGCGAAAGCTGCATTTTGCATATTTTGGTCTTCACCTCATTTGAAATCTGTTATAACTAGAAGGCTGAAATTTGGTATCCAAATTTGTTTTAATATGTTAAAACAATACATACAACTCACTCGATCCAAGAACTTATATTTTTGATTTTCATGTAGATATACTTACACCATTGATTTCATGGCTTTAGAATCTAAATTGTCAGGTATGTAACTATTTTGCTAAGCCGATTCGACTTGAAAATTCTCATACTATCGCTCTGAGTGACAGACTAGTCAACTCATAAGTGTTCGTTACCTTTTACAAAGTAAAAAATGCATTTCCCTTGGGAAAATACTCGTTACATCCAAGATTTGGAAACCGACTGTACATGTTGCTCTCTCAAAATTGAGAATAACTAATTTTTCATTAAGCAAATCAATCAGAGGGATAGCATAAGAAATTTCAAGTTAATCGTCTAGACCAATTTTGAGCTGTTCAATTTTGAATACCATAAATGACAATTATTTTGACCTTGGTTTATGTGATAAACTTAAACAATCACATGCTATCCTTGTGATGGATTTCTAGACAGAAAATAAGTTTTTCTCAATTTAAAAGGAGTACGAAGTATACTCATTTTCTAGATCATGGATATAATGAGCCTTTTCCCAAGGGAAAAGCATGTTTTGTTTTGTATAAGGTAACGAGAACTTATAAGTTGTCAAGCCAATCACTAAGACGGATAATATAAGAATTTTCAAATTAGTACGGCTCAGCAGTTTTGAATTATTGAATTTTGAAATTTCTAATCTTTGATTATCTTAATACTGCTCAACTATACTATTGTCAAAATTCTTATACTATCCCTCTAAGCAATGGGCTTGAAAACTTGTATGATCTTTTGCCTTTTAAAAAGAAAAATTGAAAATAACTATTTTTTCATTAAGCAAATCAATGAGAGGGTTGCATATGAAATTTCAAGTTAATCGTCTAAACCAATTTTGAGCTGTTCAATTTTGAATGCCTCATATGATAATTATTTCGGAATTGGTCGATACGACAAACTTGAAATTTCTCATGATATTCCTCTGATTGGTATGTTTAATGAAAAACTTAGTTATTTTCAATTCTCAGAAAGCCCAGAGTACAGGCAGTTTCCAAAATTAGGGTTGAGCGTCTCTTTTCTCAATGGAAATACATGTTCTGCTTTCTAAAAAGCAAATAGACCATACAAGTAGTTAAGCCCACAGCTTAGAGGGATAGTATAAGAACTTTTAAGATGGTACAGTTGAGTACTATTGAGATAATTATAGATTCAATTTTTACTGGACCCTATCAACTTGAAAATTCTTATCCTATCCCTCTGAGTGACTGGCTTGACAACTCATAAATTCTCGTTACCTTATATAATACAAAACATGTTTTTCCCTTGGGAAAAGTTTCATCACGTCTGAAAACTGAATGCACTTGCTCTCTTAAAATTGGGAAAAACTTCTAAATCACTTGTCTTCTGAACTTATAATTGTGAACTTCATTATTATACATCTTGAAAAAACGTTTTTCACATCACTAGCTTGTCACAGGAATTCCTTCCCTTTATAACGTGACAGTTGCGTAACCTCCCAATAGAAATTCTGTAATTAACAGTTTAATTACAGCAATAGTTTGTGAGATCTCACGTCATAATAGTGAAAAATGTCCCAAAAAAGTGTTTTTCCATAAGAAGCAATGTTAACTTTAACATCAAATATATCGCAAATTCACCTGGCTGACCGCTACATGACCAGAACATTTTTTGTTCAGAATACTTAGAGGAAGCTGTATCTAAAATTTTACAAAAAAATAATGAAATTTTTTTCATAGAAGAACGTCCTTAAACGATGAAAATACAACACTTTCACTAGCTTGTCACGTCACAAGAAAATTCTTTCCTTGTATAACATCATAGTTGTATGCCTTCATGAGTTCTCCTTACCGTATACAAAGCAAAACATGCTTTTCCCTTGGGAAAAGTCTCGTTACGTCTGGAAACTTAGTGTACTTGCTCCCTCAAAATTGGGAAAAACTTATAAACCACTTGTCTTCTAAACTAATATAATAATTATAAATCTTGAAAAAACATTTTCACATCGCTAGCTTCTCACAGGAATTCCTTCCCTTTATAACATGACAGTTGCGTAACCTCCCAATAGAAATTCTGTAAAAATTTTCTTCGATACTTTAACGATAAAAATGCAACACTTTCACTAGCTTGTCACATTACAAGAAAATTCTTGATAACCTGATCGTTGTATGCCTTCCAATAAAACCTGAAAAATGAAAGAGAACATTTTAACAAAGAATCAGTTCACAAAATCTTTCATTATATTATGTACGATTTATAAAAAAGTAAAACTAAAGGAAATGACCCGCAGGTCTCAATGGCTAAATAGGGTGGCAACGCACGAAGTTGAAGAAGAGGCTGAGGTAGCAAATCAAGAAAATCATAATGAAAATTAATCAAAAAATATGTAAAAGGTACTAAACCCAAGTCTTTGATTATTCTTTCAATAAATAAATTCTGAGATCTTTAAATAAAATTTTAATATTTTTTAATTTCTGATTATACGTAAGGTTATAAAATAAGTGTAACTTAGTGACTTATATTTATATTATGCATAAAGAAAAACATG
This sequence comes from Philotrypesis tridentata, assembly GCA_018906965.1. Taxonomy (NCBI): domain Eukaryota; kingdom Metazoa; phylum Arthropoda; class Insecta; order Hymenoptera; family Pteromalidae; genus Philotrypesis; species Philotrypesis tridentata. Next base: position 84,364 of record JACCIB010000524.1, read on the forward strand.
CAAAGATATACGTATTCATGTTTTGCACGTGACATTAAACTTTAATTATTATGATAAGAAATATACAGAATCAAAATGAAAAACTTACTCCTGCTCTATTCCAATTGCTGATCAAAACTTAATTCATAGATATGCCAGCTATTTAGTAGTCTAGTAATAAACAGAATCAGTAAGGCCGATAGAATATTTCAAACACACAGAAACCTTTTTGTGTTGCAATATATTACTAAATGACTCTAATTATATTACGATAAGAAATAATGCAAAAATAAAAAACTTACGCTTGCTCTATTCCAATTGCTGGTCTAAACTTAATAGATATTTCAGCTATTTTCCTAGTTTGTTAATAAACACAAAGAATGAGGCCGATAGAAAATATTAGACACACACAGGAATTTTTTTGTTTTCCAATATTCCCTCCAAGTATATAATCTCACATGAGAAATAATAATTTATAAAAATCTGAAAAAATAAAATAACATTTAAACAAAGAACAAGTTCGTAAAATTCGATATATGTATATATGATATATTTATATGTAATATGAATCGAAATACTTATCTGATTGTGTTCTGGTAATTCATTTTTTCCATAACCGTGTAAAGGCAAAAGTACCGCGTCCCTTGATATTTGGCACAGCTGTTTTAAAACCTGTATTTATGTGATTATTTAACCCTATTTAGCAATAAAAAACAGCAAAAGAAAATCCTCGTTGATACAAAATAACACTGTATGAAAACCCCATCTATCGTCTGCGGAAAAACAACGTATACTAAAGTTATCTATATGTATATCCCAGATTATAATGTAGATGTACGTCATATTAAAGTTATCTGCATGTTGTAGCCTAGATTACGTAGATGCTACGTCACCGGATATCCGTCGAACAATTGTTCTTCCTTGAGGAGAATTCAGAAGCCCGAACTTTCACTTTACAATATCTTTCGATAGAAGCAATTTCACAAAATATGACCCTGATATGATTTTATTACTTTCATCCCAAGCTTTCATTTAAGTGCTCATATGTCAGAAACGAAGCTGTCACTACGAAGAAAATCGTATGCTTAGGTTCCAACAGGGCAAGTTTAAAGTATAATAGATTCTGGCTAGCGCCCGACGGCGGCGTACGTACTGAAGTACTTATACTTGCCATCGTGGCGCTACCGCGCCCCTTGATCTATCTATATCGCTGACGTCACCCACGATGACGTAGGGCAGAAAATATTTTCTCCGGGAGAAGAATTTTTTGGACGAGAATTCATGAGCCAAAACTTTCACTGCACAATAACATTTAATAGAAGCCATTTTATTTGAGATTTGAGGTTTCATTTGAGAGCTCATATGTCAGAGACAAAGCTGTCAATGTGAAAAAAATCATACGCCTAGTTTTCAACAAGTATAATAGGGTCTGGCTAGCGTCCGATGGCAGCATGCGTACTGAACGTACTTTATACTTGCCATCGTGATGCACCGCGCCCCTAGATATATAAACAAAACAGTAATTAAATTGAAAATATCAGAATAGAAGTTTTTTAACATTTTGTCTTAGATGAACTCGAAATATTCATTTCTTGCATCAACATTTTATGAAAGTAATTCTAAAATGATCCACATCAACAATTTTAAGAATAAATACTTAATTCGGCAGAATGAGGCTCTTAGATATTCATATTCGAGTTCACTTATACGGTGATGTGTTCCGGCCAAATATATCGGCTTGTGAACTTTCTATCATGAAAGTTAATTAGCAAAAGGCATGGTTTATACTCGGATGGGTGATCGCAATGAAGTAAATATCATGAGTTTGAAAAAATCTTTTTTTCGGATTTTTAACAAATGCTGATGAATAAATTCACACGAATCCACTGTCCAGTGAATTTTCCAGATTGTTTTCAGCGATATTAATAGTGATAATTTAATTTAAAATTAGTTAAAGCTTAAAATTAGTAGATTATGTAGTAGAAAATGTTATGCATAATTTTATACACAAGGTTCTGTATACATTTCTGTACATTTCTAAACAGGCAACGTCTATGCACAAAAAAGGTGCAAGTAGAAATGTATATATTTCTGCACAATTTGAACAGATGTTAATTACGAAATTTATCGCAAAATAAATATAAAAATATACATATTTTTAGATGGGTTTACTGCATAATGGAATGTACAAAATTTCATATCGAGATGTTTGTACAGAAATTTACCAGTTTATGCAGAAATTGGCATGTTGGTAAATTGTGTTCCAAAAACCTACACAAATATCTATAGACTATTATGTAAATATTCTTTAGAAATTTATTTACGTAATTATTCCTTAGAATTATATTCAAATTCATATACGTTTTCGTGCAGCCATTCCTATACACTTATCTGCAGATAACTCAGCACAAATACTTATATAACTCCCTACATAATTATCTACATAGTTAACAACAAAATTTTGCTGCACATTTTTGCTATGAGCGTTCTTTGCTGTTGCTTTGCATTTTTAGATGTGAAAAAGCGATTTGACTGCGATCCCGCGCACCAAGCGTCAGACAAAAAAGCGCCTTCCAACGAGTTGAACGCCTCTGTACCTAGTATTTTTGAATAAAGTATTTTAAGTGTTCACACCATTTAATTGTGATGTTACTTCTCACAGACATCACATTTTGGCGACGAGAGTAAACAAAAAATAATTTTTGGGTTAGTACAAGAATTTGTTGTGAAAAATGCAAGAAGAAGATGCTTTGAAGATGCTGGCTCAGGTAGCAATGGAGTGTGACAATGAACCTTCATTAACGAAATTGTTGCAAGAGTTACGGGCTCACAAAGAAAAACTGGAAAAGGAATGGCAAGAGTACGCACAAAGAAAAAAGTTTATGGATGAAGTACTAGAGAAAAGATTGCAACCAACAATAGTAAACACAACGATAGAAAGTTTACAAGAATATTCGGTAAATCGAGACTGGGATATTTTGTTTGAAAGATTTGAGCAGTACGTTATCACTAATAACGTAGCGCCGGATAAATACACGCGTTTAACAAACTACCTGAATGGTATACGATTAAGGAGTTCCGACAAGGACCAAAGGAAGCTGTAAACGCATATGTGGCTCGGATTATGAAATTATCAGAAAATTTTCAATTTGGAAATAAATTGGAAGAGCACGTCAGAGACCAATTCGTCTGGGGAATAGTATCCTAAAGTATCAAGAACAGGCTTATACGATACAAGGAGCTAACATACGCCAAGGCGGTGGAGATAGCGTTGTCGATGGAATTAGCATGCAGAGATGAAGCAGCCATGAGCGGGGCAACGCAGGACAACAATTCCATGAATGGGCAAGTAAATTACGTCACCGAGGATAAGAAGACAACACAGCGCGATTCAGCAAAGAATGTAAGTTGTTATTGTTGCGGTCATAGAAATCATAAGGCAAACGAGTGACGGTTGAAACACCTTGATTATAACAAGCGTGGGAGTAAAGGATATCTCGCGGTGGTATGTAAGTCCAAAGTAGATAAGCGAAATTCTCAAAATAATGTAAAAGATAAAGCGAACAGTAAAGAAAATAAGAGTGAAAGTAAGCATCACTATATAGCAGAAACAGAATCCGAGAACGGTGAAGAGTGTCACTATGTATTAGACCGAATTTTTAGATTAGATGACGGAAATATACTTTATAGTGATAGCGCGATATCAGTAGAATTAACAGTAGAAAGAAAAGCTATGAATTTCGAACTCGATACAGGATCGCCAATTTCAGCTGTGCCTGATAAAAGTAGGAATGAAATCAAAGAATTGAAATGTAAACAATTAAACCAGACTCCGAGGAAATTTCGAACGTATTCAAGTGATATAATCATTGCGATAAATGCTATCCGTTAAAATTGTATGTTTTTCCAGGTGTTAGCGTACCGATCGTAGGTCGTGTATGGATCTCAGCGTTAGATTTTGTTAGTGTAAAATCAGAGACGGATATTAAATTTATTGACAATGATAAACAAACATCTATAAATGATATACAGATTATACAGATATTACAAAGAAAGGTTGAACTAGAGATTAGTAAAAGAAGAAGTAATTGAACCAGCTAAGAGTAGTAATTGGGCTACACCGATAGTACCCGTAAATAAAGCTAATGGAGAATTTCGATTATGTGGCAACTATCAAATTACAGTAAATAAAATTCTAATAATAAATCGACATCCGATTCCGAGATGCAAGATTTATTAGCGCGCATAAGAGACAGTAAAGTATTTATGAGATTAGGTTTAGCTCAGGCTTACCAACAGATAGAACTAGATGAGAAGTCTAGAAATTTGACAGTCTTAACGACTCATAAAGGCTTGTATCGACTGCAGCGACTATTTTATGGTATTGCCTCAGCGCCGGGATTGTTTCAACGGGAAATGGAGCCAGTGCTGAGTAATATCGAGGGCGTCGAAGTTTTCTACGATGATGTGCTTATATCTGGGAAGAATCGGAAGCAACATGATGAACGACTTAAAGAAGTCCTGTCGAGGCTGAAAGAAGAAGGTCTCACGGTTAGACGCGATAAGTGTATGTTCGCGCCAAATCACGTATCGTTTCTTGATAATGATATTGATGTTAGATGGTAGTCATGTGGCAGAGTCCCGTAGTAAGGCGATACAAGATCTTAAATAAACAAATAACGTATCAGAGTTGAGATCATTAATTGACATTTTAAATTATTACGCAAAGTTTATTCAGAATCTTTCAAAGATAGCTGATCCATTGTATGAGTTATTGTAGTCAGAGAGTGCTTGGCATTGGGGGATGAGGCAAATAAACGCGCTTACGGGGTTAAAACGATGCTTAGCATCGCCGGAAGCATTAATGCAGTATGCGTTAGATTTACCCGTAAACGTAACATGTGATGCATCGCCTGATGGGTTCGGAGCGGTTTTGACTTACAATTTACCTAATAAGAGCGAAAGACTAGTAGCTTTTGCATCACGATTATTTAGAGCCATAGAGCGTCACTACTCTCAGTTTGATAAGGAGGCGCTAGCTATTGTTTTTGCTATACGCAGTTTCCATCAGTACATTTATGGTCGCGAATTTCTATTAGAAACAGATCATAAACCATTGACGTATATTTTTGGAGATAAACAAGGGATACCGCAGATGGCAGCTAGTCGTGTACAACGAGGGGCCGTGTTTTTAGCAGGATATAATTTCAAAATACAAAATATCAAGGGAACTGAGAATATTGCTGCAGATGTACTATCGCGAATGCAACAAAAGTCAGTAGAATTAGCAAAGAATGATCAAGAAGAGTATACATACTTAAATTACATGTGTGAGACGTTAAAGAGTATGTTATGAATGGACGGAACGAACCAGTGGAAGAATATTTAAGCGTTTATAAAAATTGCGACATGGCGCTCGTATATACACAGGTACAAGCGCCTAGCGCAGAGCCATGCGTACACAGGTACAAGCGCCTAGCGCAGAGCCATGCGTACACAGATACTTGTATACGCATAGCAAAGCGAGGATCGAGGAGGCAGGAGCCGCACGCGAAACCGCTTAAAGGAAAGGGAAAAGTATTAGGAGAAAGAGACTAGGCATCGATACCTACATCATCGCGCATATAGAGCTCCAATGAAAGAGAAAGAAACAAAGAGACGCGACAGCGCTAATGAAGACGCCGTCGCGCGAAGAAGAGGAGTGGGGAGTCTTCGGACTTTACGCGTGCCGAAAACTGTGCGATTGTGATAGCGCTCGAGAGATTCCGATCCCGGCCTTTGACCAGAGCACAAGCATTTAAACGCGACTGCCACCGACGCTACCAACGGCTGGGAGGCACAACGCTGCCGCGAGGCTCAACATCTTGCCGCCGCCAGCCTTGCCTCCCAGGATTGTCTGACGGGCAACCTCTACGTGGACTTAGGATCGTCCTGCGCTGCTCATCCAGCTGTCCAGTCTCGCGCCAGGCGCCTATGCACCGAGTCTCTGACCGTCGAGGAGGAGACGTACGATCCAGAGGCCACCGACCAGGAGTCCAGCGTTCGCCTGCAGCACCTGTAAGTATTGGCTGCGCGCTTCTGTCTCCCTTTCTCTCACTCTCTCGCGACGAAACCCCGGTTCCGTTATGCCCATAGCGTGACCGAAGAGTAGGATTAGCCCGGGTACGCGCGAGCTCAGTCGAGCCCCATAACTCGCCGAGCTCGATCCTCACCTCGTCGAGGCAATTCGGAGAAGCACGAATACACAGCGCAATCGTGTATCATCATCATTTGCAGAATAAACTTACGAGCAAGTGCGCTCTGTTTGCTCATCCCTATAGCAACGCGAGAGATTCATTTACGCATCTCTCTCCACGTTGACATGTTCTGTACACAATACCTAGCACTCCGGGATCCCTCCAGCACGCCTAGAAGAACCTGAGCAGCCGAGCGAAGCTAGGAGTCGCTGGTCGCGCAGCTAGGAGCGACCACGAAGGCTAACAAGGAGCCACGTCACAAAATAGACAGTTCGAGTTAACGGTAGAGCAGGGATGTATAATGTGGAGACATCGTCTCGTTGTACCAAGGATATTGCGAAATTCGATCTTAGCAGAACTACATGAAGCTCATATGGGGATTGTTAAAATGAAAGCCATAGCGAGGTCTTATGTATGGTGGCCTAAATTCGACAGTGATCTGGAAAATATCGCAAAAACATGTAAATTGTGCTTGAGTAACGTGGATAACCCACATCGAATGATTTTACATCCATGAAGCTACCCAGATGGCCAACTGAGTGAAGACACGCTGACTTTTGTGGCCCGATCAACAAATATATATATATTTAGTTATTACAGACGTGTATTCAAAGTGGGTTTCGAGATGACTGACATTACGGCAAGTAGCACTATTGAAGTAATGTGACAATAGCTATGTACATGGGGCATACTGGTTATGTTAGTCATCGGCTACGGACCTGCAGGCCATTCGAACGGCGTGTCAGGCTACCCCAAAGGCACGGCCAGACGGAAACGTGACCGGTATTGACAGGTCCGACAGTGACGGCACAGGACTGAATGGACATGGGGTTGGCCTGGCGAGTAACTCCGAGCCGATTTCTTCCGCATGACTGCATGAAGATAGTAGTGAGTCGAGGGGGAGGCGATCCTTACAGGCAGGCTTCATCAACGTGAACTCCATAAGAGCTCGCATTGAGGAGCTTCGTCTTTTCCTCCATGAAAATCCCTCCTATGACATCTTTGGTGTTGCCGAGAATGGTTGGGCCCTGTTGTAGACGACGGTCACATTCGGATCAAGGGTTTTACAGTAATAAGGCAAGATCGCAATATAAATGGTGGTGGAGTGTTGTTGTACGTACGGAACAACTTTAAGTTTTGAAAAGTTGCTTTTTCTAACACAGATGGTCCAGGGAAACCTGGTCGCCCAGAATATCTTTTTTGTGAGGTACAACAGGGTAGCTCCCCACCTGTATTGATTGGAGTGATCTATAGACCCCCCAGGATACCTATGCAAAAGGACTCTGATTTGTTCAGTGTCCTGCGTGATCTTTGCAGTGACTACAGTCAAAAAGTTATAATGGGTGATCTGAATGCTGATCTGCTGTCTGCAACCGATGACGCTAACACCATCAAGCGTCTCACTGAGGAGCTATCTCTTCAGGTAGTCCATCATGGACCGACACACTTTACTCCAACATCTCGCACGTGGATAGACTTAATCTTGACTGACGAAAACGACGCGATCTTGGACTATAAAAATGAAAGGTTGCCAAGCTTCGGCAAATATTGTTTGATAAATGTCACTTTGGACATTTTCACATAATCTCGGATAAGAGAGACCTTTGTTTACCGGGGTATCACACCCTCCGCTCTCTCCGATTTGGAGGATACATTAAAAACTCTGAATGACTCCGGATATGTTTTTTACTAGAGCCGACAAAGGAAATGACACAGTAGTAATAGATCGCGAAATATACCTATCAAAGGTCGAGGAAGCTCTCGGAGACGAGAAGTTTTATAGATTAGTTAAAGTTAACCCAACGATTGGGATTAAAAAACGTATCAAGAAATTAATCGCCCTTTGGAGTGAGCGTGGTGTTTTCGACTGTGACTCCTCCTTTAGGGGTCTTTCCTCTAAAGGGATTGAGCACACGTCTCTTCCAAAAGCCTATGGTCTAATAAAAATCCATAAGCCGGGTAATCCGATACGTATTATTGTTTCAGCTATTAATAGCCCTACATACACTTTCGATAAATGCATTTCTAAATTTTTAACTAAATTCTTTCCGCTCCCGGCTTCACACATAAAAAATAGTCTACATCTTAAGAAATATTTAAAAAATAAAAAAATTAATGAGGGACACTGTTTAGCATCTTTCGATGTGATATCATTGTTTTCATGTTTGCCAGAAGAACTAATTATTAAGTCAGTCGAAAAGAGATGGAAACATCTCTCTTTTATAAAGTGTATTTCAAAAAACGAATTTATTGAGGGAATAAAAACCCTATTAGACTGTACATATTTAGTATTTAATGATAGATATTATAAGCAGGTATCGGGAGCCCCTATGGGTTTTTGTTCAAGTCCAGTCTTCGCAAATATAGTTCTAGAGGACTTAGAGGTGTACTGTTTAAACATTGTAAAGGAGAGCGTGCGATTATTTTTCCGATACGTGGATAATTGTTTTCTGATTATCGAGAGAGAAAGTATCAATGCAATATTATCAGTTTTTAATAGTTATAATGAATCTTTACAATTTACTTTTGAAATAGAAGATAACAATAGTATACATTTTCTAGACATTTCCATTTCATATGATTTTGCAGGTAATATTTTCACGAATTGGTTTCAAAAAATCACAGCTTCGTCACGTTATATAAACTTTTTTTCACATCATCCTCGGAATCAGAAAGTAGCAATAGTTTACAATCTATTCGATAGAGCTATTCTATTATCTGATCCACGTTTCCATCGGGAAAATATCGATCACGCTAAAAAAATCCTCTTGGCGAACGACTATCCTTTAGAATTTATAAACAAGCATTGTGCTAAACGTATTGCTCGAAATCTTGGTCTCTTAAACGCTGCAGAGAGCACAGATTTGAACAATAATGAGATTTTGCGTAATAATGGAAATTTACGTAATAATAGCAACAATTCGAATTCTGGGGATAAGTTCGTTGTATTTCCATATTATAATGGGTTCAATGATAAATTAAAGACTCCAACGATAAATTAAAGGATCCAACCTCTGTTAAAGACACTAGGAACGTAGTATATAAGATCGATTGCTCGGATTGTGAGTCCACGTACATAGGTGAGACTTATCGCCCATTAAAATCTAGGGAGTACGAGCACAAGAGATATATTGAAAAGAGGGATATTAACTCCCCTCTCGCTGTGCATGCGATGGAGACGGACCACAGTTTCGATTTTGAAAATATAAAAATTATAGACAGAGAGCCGTCTATTTTCCGTAGACGGTTTTCCGAAATGCTTCACATAGTTTTTTGATGGCACGCTTAATAGAGCTGAGGACACGTGCCACCTCAAGTCTAGTTATAAGAATATAATATCGAATTGAAAATTAAGCCCGAATACTTGCAAAAAATAAATAAAAAAATCTGGTTTATTGGCACCGAAACGGAGGCTGATGACGGTCGCGATGTATTAGGAACGCAACGGCTACGGAGAGGTGGCATACCGCTTCGAGCTCTCTTCAATTCAGCCAACACGTTGTCAATAGTGTTTGGCTGGCGGGTCGAAGCGGCACATCCCAGTGGGAGATCGGAGAGCCCGTGTTGATTGGCAATGTTCCGGCCATACTGCGCTGATATGCAGTGCGGTTATGGAAGAAGCGTATGTACTCGCTTCGCGGGCTTTCGGATCTACTACATGTGTGTTTGTAGTGCCGCCTCCCTAAGGCTATGTTCTGGATGTACTCGGCTGCTCTCGGAACTTGGTTTCGATGCCCCCCACTTTCGTATCGAAATTCAAATTTCGTTAATGGTATGCTCCCGTCGTTTGCACATGTATATGTTTTGCTAAGATCTAGTGTCTCAGCGAAAAATTGTCAATCGTGCGTTCTCTATCAAGGTGCCGCATCAATACCTTAGCGGCACTGTGTTTATCTGAATTTCGAGCTTGTAAAAAGTAAATTTTGTTAAAAGACAGTGAGTCATTTATATTCTAAAAAATTGTAATTTTAATAATTAAATTGTTCTGTTTTAGTATGTCAAATTATTGGCCGTATATGCCCGTCTGTGGGCTTAAAAAAGTGTTACTATTGTTATAAAAAAAAGTATTTTATCATTGTTAATTTATGTATTAACTTATAGAAATTTATTGCAAATTTGTAATTTATAAAAAAAAAAGTTTCTGTTCCCCAGCCTTGATAAGGGTCCATACATGGACCGAAACGTTGGCTGATTTAATAAAGTACGTAGCTCGAAGAGATACATATTTGTATTTATTTAACTCTGAATGACAATTTAATTTCTGTTATTGATGTTTTGGCACCGGAAAAAACGGTTTGCCCGAAGAAAAAATATGCTCCTTGGTTTGGTCCTCAGTTGAAGGAGCTCGTCGATCGGCGAAATGCCACACATAAGCGCACTGGACAAGCTGACTTGTGTGATGAGATTTTTCGACTTAGCAAAGAGGTCAATTTACGCATGGCTCAAGAGCGAAATTCCTTCATTTTGAGTCACCTGTCTGACGCTCTTGATGATAACAAGGATATTTGGAAGGAAATGCGTAATCTCGGCCTCTTGCCTAGGCGGAAGGAGGAGGAACTTCATAGTTTTACGCCGGGAGAGTTGAACGAGTACTTTGTTGGCATATCCACTTCTTCCCTTGAAGATCTAGATGATGTAACTGTCCATATATTGACTGCGAGTGATGAGGGCTTTTCCTTCAAATCTATTGGAATGGCAGATGTTGTTCTTGCAATATCGCATTTTTTCTCGCAGGCAAGGGAAGTTGATAGCGTTCCTCAAAGTATTATCGTGAAGGCACTCCCAATTATTGGCGACTTCATTGTAAAAATATTTAACTCCTCCTTCGCTTTGGGGATCTTCCCGGGTATCTGGAAAAAGGCGCAACTCATCGCCTTGAAAAAGGTTAGTGCTCCCTCCACCGTCAAGGACTTTCGTCCTATTGCACTACTCTGCTTCCTATCTAAAGTACTCGAGAAGATTGCCCATACACAAATCACGGAGTATCTTAATAAAAATAGTATATTAGATCCTTTCCAGGCTGGGTTCAGAAAGAACCACAGTATACAGACAGCTTTAATTAAACTGACAGATGACATACGTATGGCCATTGACGACAAGAAAGTAACGCTCTTACTGCTATTCGATTTCAGTAAGGCATTCGACACAGTATCACCATCCAAACTGTTGTGCAAGCTGAGGGGACTAGGTTTCTCAAGGATGGCTCTTCTTTGGGTCAAATCCTATTTACAAGGCCGCACCCAGATGGTGATCTCGGGTAAGAGCGGAAATACGGATTGGTTGGAGATTAACCTAGGAGTGCCACAGGGTTCTGTCCTGGGGCCTCTACTCTTCAGCTTGTACGTTAATGACCTACAAAACGTACTGGATGCTGGACTGATTAAACATCTTTTTTATGCTTACGACCTCCAGATCTACCTTCATACAACGAAGGACAGATTTCTAGAGGGTTTGGCTCGGCTGTCTGAAGCGTCACGATTGGTCTCTGACTGCGCGGGGAGCGGTCTGCGGCTCAACTCCGGGAAGACCAAGGCAATTTTCTTCGGTTCTATGAAGAATAAAAATGACATCAAGTCCTGGAACTTACCTGGGGTTGAGCTGCCGAATGGAGTGATCGTTCCATTTGAGGATTCGGTCGTGAGTCTTGGTGTTACTATAGATAGTAAACTCACGTGGAAACCGCAAGTTGATTCCGTTACAAAAAAAAAATAAATAAAGCCCTGTTTAGCTTGCGGTTCATCAGGGATAGTACCACCGAGACCCTCCGTCGAAAACTAGTCGAGTCTTGAAACGCGGTCTATGATATAATCTCTACAATTTTTTTCTGGGATATTTATTTATATGGCCTTGACTAAAACACTACTTATTTTATATGTATTATTTTAATATCACAGTGTTAGTATTATGTATGCATATGTTAACATCACAGACTAAGTGGCCTCGTTGTTACTTGCTTAAGTACCGCTGAAGTTGTATGAATATTTAGTATTGATGAAGTTATCGCTCGATGGGGGTAGTTATTATTAAATGAATTAAGACATCTCTTCGAGCCAAATTTTATTTTTTATTCGCCTACGTTTCGATCTGTTCCAGATCCTTATCAAGGCTAAGTCAAACCAAGGCGAATAAAAAATAAAATTTGGCTCAAAGAGATGTCTTAATTCATTTAATAATGTATGAATATTTGTTTAAAATTTTGTATATTTTAAATCTTTTGCACCTCAAGCAAAATAAAGGCTGTTCTATCTTTCTATCTCTCTCTCTCTCTCTCTCTCTCTCTCTCTCTCTCTCTCTCACTCTCTCTCTCTTGGTCCGCCAGGGGCACTTAGTTGCGCGTCAAAATTTAAACCGCGTGGTAGCTCGTTCCGTTCTGTACTGCCGAGTTGTGATCTTCACGGGAGCTCCTCGACCGGAAAAAATTCAGCGGCTCAAAATGAGCTGGATGTGCAGGAATAACATTCGTATTTACTTACATAACTAAGTCGCATCGTTAGATCGCGTGATGTTTCAAAGGTTACGCCCCGAGTTCAAATACACAAAATGTTTGTGTATACGTTACATTGTACCCAATAGTCAACGCATGTGCTGTGTGTTAACTGACTACTGATCGCTTAACTAACTCTAATACCGCACGCCAATAAAATCGCATTTTAATCCTAAACCGCAATGATAGTCACTTATAAAAGATATCCGGACTCTCTATGTCCCCCGACTCTACTCATACACCTTAAACCTATGAACGCGATCGCCCACACCTAGTTCGATCGTACCCGTGTAACCTACGTTTGGCCGAGAGCCTGTCTGCGTCCGACGACTTACGACACCCCTCGCTCCGTAACCTAATACCGCGACGCCGAACGAGGTCCCCGTGTCCTCGCCGGCGTATAACCGAATCACACTACCGCCATGTCGAGCGAGATCAGCTAAACAATATCCCAGATAGCTACGAATTCCCTAACTACGCAGAAACCCCCTTTGTCCGCACACGAGATATCTCTTCACTCGCCCCGGGACTACGAGATAACCATTCGTCCAAGATATCCGCGTAGTAGGTAACCCAAGGTACACACCGTTCACGCACTGATTCGCACTACGGAAGAACCTTAACTATGAAAAGACATTACGTAACAAAGACATCAAGGCATCCGAGGTATCCGCGCTCGCCGGTGTTCACGCGCTCGCGAGATGACAATACAAAGAACGACTCACTGACCTTTTATGCTTCATCCATCCCTCGGGAGTGAGCTACAACGACGTCCGAGCTGGAGCCGCCGGGCAGATGCACGCGCGCTCGACATTTCTGCTACGATTAATGTTGGAGAAGACAACCCCGAAATTCGAACGCTCGCTACAAGAGACAACCAGCATTCATTCAAATAATTCGCGCAATACCAAGGCCTTCCACAAGTTACGAAGTACAATATAACTCTCAGCGAATTCTTCTGTCTAGACTTTTGATTCGGGAGCTCGCCCGTTATAATGGGCGCCAAAGCTGCCTTTTTACTTCTAACGTTCACACGGAAGAACAACCATCACGCGTAGCCGTGCTGTAGAAGGCGCCAACGTGGGAAGACCCCGCCCGTCTCATCTACGTCCGACGACTTACGATGAACGGACTAGAACGCCCAGAATGAACCTGTCGTTGTCATTGTTAGAGCCGGAGTTCGTCTCCTTCTCTCCTTATCCTTGAATGAGAGGTGAACAAGCCCTCCGTGTTTTCCTCCTCTCGTTGTCATCCTTCTTCTCTTCGCGTGGTTACTCGAAAGAAACCAAACGCCATTAACACATGCACTCGATCCCCGTTCATATGACCTTGAGACACTCTACCCCGACGGCTCGGTGCTCGGTGTGACGTGGCGATATTTCGCCACGTTATAACACATAGTATTGCGATTGTGTTAGCGCTCACGCATTTTTTTCTTTCCTGAATACCTCGAAATCCAGTCTGTGGTCTCGAGTGGAAAGGGATTTAAAATAAAAAATAAATTTAATTTTTGAGATCGATTGTTCTTTACCAGGCATTGCGTCATGCTAGAGAACGATCTTCAGTACGCGAGGATCAAGAAGACGACAAAAATAACAAGTCTTCACCTGCCCTGAGTCGCAGTGCGTCGACTAAGGTGCAGAGAAGCAACGTACATTGCGTCACGAACAATTATTTAAAGTTGTTGAATATGTGCAATGCATTACGTCATTGCACATAGAAGTGACACTTAATATTAATTTAATGAAACAGCTTCTAATTCGCGAAATAGATTATTTTTTTCGCCCAGTATTCTCGGACCACTTTCAAATCAATATTCAATATATAATTCTGAATTTATCTGTGTCCTCGAGCCAAAAAAAATATTTTTTTAAACAATTAAAAGTTTATGATTTTTTTTTGCCTCGGACTCGCTGGGCTCATTAGTAAGATGACGAATAGTCCTATCTCAGATGTAATATGATATGCCGGAAATGAGTCTAATTTATGGAAAAGAATGATAAATCTAACTAGTTGATCACGAAAAATTGTAATCCATCTAGTAGAAGAAATAGAAATATTGTAACAAACGACTCTAAATATATCCACAAGTTTCCTTACTCCGATACCTAAGATAAGACTACTCGTCATCTTGCTCGACCCAGTGAGTAGTCGGGGGCGAAACGCACTTATATATACTTTGAAAAAATCATAAAATTTTAATCTTTTTAAATAATTTTTTTTGGCTCAAGGAGTCGGATCAATTCAGAATTATATTGAAATTATTATCGAGTCTTTGTTTTAAAAATGTGTAGTTATTTCACAAACAGTCCTTTGCATATTTCCACTAAGTTAGATTTCGGGAGTAAGTATGAGAATGGAAACTACCATTTCCTTACTCCATAAGGAAACTTGTGGATATATTTAGAGTTCTTTGTTACAATGTTTTTGTTCCTTCCACTAGATATATCACAATTTTTCGTGGTGCACTAGTTAAATTTATCATTCTTTTCCATAAGTTATACTCATTTGCGGCATATTATATTGCGTCTAAGATAGGACTACTCGTCATCTTACTGATGAGTCCAGCCAGTAGCCGGGGCGAAGCGCACTTATATATACTTTGAAAAAATCATAAAATTTTAATCTTTTTAAAAATTTGTGTTTGGCTCGAGGTGACAGATAAATTCAGAATTATATTGAAATTATTATCGAGCTATAGAATTTTTGTCTTAAAAATATTCAATATATTTAGTTAAAATCTTTATTATTCATTATTTTGAACTCTCGCTTCTTTTCTTTCTCCGTTGCGTGGAGGCGGTGGCGTTTCATTATAAAATTCTAGGTAGTCGTAGTCCTGGTCGAACTTTTAGACTTGCTAGTTTTAAAGTTTTAATCTACTATATCATTGTTATAACAAATATATGAATCTAGAAATATTTTTACTAAAGAAATAAGCAAATTTACGTTAAAAACCACTACATACATCTATAGTAAAAAATTATTCGTAAATGTGTGTGAGTGTGTGGGGCTGTGGGTGTGGGTGTGGGTGTGGGTGTGCGTGTGCGTTTGCGTGTGTGTGTGTGTGTGTGTGTGTGTGTGTGTGGATTAGAATTGAAAAATAAGAAAACTTTTGTGTTTCCCGATTTGAACAGTTCTACCATTTAAAAAAATTGAAGATAGAGCCCTTCGACGCTTTTTTGCCCAGAAATACGATGTTACTAATAAAAAGTTTGTCATTTTAACAATGAGTGCAGGAAAAAAAAATGTGTTGGTTTCGATTTTTGATAGTTTCCAATGTGATACATACCTCAGAGTTTTTTGAAGTCAATAGGTTTCGAAATGACTGAATGAAAAATCAAATAATTAAATCAAATAGTTACTTGGCACCTACTGTAGACTTTCTGAGCTGCAATTTTGGGAAAAAAATTGTTTTTTATGTAGAATAATTGGTTTATATACCATACTTTATTTGAATTATAAAAATATTTAAAAGCCGGTGAATTTAATTTTTTAACCTATTTTCATTTTCTGTTTAGCAGGCATAAGTTTGCCTAATGAAGCTTTTTGGTCTAATATAATCCAACTACTGGTATTAGATATATTAGTGTTGTTAGATATATTAGTATGTAAATTAGGGTGACACATTTTGCACACAGCTAAAATTTTTATTTCAATCAATAGTTTAAGGGGTTATGCCTGAGTTAAAATTTAAAAAAAATCAAAAAATTTTCTATTTGATTTTTTCAAGGCAAATTTACTGTAGAATGAGCTGCCTTAGTCCTTTTTGCCCGAAAGAATTCCGTTACAAAGTTATAGGCTACATACCAAAAAAATACAATTTTTCAAAATTGCGTATTATTCATATTTAGTTTTATAGCGTTTTTGATTATTAAAAAAAATTGCGTTTTTATAGAAAATGTGACATTCAATGTGTTCACAAATTCCTTTTGAAAACGCAATTTTATTTACAAAAAAAGCACAAATTATTTACTAAATCATTATGTACTGTAATAGCTAATTTTTATGAAATCGTAGATTTTCTTTTATTTTGAATGTTCAAAATAAAATAAATTTAGAATTTAAATTTAGTTTTGTAATTTTTAATCAAACTTATAAAAGGGTAAAAAAAGATACGTGCAAATTTAAATTACCGCCTAAAAACATGGCAAAACATGGCATGGGAGTTTGCATTCAGACATCAGCTGTTTCGTCTGCTGTCTGTAGCTTAGTGCAAGCTGGATGTTGTGCTGTTGTGATAACTTCTGAGTTTCACTAGTGTTCAACTTTAGATAAGTGTTTTGTACTATAAACAACATATTATTTGTGAAGAATCTGTTCTTTGTGAGTGTATTCATTGTTTTAGGTACATGGGCTATAAATATCATGTGCACGAGAAGGTGCCTGTATGTTAGATGGTCTCAAAGTCTACTGTAATTACTAATGATCCTATAAAGTAATGGGTAAGCAATGACAAAATTTATATTCATCTAAAGCATGCTGACTGTGAATGCGTATTAAAAACCTACATTTCAATTTCAGCTTTCGATACTGGTATATCTACATGTACAGCACCCGGGTCTTCATACATGGCTTATTATATAGGTATCTTATGCCAAAATATAAGAAAAATATGCCAAGTAGTTCATGTAAGTACTACCAGTTAAATATACATAAATGCTTTGATAAACTTTAAATGCATTTTTCTCAGTCTTGACATTTTTATGATTTTAGGTCCTTTACCGCAGGATATCTCAGCATCCAGATGATGAATTGACACTAGACAGGATGGAAAATCTTCTGAATACGTTTTTTGAGTTAAGCTGACACGATACTTTAACAGCATGTCCCTCGACCTACTGGCGGAACATATGCAAGACTGCAATTCATGTCGAACGCACACGAGAAAAAATGAAGGATCGAGAGTATTTCCCGACCCATTTTTTCTATGGACTTTTCTTTCTCTTTTGTTTTCTGAATAGCAATGAATTGATTATAAACAATGCTTTATAAAAAATATTTATTTTTTTTAATTTTAATTTTTCTGCACAATGCGTAAGATCAAATACAAGTATTTTTTAAATGTTATTCCTTACATTATTTGTAAATAATTAATTTTTAAAAATTGTTAAATATTTTAAGTTACATTTACATAAATTATAGAGAGATCAATATTAAATATTATTTTAATATTCTTAAAAATTATCAACAAACTTTAAGTTTAATAATATTTACTATATTAAATATTGAAACGGACAAATTAATTTCATTTAGCTTATTTCATACCTTAATATAATCTTGCTTCTTTTCTTCCATTGTTCAGGATCGAGATTTACAAAACCTGGCCTTAGTTTAAGTTTTTCAAAAAACGAAAATGTATGATTATTAGCAAAATCTTCAAGATTTAAATCTAATAATGATTCTTTTTTACTTAAACTACGCTCAGCCATTTTTAAATGTTCATCGCTGTTCAAAGCCTGCATCGCCGTTCATATTGACGTTTCGCAGTCATGGGAGATAGAATTGGCACTTATTTGTTCAAAATTTTTAATATCCTTTAAAAATTGTAAGTCTATCCTTGGTGCTGAATGTGGCATACTTCTTTTAAATTAAGCCTTATAGTATACCAGCACCAAAAAGAGACACATATCTCGTAGACCAGATAATTCATTTTTCGTTAAATGAAACTGGCTACGAAATAGAAAAATTTTCAATGTATATACGGCTTTGACCAAGCAACGTGCACGATGGATGACTATAAAGCTTTAAACTCTATTCGCTCGCAGTCTTCAAAAATTCTTTATAATCGTCCCTTGGAAACTTTTTCTGAAAAAATATTTACAGTTAATTATTTTGTAATTTTACTTATTATAAAATGAATGATTATATGAATTTTTATATACCTGCAATTGCTGTTTAGCATCTTCCAGAATATTCTACAGCTGCGCATCATGTAAAAGTTTACGAACGTAATCATCGCTCAATCCTGAATCGAACGTATCCTTGTCGATTTGACTCCACTTTTCTTGGAATCTTTTAAAAAGCAATACGTCAGGACCAGACATTCCGCTTAAAGCTTTTTCAGAAGCACACCTTTATTCATATACATGATCCTTGCATGCAAAATGAAGAAGATTTTTTTGCAATTTACTTTCAATTAAAGTGCAGGTACCAGCTTTCAGTCCGTTATTCGACGCTGTAGTGTCGAAAACCATTCCACAGACAGCGTCGCTCACTTCCCATTCGCGTAATAATCATACAGCAGTGTCAGCTTGCGATTCTCCTGTACCATTTGTTAGTTGAGGAGTACTCGTGAATGTCTATACCAGATACTAGCACAGAAAGACGATCAATTTTTAGCCCGTTTGTTACTAGGATGTAATAATTGTTTTCCGTCCCAATAAACTAGTAATCGAGTATCTTCGGATAACAAAAAATTTTTTTTAATGTACTAAGCTGCAGTCGTCCTTTCTTTCATTCGATGTCGCCGAATGGACTCTCGGTTTAAATGAAAATCATCTAAGGTAAATCCTAATCCATGCGACAAAGCAGCTATCAATCGTACAGCCTGACGATTGCTCACTTTAGCACGATCTAATGCTGTTGCGACATCCAGATTTATTACATTTATTTTATTTTCCCAGCATTTTCTTTCGTAAACTGTAAAATCAGGATCATGGTCATCTTCGCAATAAAACAATTAAATCTTGAAAGTCTTCTACATCTAACCATTCAAAATTTGCCTTATTACAAGTTATATCTTCGGATACAGATTGATTAACATCTGAAATTGGAAAATTGTTGATAAATTAGAAAAAATGGTGGTTATTTTAAGAATGTTAATGAATTAATCAGATCTGTAGGTACATTTAAAGAAAACTAAAGCTAATGCGCCGTGTATGCCGCGAACTACATATCGCTCCCACAACCAATACAATAATTCAAATTTCTGCAGAGAGAAAGAGCCTCACCTATATCGTAGTACAGCAAACCTCTACAGCTCAAATAAGAGGCATGTTATTATTACAAAACTTTGCAGATTTCTTTGTTAATATTTAAGAAAGGACGTGCCAAATCTCTTTACTCAAATACGTGTAGTTTTGGAATTACATTGAAAAAACGCAGCGCATGTCGTGAACTACTCATTGCTCTCGCAGCTAACGTAACAGTTAAATCTCTGCAGAGAGAGAGAGAGGCATATAATTGTTATAGAACTTTGCAGTCTAATTTAGAAACTAAATCAATTTCACTCATCACAAGTTTTGCAGATTTTTGAGGATTAGTATTCTTTACGATGGATCTGTACTCATACACTAACTTTTTAAATTTAGTAATACTATTATATTCTTGTTTGATCGGAATCTCAGTATAGTTCCAAAAAATAACCACTTTTCTAATAATTCTCGTAATAGCACTTTTTGACATTTGTTTTGCTGTTTTCTACTAGATAAAAATAGCGTTGAAAAACTTCTTGTATCAATGGAAATTTCGAGCCACACAGATTGTTTTCTTGGTGACCAATAATTTTACCTTAATCAATTCAATACTCTACAATTTTTCGCTAATTAAAAAAATTAATTCATTTAAAATAAATCAAATAAAATAAAATCGGCTGCAACTTTAATAAGTTGTAGTTGACGGTTTCCTGAACAAAAAATCTTGCTTAATTTAATTAAATTTAATTTAGATTTTAATTTAGATTTATTGGCAGACAAGTTGAAAAAAGAACTTCAATTTACGCTATTACTCGTTAAAAATGAATATCTAGATTAGAAGTTAAAAGAATTTAAAGAAAAAAACGTAAAATTGGCTATTTTCGTAAGCGCCTCAAACAGAGTTTGATATCTTCAAACGTGCGTATCTTTTGAATAGTGCATCAGATCCAAAAAGTTTATATGCAAATTAAAGGGCTTTTAGTGCACTTTTAGTCTATGTATATGAAACGTCAATACACGAGGATGATTTCCCCTCATCCCACAAGTCACTCTGACTTTAGAGGGTATAAAATGTAACCTATAACATTTCTGTTGTTTCCATTTCGTCTCGGGTTTCTTAAATAAATTATTCAGTAAGACAAAAAAAAAATTTTGAAAAATTTGAAAATGAACACAATTTTTAATCTTTAATGGGTTTGCTGAAATGGTCTAAAATTTTGTATGCAAGGCCTAAATATGCATCTTATTGTTTGTTAAAATTGCCACTTACTTTATGGAAATAAACTAATAATAAACTAGTTAAAATCGAATATAAATCGAATATCAAAATATATAAGTATTTGTTCTATAATATTGTTATGATCGGCGCGATTCGATCGGTCGGAATCGCGCATAGCATCCGCGCAACTTCGCGGTAGTTTTTGTTTTAGTCAGTCTCGTTGTGACAGACAATGAGAATTAACGCGTGTAAAACGGCGACAAATAAATAAAGTGCTTTCCAGTTCCTTTTTCTTATAAACGTGTGAGTTACTGATTTTCCGACCCTGAGCGACAATATATTCTTAAAAAACCAAAAATGAAATCAAAAATTTAAACGAACATTTTAGATGCATGCGCTCTGCATGAGCCAATCACAAAGCCACGAATGTTTGCTCCACATATCCGGTTATGGTTCTTTTATGGGAGGATTGAAAATCATAATTCAATTAAAAGTTTTATATTTGATTTTTAAATATGGTGTGCCCCCCATTAACGGCCACAATGGATGATTTCGACATCAAAGTTTGAATCGTCACCACGTAATGAAGTCGCGCGTAAAAAATTCGGGACCCAGCGTTTTTTATGTAGAAAAAGGCTGCTCTTTCCAATGGTATAGGGATTAAAACTTTCTAAAATTCGATTTTATCATTCACAAATGAAAAATAATGAAAAACAGCGCACATTTTCAAAAAAATTTTTTTTAATCGATTTTTCGGCCGCTTAAAATTTTTCTATACATATAGGAGTCATATATAAACTGACATAGAGACATATATTTAAAGACTCCGCGGCGGGTTTAGCTTGTAAAATTTTTTTTATAAAAATTTGATAAGAATAAAAATATCTTAGAATTAGTTAAGGAATACACTCAAATTTTTTTTAGATTAATCCGGGAAAATTTTTGATTTTTTGAAAATTCATTTTATTTTCTTAAAAATATGCGCACGATTCGCATAATACTTATAAAAGCTAGGTATAGATTTCTACTATCAAATATTGACGGTACTTTTATTATTGTTCAGATTGTTTCAGATTTTTTCCGCACGTTTTTCAAAAATTCAATTTTCCGAATTTTCAAAAAAATCAAAAATTTTCCCGGATTAATCTGAGAAAATTTGAGAGTATTCCTTAACTAATTCGAAGATATTTTTATTCTTATGAAATTTTTATAAAAATTGAAAGTTTTCCAGGAAATAATTGTTGAACATAAAATAAAATAATTTGCATATAGAACGTCATTTTGTTGAGAAACAAAATTTTACGAGCTAAACCCGCCGCAGAGTTTTTGAATATAGATCTCTATGCCAGTCTGCATATGACTCTTATATACATAGAAAAATGTAAAGCGGTTGAAGAATAGATTTAAAACAAAAATTTTCCAAAAAGTGTGTTTTTTTCATTTTTTTTAAATTTTTGGATGATAAAATCGAATTTTCGAAAATTTTAATCCATACCTTTCGAAAAAGCAGCTTTTTTTAAATAAGAAACAGTGGGTTTCGAATTTTTTACGCGTGAATTCTTTACGTGGTGACGATTCAAACTTTGATGTAGTGTTATTGATTTACTTTACTATTACAATACCTTAGTTAATAATCTGTTTTATTTACTATTATTTTATTTTATTTCAGATTTTCAGCCACAGTGATTTCAATTACAGTTGCAACATTAATCCATTAAAATCCTGTAAGGTGTGTATTTAAAAGAAAAACTTTAAAGAGTCCTGGTAGAAATAAATTTAATTTTGATTGCTAGAAAATAATGTTGCTTCATTTAATACATGAATGTTAACTTGATAACATTCATGTAACAAAATAACAAATATAAAGGAAATCATACATACAAGCTAATAACATATACCTATAAATAAATCAACCATAATAAGCAACTTTAACAACAACAACAACAACAACAATAACTGAAACCTATAACCGATATAACCTAAATAACAAAGATAACCTACAACGAATACTGATAAGGCCAACCGATAAAGAATATAACCTACCGTATAAGACAATCAAGATAAATTCATAAATATAATTAAATAAATTGATCTTTTAATGTTTAATACTTGATTTTAGAATATTTTTGATTCCTTATACCTTGATTTATTCCATATATTTAATAGTTTTATATAGTAAATTATAGAACCAGGAAATAAATGATGAAAATAAATTACAAAAATTATATTGAATTATGAAAACTGTAATTTTAATTATTTTTTAAATTATGTTGTTTTATTATTTTGTTATAACTTCAACGATCATTCATTATATCGTTTTTTGGACAATATTAAATATTTCATTTGATAATTAGTTCTGTCATATAATAGTATCATTATTTTTATTGAAGAAACTTGTCAATAGGATCAGAGTACATCATTTTAAGATGGAACAATCTAAAATCCATAGAACTCCGCAAGAACAAGAAGTTTATAAGCATGAACAAACAGAAAAATAACGATTATAACAAAAAAAATCGACAAACAAAGTTACGGGATATTAAAAACGCTAATAATCGAATGAATTTATTACAGTCAAACGCAATGGATGAAAGTTCATTGCGATAAAACGTAACAAATAAAAATGTACGTATTGCAGTTAAACGTAATAGGTGAAAATTTATTGCAATTTAACGTAATGAATGAAAATGTATTTCAATCGAATGTTACGCATGAACATATATATTGTCACGTCTCACTCACATTCGAAGTCTTGCCCCTGAAAATACCTACCCGTTACACTCACCAAGCACCTACTATATACCTCACCACCCTACAACCAAAACTAAGCTAGAGTATCAACGCATAAATAACACCATTTCCCCCCCCCCTATAATTTCCGTTATATATATATATATATATATATATATATATATATATACATATAAATAAATATATGTATACATCCCTACATATTAAAATCCACACCCTTTACCTAAAAATCAACCAAACGAGCAACAGACTTCGCGTGTAAAGTAGCGATGCATATATCCCCACAGTACTTAGATACTACAATATCACATTCTTTCCAATGTAATCTTAATTTTAAATTAATTATAATATTAAAGGGCTATAAAATGGTGTATGTTGAATAGCAACATCCCCTTGTTACACACGTTTAGACAATTAACCAAAGAAGAATATTCACACGACCACGTGGAAATAAGCCAAGGAGGGGCGGAAATCAATACCAATACTATACCAAAAACAATCACACAAATCAAAGCAATAAATATTTAACTATTATATCCCAAATGAATAGATGTACTCAACAACATACATCTTTAATAATTCTTACGCTAAAATAAGTCAATTTATTCATTGTAAAACCTTAAAAATAGCTTAAATAAATAAAACTCAAGAAGCCCAAAGGAGAGGAAAAAGGACACCAACACCTCTCCCCTTCTCAGTATCTGGGGAGATAAGAGCCACTACGGATATAAAAGCCGCAAAAAACAAGGCTCGAGGCTCATTCTCGTTGCTAAGCTCCTTGCTGCAACACGAGTCGTTTTTCCTTGCCCTTTTGGTTTCTCTGATTTTTAAAAACCCTCAAAAGTAAGTATTTCTTTCACCACCTCCTAGTGCGTACATATTTCTCGCCCTCGAAAGTGGATTATTACGCTTCCTATACTTTACACACACACGTATATATTTCTCGCCCTCGTAGGTGGATTATTGCGTGCGTTCCTCCTGGTAGTCTATTTCCTCCACTACCTCCCAGAGCGTACATATTTCTCGCCCTCGAAGGTGGATTATTGCGCTTCCTACACCTTGCACACACACGTATATATTTCTCGCCCTCGTAGGTGGATTATTGCGTGCGTTCCTCCAGGTAGTCTGTTTCCTCCACTACCTCCCAGAGCGTACATATTTCTCGCCCTTGAAGGTGGATTATTGCGCTTCCTACACCCTACACACACACGTATATATTTCTCGCCCTCGTAGGTGGATTATTGCGTGCGTTCCTCCTAGTAGTCTATTCTTTTCACCACTTCCCAGTGCGTATATATTTCTCGCCCTTGTAGGTGGATTATTGCGCTTCCTATACCTTACACGCACGTATATATTTCTCACCCCGGTAGGTAGATTATTGCGTGCAAAACTCGCCCGCCTCACTTCCTAGTGTACGTGCATTTCCCACTTCCTAGCTAACATACACTTGAATACGCGTGTACCTATACATACACACACACACACATACACACACATACATATATATATATATATAGTACTCGGTTTACCGTCAAATCATTACGCGCATCTTTTTCCCCTCTCCACCCACGAAGCAGACATTCGGCAACCAAAGCATCTCATCTCCCTTATATATATCTGAAAGTCTATACACCAATACACGCAGGAAAACGCCTATACATACATGTACAGCAAGATATATACTATGTATTTCCTCGCATAGATACTATCTACGCCCGGCGGTACGAATAAGCATATCTGTACATATATTCCTAATTGCAGTCCCTAGACAAAAGGATCCTTCGTAGACTCATTCAGTCAGCACACTCCGTCGTGAACGGTCGCTTCTTAACGATCTATTCTCTCAGCAGAACTGCTCGGTAACACTACAGGGTACACGCGGAACTTCCCGGCGCGCTTGGTCCCGTGCTATTGGAGTAAAATCCAGGCACAAAAAGTAAGATTTCACCTAGACGTGACAATATGCTGAGCATCATTACGCAATTAATTTGAATCATAAAAATACATGAAAAAAATAGTTTTACAAAAACGAGAAAGTTTTGAGCACGATTACGCGATTATAATTTGAATGATATGAAAAAAGACATGAAACAAAGAGCAGTAAAAGAAAAGAAAGTTCTGAGCTTCAACAGTCAGAAAATAATCCAACTAATTTATTACAAGCAAATGTGATGAATGAAAATTTATTGCAACGTAATATAACGTATGACAATGTATGTACTGAGCATTATGGAGGTCAAATGATTGTTATGTGTAAACATTGTAATGCAAAGCACATTAGTTGTGAAGAATCAAACTATAAGGAAAAACATTCTTTTAATGATTGTTGTAGTCATGGTGCTACTATTCTACTATCATTACCTGAACATACTGCAGAATTAAAGATTATATTTAATGAACATATGCGTTACTATAATAGTTGATTTGCTTTTGCTTTTTTCAATTCTTACTTAGTCACTTTACAGTCACAAGGAAATGGACAATTTTGCTTTAAAATTCAATATCAGATATATTATCAAATAAATACAGCATTGTATCCCGAACCTCATGAAATACCTACATTTGGACAACTGTTTATAGCTGATCAAAGAAAAGCAACAGTATTATGTAAAAATAAAAAAATAATGAGCTCGATGCTGTTGTTTTGGAAATTCGAGAAAGAATGATAACAAAGCATAATTACTTATTTGTATGAAATGATGTATGAAGAAATAAAAAAATCTAAAGCAATTATTATGAGCTAGCAGCTATCTTTAAAATGAATCGGTATGGATAAACGACGTTTCAGTTTTCAACGAGTTAACCAAGTTGCAGCTATTTTTTGTACAACTGCTGATGGAGCAACACCCAAATCTTACGTTATAATTCGAATATAGGTAGTGAAGTGATACTAAAAAAATGGTTGTCAGTTCAATGGACCCTTAATACGAAGCTGTTTATGTACATACAAATTTTATTGAAGAGAGTTTTAGATTTTCTAAGTTGATTTGTATAAGCATATAAAGCCATATCAAGGGGTTAGAAGGGCTATCAAGAGTTTGAAAACCTTTAATTTAGATGATAGAATAAAAACTTACAATTTTGGCTACATAAGGGTTATGGAGAGTTTGAAAATTCGATACTTTGAATTCTAAACTTGCATACCTTTTACTTTGTAAAGATTTTTTTTTGGGGGGGGGGGGGAGATTTCACTACTTTTTAAAGGAATGCAATACATTTAACAAACAAGCTATAGTTAACATCTATTGCATATATTACAAATTTATAAATTTTAAAGTAGGATGTATTTAAAGCGTTTCAGCTGCTAACGTAGAATGTGTTTATGAATAATAGTAATATATGCACTAGAATGACCTAACCGGGCATGGCAAAAAATTCCATTCCGTTGTGATCTGTTCAATGTATATAGATAATACTCTCAAAATTTTCAACAATAACCCTCTAACATGGAACGGTCAGGAACGGCGGAATCAAATATTCCGGGATAGGATAAGACAGAATGGAATGATATATACAATATTCTTTGATTTTAATTTACATCGTGCACTTCATGTGACTCACTTAGTCCGTTACTATCAGCTGCATTTTACGTAATATCTGTTAAGATTGTTTATTTTTCTGACAAGTCAATCAAATTAAATCGTTCGGTCTTTTAATTTTGTAGCAACTAAGCATATCATTGTATGAATTTTTTTGATCTATCGTTGCAGTTTTCGTTTTTAGTTCTATCTGTCTTAAGTTAGAAAAGTTTTTTTATATTTATTTTAGTATATTTTGTTCTAAAAAAATATGATACTTTGTGCAAGTATTATTTTAAGTTTTCAGATATGGTCAACAGCTTGGATTTGGATTTTGGAGATGACTTAATGATAATCCAGTTCTAATTTGGTCCCACGGAAGTAACAAATCTATAATAATTAATATCTTATTAAGTATAGATAAAGCTTGGATTAAACATACACTACTATTGTACTTTTGTCGTACAAATTTTTCCACTCAGCTTTTAGTACTGAATTAACATAGTTATAATAATTATTAACTTATTATAAGTACACAAAGCTTTTATTAAGCTTACACTCCTATTATACTTTTATCTATGTAATTTGAAAGTTGTCATGGAGTCCCTGTCACTAATTTATTTAATGAAAAATTAGTCCCTTTCAATTTCCAGAGAACTCGAAGTACAGCCAACTTTCAGAATATAGATTAATATGCTTTTTATTAGGGAAGTATACCTTCTGCTATCTAAAAGATAAAAAGAACACATGAGTTGTCAAGCCCATCAGGCGAAAGGATAATATGAGAAATTTTAGATTCATACACTTTATCATTTTTGAATATTCTAATTTTGAAACTTTGAAATGTTAATATTTCAAAACTGACCAATAGTATCAACTTAAAATTTCTCATGGTGTCATTTTGATTGATGGGCTTGATAACTCATATGTTCTTTTTACCTTTCTGTTAGCAGAAAATAAACTACCCTAAAAAAAGCACGCTTATCCATTCTGGATCTGATTGCACTTCATAAAGCACACTTATCATATTCTGGATCTGATCGTACTTCGTACTCCTTGGATATTGAAAAGAACTAATTGTTCATAAATGAATTAGTCACAATGATTCTATAACAAGTTTCAGGTTTATTCGTTGAAGCAGCTTTGAATTATTAAATTTTGAAAATTTTAATCTTTGCTTGTTGCAAAAGTGGTCGAATGAATAAACCTTAAAATTCTGATGGAATTCGTGTGATTAATTAATAAGGTAACATCGTGTTACCTTACTAATTAAGCATCAAACCTAGTGGCGTAGATACCATGAACACTTGCGATTGTAATTTTTTGTAATTGTTTTTGTGATTTTGTAATTTTATAATATGTAACTATAATAACTGTTACGACTGAAACAGTTCGTAAGCATAAAATTTTACTACACTGCTTAATAGTTGTCAAATTTCATATATTTAGTGATCCATTATTAACTGGATAAATTTAATAGAAGGAATCAAAATTAAAAACTTATGCTCACTCTGAACCAGTTGTTTCTCTAAACTTAACAATAATTTTTTCTCGAATAAAATTACTTTTTTCACTTTAGTAGTGGTCACAGGAATTCCATTCGTATATAATCTGACAGTTGTGTGTAACCTCTCACAATGGAAATAGAAAATATCTGCAAAATCAATAAAAACATATGAACAAAGAATCATTTTACAAAAAGTTTATGTATATTATACTTCTATATATCAAAATAAAACTAAATACTTATCTAGTTATACAATAAAATATTACAGACGCAGACAGAAACCTTTTTGTTTTTCAATATTCGCTCCAAGCATATAACCTCCCATGAGCAATAATAACTTATAAAAATCTGCAAAAATAAAAGATAACATTTAAACAAAGAATAAGTTCGTAAATATATATAATATATTTAATTGTATGTTACGGATGTACCGTACGAATGTTTGGACGAGGATAGGAAAGTGAAAGAAAAAGGTAGACGACGAACTCGCGGACCCGAGAGTCAGAGGCCTGTGCTCTAACCACGGAGCTAATGTCTACGATGCATTTTTGTCACTTATCACTCTTATCACTTAGCCCGTCACGTTGCACCTGTGCAGGCGCCTTATGTCCGTGACACCACCCTGTTTCAGGCGAAGCCATCCTCGGCTTCCGATTTTTCCATACCGATTTCAGGACTTGTTGTACGGCGCCGCTTATGTATAGCAGGGCTTTGTGCAAGTCTGTTTTTGTCGGAGGAGTCGGAGTTTTTGGAACGAAGTCGCTGTGCGCAGGGTAATGCAGGAATCTGTTATGTTGTGGGTTCGACACTCAAGAGATCTTTCAAGCTGGGTTCTAAACCAGCGTAATCTCCCGTGCAAGGGATGCCAAGTATGTTACGGATGTAACGTACGAATGTTGGACGGGATAGGAAAGCGTAAGAAAAAGGTAGACGACGGGACTCGAACTCGCGGACCCGAGAGCCAGAGGCCTGTGCTCTAACCACGGAGCTAACATCTACGATGCATTTTTGTGCATCGTAGCGCGACTCCTCTTATCACTTTGCCCGTCACGTTGCACCTGTGCAGGCGTCTTATGTCCGTGACATGTAATATAAAACAAAATACTTATCTAATTGTGCTCTCGTAACCGTTTAAAGACAAAACTATTAATTATATTTGGCAATGTTTTAAAATATGTATTTATGCTATTATTATTTAACACTAATTAGCAATATATATATATATATATATATATATATATATATATATATATACAAAACAGCAAAAGAAAATTCACGTTGATTTAGAAAATAACACTGTGTATGAAAACATCGTGTGTCGTCTCCGGAAAAACAACGTACACTAAATTATATCTATATCGTTTGCAGAAAAATAATGTACACTTAAGTATATCTATTATTGTTCTCCCGCGAGAAGAATTGAGGAGTTCGAACGTTCACTTTACAATATCTTTCGATAGAAGCAATCGAACCCAGATGTGATTTTATTACTTTCGTCGCAAGCTTTCATTTAAATGCTTATATGTAAAAAAGAAAGCCGTCAATACGAAGAAAACCGTAAGCCTAGTTTCCAACAATGCTTGTGAAAAGTATAATAGGGTCTGGCTAGCGCCCGACGGCGGTGTACTTACTGATGTCCCTTAGACTTGCCATCGTGGGGCTACCGAGCCCCTTGATAAGTTTTTGTAACTAGAGTATCGGGAACTTATCCTCATATACAATATGATACATTAATAAATTTAATATGAAAGCCATATTTGCAGTTATTAAATTATTTTAATTAATATTAATTGAATATTAGTATTATTAAACATTAATGCATTTTATGTAAAATAATTGTATATTTTAATAATAAATTTTATTTTATTGTATATGTGTAATTTATTCATCTTTTATAATTATTTCAAAAAAGTTATTTATAAATTAAAGAAAACCTCCTTTTAAGTGTGGCTTCAATTCGATTAGAAAAAAACATCAATTACCTTTTTCACTATCTTTTTATTTAATTTCTATTAGTTTTTTATAATTTAAATTTATATTATTTCTTTAATAATTATAGATGATTTTAGTTTAATTATTTTAATTGTAGGATTATTCATTGAATGATTATAAGGTGCTTTGAAATGATTTAAATGTATCTCTACAAGAGAGCATATTAATAAAATGATATCGCCATCATCGTCGCCGCCGTATCAGAAATTAGCTTTCTGTCAATTGGCGCCCCCTCATTGGAGAATTGTCTCTCTTTTTACTAATTTTCACGTAATTTAGGTAGGGGGTGCCATGAAACCGCAATTTTTATCCTAGTAATTTTTATAAGACCTTTTTTTATAAGTATCTTAGTAATTCAAATTACAGTAATTTTGAATATGATTGTTCCGGACATATGCGAGCGAATCGAGGCGAGAGCAGAGAGTCGCGGATAGGTGCCTCGGCGCAGCACGCTAAGTGCTGCGTAGCCTCTGTACAAAGGGCAGAGAAATTTTTTGTGCTCCGACAGACGGTTACGTCTGGTAAACGGAGCAGACGCGGGACACGGAGGGCCGAGATTTCCGTGTTGACGCGAAAAGGCGAGAGGCATGCTGTCCAGATTGGCCGCCATGAGGAGAGAGCATGGTGCCGCTCTGCGTTTCGATCGGGCTGGTGTATGGGCGGGAAAGTTAGTTATAAGTACTTGGTCGACGACGAACTGTGGCAATAAATTTAGTTTTAGTATGTATTCGTATCGCTTCTGACGAAGGTTTTCTCCTTAAGAGGTTTTCCCTTCGTCGCGTGCGAAAGTCCGAGCAAATGTGGAAGCGATATTAGGCTCATTGTGTGTAGAGACGGCTACATAGACTGCGAGCACGCCCGCGACAGAAAAAAACTATGGGTCTTTGTTTCTAATGCCCCGCGCCGAGAAGGGCTCGAGTTTGAGAGCGAGGCGGTCGAGTACGTGCGCGCGACATGTGTTTTGGCTCAACGCGGGTCCGGCGCGGCGGGGCCTGAGTTTTATGACTCTCTTCGAGGAGAATAATATTCGGGAAAATCGGGAAAAACAAGACCCAGGGAAGGGAGAATTTTTTGTCGAATTGCGACGACGAGCGACGTCTCGCGTGCTTTGCAGGGCCAGTCTCGATCGGGACACGAAGCCGGACGCTTCTAACTGTTTCCTTTTTGCTTTCAATATATCTCGATTTAGTAGCAATCCTCGACTATATCTTGAATATTCCTCTCATCTTACCTATTAAAATCATTCCCTAAATTTCACGTTTAAATTTCATTCATTTTGTTTAAATTCAGATTGAATACTTAGCATTAATAAATTCATTCCACTTTTATTAAATTTAAAATTTCAAATCTTGATTGGCAATTCACTGGTCGTATTTAAATTCCTCTGTTCTAAATTCTCTAAGTATTATCTGTCCTGAACCACGAAAATAATCGCAGAGAACAATATCCAGTCACTTCGAGCGCGACACTGCTCAGGAGAGCAGCCACAATGTCCTGCGTCTATGGAATCAGATAAAACTAAATTCAATTTATTTTCAGTGTTGCTTACATTATCTGACCTGTAATAAAAGGGATTTATGAACGCTGCCCTTGACACTGAAACGCATACCGAATATGTGTGGAAATCCACCAGAAAGTGGCACACAACTCGGTCTAAAAGTTGTATTCTTTTATCTTTGAGGGTAGACCTATCGGACCAGGCTAGTTTTGTTTGGTAGCTCATTTCAAACAATAAACTGTCATGTGCCTAGTCAAAACCTTATGCCAACAAAAAGCTACAGGCGAAAAACCGAAAGAAATGACCGCCTTTTTTGCTCTAAAAATTAAGAAAAGGACATTATCTACAGTATTAAAATTTTTTGGATTTTTTTCATATACACAGACTTAAATTACACTAAAAGACCTTTAATTTTCATATTTATTTGTTTGGATCGGATACAATGTTCTCTCTGTTTCAGGCGCTTACGAAAATAGCCAATTTTATGCTTTTTTCTTTAAATCCTCTTAACTTTTGATCCAGGCATTCGTTTTTAACGGTGCATAGCTTGAATTCAAGCTCTGTTCTTTTACATTCCTGCCAATAGGTTTAAATTAAAATTTTTAATGTAGTGAGGTATGTATATGCTTCTCAAGTAGATCCTTTTTTGAAAGCATATATATAGCACACTGTATGTTATAAAAAAATTTAGACTAATTAACAAAAAAGTTGCGACGAAGAATCAGTCGTGAAAGCTGTGTAGCTTATCTGCAGACACCCAAGACCGAGCAGAACGAACATTCTCTAACGTAGGGGTGTTTACAGGAAGACTACGTATCGAGCCGCAGCCAGGCGTCGGCCCCGCGTCGCGCTGTAGGAGAGGGAGATAGAGGGAAAGAGAACGAGCGAGGAAAGTAGCAGCCGGCCGAGTCGCCACTACGACATGACGGACGCCGAGCTATGAGAGAGCGCGCGAGAAGTAGGAGCGCTGCCGGCTACCACACGCGGCCGCGCGCGGCGCGGAGAGTCAGCACACGCACCGACGGGCCGAGCGTACATGTGCGAGCAACGTACATGTGTGAGTGGAGACTGAGCGCATATGAGTGTGAGAGAGATGGCATGATGCTGCTGTGGCGTAGTGCCGAGAGAATGGAGGCTACCGAGCCCCACAGTATGCATGCAGGAGTGATATTGGTGGTCGAAGTTGAGGCAATGCCTGGAATTAGTGGAAGATGATGCAATGTATGCCATAGCCAAAGAGTGAGTGTGATAGAGGAAAGCGTAAAAAGTATTCAAATTATACAGCGGAAAATTGTACTATATGAGGTTGTCACGTGATTAGCCGTCACGAGCGAGAATCGAGACGCCGCGCTGGAAGGGCAGTACCTGTTGAGTCACTGAGCATTACTAATCCGGGAGTCAGGGACTTCAAAAGCATTTTATCAGAAAGTTCGTGCAAGAGTTTATTTTATTGCTGAAATATGTTCTTAGCCACTTACTGACAATAGCCCTGAAGTCTCGACTTTGGACCCGATCGGGAACGTTGTTATCATTGCAAAATAAGTTACCAAAACGCATTTTTTTCCAGTTTTTCTTAATTAACTTTTTTGTTACTCAATTTACACAAAAAAAGATAAAGATAAAAGTTGATCAGCATTGAATTTTCTATAAGATATGTATATTTCCAAATACAAAATTAATGTTTTTCCCGGCTAAATTGTTCGAATTCGAAATCAATTTGAACTTTTTGGTGAAATAATTTTGCAACAAGACACCATTTCAAGATATCGAGATCTGGCTTCAATGTTTACGTTGTCTGTACTAAAAGTCATCTTTAAGGGCTAATACGATAAATAAAGATCATATTTTATAAAAGCCATGGTAATGTGAAAATTAAAAAAAACATTTTTTTATTTAACAATTTAGCCGGGAAAAACATGAATTTTGTATTTGGGAATACATGTATCTTATAGAAAATTCAATGCTGATCAACTTTTATCTCTATCTTTTTTTGTGTAAATTGAGTAACAAAAAAGTTAATCAAGAAAAACTGGAAAAAAATGCGTTTTGGTAACTTATTTTGCAATAATAACAACGTTCCCGATCGGGTCCGAAGTCGAGACTTTAGGGCTATTGTCAGTAAGTGGCTAAGAACATATTTCAGCAATAAAATAAACTCTTGCCTAGTCTCTAGCCTAGTCTCAAGCAATGTTAGAACATTTTCTGAGCAACGATCCGCATTTTTCCACCCGCACCCCCGCGATCGTTGTCTGTTTTCGCGCCGTCGTTCGCAGAGTACGAGCCAGCATCAATACGGGAGGAGGAGTAGAGAAAACGAAGCGAGAAAGTAAGAGAGAATGGTCGAAGTATTACTGTAGTCTGTGAGTGCCGCGCGCGTGCTGAAGCCTCCGTTGTGACGACTTGTTTCAATTCCGTAATATTTTTCTGTCTGAAATGGCCCTGACGAGAAAAAGTGTCAGCCGAGGCCTGCAGATTTTACTCAAGGCACCGTGACGCGATCAAGGCGCCCTTAACATAAAATAGATGCGATGCAAGGCCTTGGAGAACACCGAGGAGAGGAGGAGGAGGAGAACGACGCGCCGCATCCACCCAAGAAAGAACGGTGAACGCGGACGCAACGAGCCCGATCATTACTGTGTTCCGGCGGATCCCCGTTCGCGCCGTCATCACTGTGGTCACGCGCACTCGTACCCCGCGGCTTCTCCCCTCGCCCCCGTCCTACCGTGTCACAAAGTACAAGAAAAGAGTTTTAATTTGAGCTGTCAAACATTTAAAACGCATAACTGGATCAATAGTTTCAAGCATTTGAAAAGAGGGAAAATTTCTGAATTTGCCATAATCGGGTGATTTCATGGAAAAAAGCGACATTTGCCTTTTTTCAAATCGTCGTACCTTCCGATCCGATCAACGGATTTCAAAGTATAATAGCTCAAATTAAAGCTATTATCTTCTACTTTTTTATAGTTTATCTATAGTGTAAATTTTTCATGCGATCCACTATCTATATGCTTCCCAAAATCAGTAACAAACGATCAACTTGCATTGTCACGCTGAAAATGTACAACTGGATCAAAACTGAGAAGAATTTCATGAAACGGAAAAACCTATGGATTTTGTCGAATACTTACTTGAAAAAACGTGTTAAAATAATCGTTTTTCTTTTTTTATTTAAAACTTCATAGTTAGCGATTCAATCAAAAGTTTTCCAAGTTTAATATCTCAAATTAAAGATCAAAATTTTCTTATGTCACGAACTATATATATGCTTCTTAAGTTGATCGGTTTTTAGTGAATGAAAGTAGAAGATAAGAGCTTCAATTTGAGCCATTAACACAAGGACATGAAGAAAAGGTAAATTTCGTTTGTTTTCCATGAAATCAATCGATTTTCAAAACTTCAGAGATTTTTCCCTTTTTTCAAATGCTACTAACTTTTGATCCAATCGTGCGTTTTCAAAGTTTAATAGTTTAAATTAAAGCCCTTTTCTTCTACTTTTCTACTAATTAGTCCAATCTTTTTGTAACATATAGTGTGCTATATATATGCTTTCAAAAATAGATCTACTAGATCTAATAGATCTACGAGAAAAAACTATATAGCTGATCGTAAGCGAAAACAAAATACGCTTTAAGTAATTAAAAGGTACAAGAAAAGACCTTTAATTTGGCGTATTGAACGTTAAAATGGACGCTTGGATCAAAAGTTAAACGGATTTTAAGAAAAAAAGGTAAAATCGACTATTTCTAAAACGGGAAACTTTCGATCAGTGTATCCGATTTAGATACATTTATATCCAACTAAACAAATGTTGAGATGGCTGAAACTGAAATCGAAGAAAACTACACATGAATAAAGAAAGTGAGAGTTAAAAATAAAAAAAACTTGGACCAGTAGATTTTTAGTCTAGAAGGGGGGTAGGATCCCGTGGCAAAAGAAAGACATGGCTAAGACCAAGTGATTATTAAGGGGTTATGACAGTGTTAAAACCTGAATACAAAGAAAAATGATTGGTGTTGTTAAAAATGTATAGATGTATACATATATATATACTAGGGGGTACCCCCCTGCTCGCTCCGCTCGCCAACCCCCATTATTTCAGTTGTTATATTTATTTTCAAATCTCAATTTTTAAATATATGCATATTTTATTGACTGTTAGAACAATAATAATTCTTAAAATTTGCCTACTGTCATAAAATTCATGGTATATAAATGATACTGAAAAATGTTATTAAAAAAATAGCTCACCAATCAGCTCCACCCTCCATCTGCCACCTCTCCCTATCTTCTCTACGATGATCTCTAACCATGAAGTCTATTAACTACCTGTCATCTTCACAATTTAACCTTTATCTACCACCGATCATCTACATCCTCGACACTTCGACTCTAGTTTTTTCCTCCAGCGTCCACACACAACCCCTATATATCAGCTCTACTCAAGACTTCAAACCTTTACCTATCACCTTGACCCATGACCTTTTCATCCAGCTACATCTACCCATAAACTCCACCGTCTCTCATCTATTAGCACCTCGCTCAGATCACTTATAATCTCGACCCATGAGGCCGATTAAATCATAAAATCTATGCTTTACCTATGACTTTCAACTAAAATTATTATTCTCCGCGTAGGTTCTCCACCAATCACCCCAATTTATTACGTAAAACTCCACTTATTACACCAACCTTATCTTCTTGACTCTCCACCTATCATTTCCACCTTCCATCTATCGCCTCCAATCACGACCTCTAGCCTCCCACTATTACGTCTAATCATGACTCCTAACATTGACCAATTACTTATACCCATAGCTTCGCCTAAACACCTGTCATTTCTAGCTCTGAAATCTACCTTATACCGAGAACCTCCACCATCCATCTATTGCATTCAATCATCTCGTTCTTCTCCAACTGTCCTTACAACGTCCACTTATGAATATAATCGTGATCTCCACCCTGCACACATAATCTCTACCAATCTCTTACACCTATGACGTTCAGATTACGCTTATCACTATCTCTGATCATGTCTTCCTACTTCAATTATAATCTACACATTCCGCTTATGATACTAACTATAACTTTCACAAGCAAACCTTTCACTTATGACTTCAATCGCGACCATTACTCAACCTATACCTACACCGTCCACTTATTACTACAGTTATTAACCACCACCCTTCACACACTCCTTGAACCATGAAGCTGACCATCTACCTAACACCTTCACCTGATGGGGCGCTGAGGGGGGGCTGAGGGGATCCTGAGGGGGTGTGGAGGGGGGGGGG
Organism: Philotrypesis tridentata; assembly: GCA_018906965.1. Classification (NCBI taxonomy): domain Eukaryota; kingdom Metazoa; phylum Arthropoda; class Insecta; order Hymenoptera; family Pteromalidae; genus Philotrypesis; species Philotrypesis tridentata. Next base: position 121,753 of record JACCIB010000524.1, read on the forward strand.
GCAGATGAGGGGGGGACGAGGGGGGCAAAATGCATAAAAATAACCAAACTTTTGAAACGTTTCTAGGTTCTTTTGAGGGGGGGCTGAGGGGGCTAATGAGGGGGGGGCGAGGGATGACGAGGAGGGGTTTGGGGGGGGCGAGAAGGGGCCAAAATTTCAGCGCGGTTCAAAACAACTATATAATATAGTAAGATATCTTCTATATATTATATAGTTGAAAGTGAAAGGGCTGGCCTGAACCCCCTCAGTCCCCCCTCACTAGCCCCCCCTCAAAATAACCTAAAAACGTGTCATTTTTTTGTTATTTTTTAATCGGCCCCCCCTCACTTGGCCCCCCTCACAATCTTGAAAAGCGCCCCCCCTCTGCCCCCCCTCTGCCCCCCCTCTGCCTCCTCTCAAGGGAAGTATTACCCCACCGCTTGCTACGCTCTTTCATCTCCAACTGTATTTTTAATATGATTTGTAATTGAAGAATTGTATAAGAAGTTGGATAAGAATAAAGTATGGATTTCATGTTATAACTTAGTCCAGGACTGGCGTTTATTATGGTAATACAGTACATAATTGCATTGTATCATTTTACTAAATCAAGAAGCGCTTCTTGTAAGATTTTTGCATAAAATTTTTGGGTTAATAATGTTATTTCGAGCATAGATGTAGAGATTTATTACAAGTTTCTTTCAAATTATATTCGTAATGAAAATTCATAGTGAAAAAATCTTATATACTGTTAGAAGCTTTACAACCTTTAGATATATGCGTATATATGTGTTCTGTTCCGCCACAATTCGAACATCGTGAATTGAGCATATGGACCAACCGCAACTTCATGGTTATGGTTGTTTATTTTGATTTTAGTTTTTTGCTCGCAGCTCAGATGTGCGGACGTATCGCGTATTAACATTAAAATTAATATTTACGGTAAAAATTGTCAACAAGTGCTCGAAGAGGACGCGGACGACTCCCTAAGTGCATTGGAAAGAGACTTTTCGGGGGACGTTGCCGCTGCCAGCATCGCTTCCTATACTATTCTCCTCACCTGTGTCGGTGAGTTGATAGCACTACTGCGCTCGAATAAGACGCGGATATTTCCGCGTCTCTTTAATGTTCTAGACGCCCCTCTCCCTTCTCTCTCTCTCTCTCTCTCTCTCTCTCTCTCTCTCTCTCTCTCTCTCTCTCTCTGTCACTCTCACTCTCACTAATACTCTGTCAAAGTATTTTAGTGGGTGGGCAGAGGCGCTTTGAATAAAAGCTCCTACTGAAGCTTTTTTTTTTCGAGTCGTGGAATTTATTCAGCGGAAGATACGACCGCGGACACTTCCCCCTGATGCAGATTTCACCTTTCGCGCGTATAAACGCGTGCCTGCATTCACGTGCATGTGTGCATGTGTATACGTGTGTCTGTCTACACATGTATATGTCTATAGGTGTACGCGGCTACGTATAGACATGCGCGGACGCGTATAAATTTGGATTTCACTCGCTGCTATAAGCCCGAAACTCGCGCCTTCGCGCGCTTTTTCCCCTCGACGCGGTGTGAATCGCGGCGGGAAAGATCGAATGGACCGCGAGCGATTTATTATATCGGACGCGTCGACGCGCGCGCGATACGTACGTAAGTGTACGTGTATCGGAACGTATTTCACTCTGATTCTCTTAGTTCGTGAATATATGTCGAATTTCAGGGAAAAAAAATGCACCTAAACATTATATTATATGATCTGTGAGTCATCGTCTTACCAGCCAGCGAATCATGGTTTGTTTTGATTTTATTTTTTCGCTTTGATTTTATGTACGAACGTGACGCAGAACTTAATTAATTAACATTTCTAATTACTTAACATATTAACACTACTACCTTAATTAATTAACATTCTTTACAGCAACTGTCTGCGTGCAATTTCTTCCGCACTCCATCGCTTTCCATTCGCCGTATCCCTCTGTCCCTATCAACCTGCAATAATACTCAATCGTCGACCGTCACTATATAACTTTTCATCTTACAATCTACAAGTACAACCTACAGGTAAGTAAGCGTTTTTTAATTCATGTATAGTAATAGTATACTCGCCAATGCATTTAAGGAATGCAAGGATACATAGCATCATACAAGGTAAACCTCGGGGAGTACTCTTCCTCTTTTTCTGCAGCCTCTGTCTCTCATGTGTAACTGTCGCGTCGGCTAACGCTTGCATGTCTATAATTATACTCGCACATATGAGATCAAGTGAAAATTCAGCGAGGAAGACATTTTTTTTCTTATGTAGTGTGGCATAGAGACCTATATTTACATACTCCGTGGCTGGTTTAGTTCGAAATTGAAAATTCCATTTTAAAACAATGAAATGTACAAAATGTAAACGATTATTCAACTGTTACATAATGTTTGAGCATCATCTATCAACGGCTCACATTAATAATATATTATGCCACATTTGTGGCTGTACTATAAAAAATAAAAGGCACTTTCAACGACATCTTAGAGAACATGCATTAGAAAAATTGTTCAAATGCAATATTTGTGATAGCGCGTTTAAAAGAATATATCATTTAAAAAGACACGCTCTGTGTCATTCACATATAGAACATCATATCTGTAGTTTTTGTGGCAAAGAAATAAATAGATTAGACAATTTGAAACGACATGAACAACTACATCAAAAAGTAAATATGTTTATATCAATATATGTAAATTTATAAACTACAGAATCATCTTAAAATTTGTTTACAGCAAAATGAGTGAAAAAAGACAGAATACTTTTGAATCAGAAACACTCACTAAAAAAAGAAAAATTATTCCATTTACAAGTTCTGAAAATATGAAAAAATTTATCGTAGGAGATAAGTCTGCGTGAGTGAATTAATTTGACTACAAGTTTTTATACAGACTTTTTGTAATATAGATTTTACATCTCTTTAAATTTGTTTTTTAGATGTATTGTAGCATATGTAGATGAGATTACAGCAGAAGAAACATTTGTTAATAGTATGACTCAGAAAGAATTTAAATTGTTTAAGTTTGTAGCTAACAATAATGATGGTTTATCTATCCAATGTAATATTTACGGTGAAAATATTGAGTCTTTTGCTTCTGAAATAAAATTAAATCATGTAAGTGTAATCTTATAAAGTTGGATCTACATTTAATTACATTTTAGTAATATTTACACGATAAAAAGTTTTTGAATACATTTCTAGAAATTTTTATTGGAAAATTTGTTAGTCGGAAAAGCTAAGAAATATACAAAAGGAAATGTTTCGTTTGAATTAACTCTTCAAAATTATAGTTCTATAACAATGCTTGGACCTTTTACAGTTTCAAATAATAATACTACTATCAAAGAATGTCAATTTCAAAATATACCACAGCACAAAGGATTGATAAGTAAAAATTTTAGTTTTGGGGTATAATAAAATGTAATATATACATTATTTAATGTCTTAATATTGTATAGAAATTTCTGGATATTTGCGAAATATGTTTGTGATCAAAAACAGTAGAACAAAATCAGAATATTTCGGATGCATTACTGATGGAACTTATAAATTAGACGTTTTATTAATTCATTCAGAAAAAGTACACATTGAACGTGGAAAAAAATTAAAAATTATTGGAGATTTACAAGAAAATGGTTAAAACATTTTTTCAGTAAATTTATATTTGTTTATAATAATATCATACTAAAATATATTAACTAACAATAATGTACAGGAAAAACTTTTCTTCTGAGAGTAAAACAGTTAAACAATATCACAATTTTAGAAGAACCGTTAATGGATTTAAATACATTAATAAGTGCCTGTGAAATATTTCTAAATTCGGTTTGTAGAAATTAATACTTAGATGTATCATCATGTATATTTTCGAAGTTTTCATTGTAAATAACAATTTACAGAATGACGAAGAAAATAAAAAAATCCAACCGAATGTAGAGTAGAGGTATACTGCAACAGTTACTCCAATTTAGGTAAAAATGCTACAGTTTTAGGGCAATTATTGCTCCAAAACTGGCGGAAATATTTACTTAAGCTTTCTTTGTTTCAGTAAAATAGTAATTTCACTATTCTTTTACTGTTACACTGTAACTATACATAAGTGTTCCTATCTACCCCACCTCCAACCATTTGCTTACATAAATATATTTGCAGATACGCTTATATTCTCGTTGATGCATGGTTATCATGGTGCTACAACTGATAACGCAGTAACTATTCACACTGACTCAAGTATTACCGTAGTAACTCCAATATTTTACTTCAGTATCATATAAAAAGAGGAACAGCAGCAACAGGTCTGATATCAATAATTATCACATTTTTAATTTTTTAGTATATAAAATATACATAATTTGGTAACAATATTACATTTATTAAAATGAAAAGTAGTTCTCAAGTTAAAATTAAAGGCGATGGAAATTGTTTATTTCGATGTTTTTCTTATTATTTATATAATAATCCAGATTTTCATGTTCAACTAAGACAACAGGTAGTAAAAAACGTTATTAACCAATGGGATGTATATAAATGGTTCGTAATAGGTAACAGTTACTACAAAGACATTGACAATAGTGATCAATATTTTCAATACACGTCTTGCGTTGGCATTTATGGAACTGGAATAGAAATTCGTAGTTTTACAGACCTTTATAACGTTGACGTATCTATTAATGATGTTAATACAAAATCAGTTATCAAATTTGGAAACAAATTCAGTAAATCTAAATTAAATTTATTGTTATCTGGTAATCAAGATTCAGGTCATTATGATGTAATTAGCTGTGTTAATTCTAATAAACAGTCAAATCAAATAAATAACAAACAATCATCACTTAATTCTTCAAATGAATTTAATCTACAAGTTAAAATTAAAGGCGATGGAAATTGTTTATTTCGATGTTTTTCTTATTATTTATATAATAATCCAGATTTTCATGTTCAACTAAGACAACAGGTAATAAAAAACGTTATTAACCAATGGGATGTATATAAATGGTTTGTAATCGGTAACAGTTACTACAAAGACATTGACAATAGTGATCAATATTTTCAATACATGTCTTGCGTTGGCATTTATGGAACTGGAATAGAAATTCGTAGTTTTACAGATCTTTATAACGTTGACGTATCTATTAATGACGTTAATACAAAATCAGTTATCAAATTTGGAAATAAATCCAATAATTCTAAATTAAATTTATTGCTGTCTGGTAAACTAAATTCAGGTCACTATGATATAATTAGCTGCATGAATTCTAAAGATAAGTCAAATCGATCAATCAACAGTCAATTATCAATTAATTCAAATGAATGTGATAAAGAAAAAGAAATTACAAAAATTAAAATTCTAGACGATGAAAATAGTTTATTTCGCTGTTTTTCCTTGTTTTTGAACAATAAGGAAAGATTTTATTATGCCGTAAAGCAAAACTTAGTAAATAACATTGTAACTAATTGGGAAGACTACAAATGTTTTATTGTTAAGAAAAGTTATTACAAATGCGTGACAAATGCTAAAGAATATTTTAGATATATGTCACAAAATAAAGTTTATGGCGGAGAAGCAGAAATTCACAGTTTTGCAAATATGTATAATGTATTTGTATCAGTTAATGATTTAAATTCAAGTAAAATTTCTAAATTTGGAAATAATTTGAATGTTTTCAAGTTAAATTTAGTAAGCAGCATTAGAAATGTTTTCAACCATTACGACATTATATCTTACTATAACACGAATATGAAAATAATAAATAAATACATTGGAAACAAGAAACGTATATTAGAAGATAGCGAAAACAAAATTTTGAGGAAAAAACCAAAAGTTTACAACATAAGTGATGTATCGTTTTTTGGTGAAATGAATTTCGTTTGTGACAACTGTTCAGCTGTTTACTGGAAAGAGGAAAAGAAAAAATCAACATGTTGTCACAAAGGCAAAATTTGTTTATCTCCAATGATATACAATCATAAGTTACAGGATTTGCTTATGACTGATAAATTATATAGATTGTTATTAGATACTATAATAATGCATTTTGTTTTGTAACTTTCAATGCTAATGTTCAGTTCAAAAAAAATCAAAAAGCTATATACAACCTTAAAATTCAAGGTCAAGTAAGTCACTCAACACCAACCTTTCTCATAAATTCAAAAAGTAAAAACGAATCCTGTGGCCAGTTGTATATCTACGATAATGATATTGCAATTGAAAAACGATTACAAAAAAACAAAAACATCTGTAAAGAACATTTACAGACATTAACTGAAGTATTAAATAAAAATCCATATGCTGAAAAGTACAAGTATTTGAATCAGTTAGCAAATATTAAACAGCTACCAAATTATAGGCTTTACTTTATTCAAAAAAACGATAAACATAGACATAGGTATAATAAACCATTAACAGCTGAATGTGGCGCAATTATCGTCTCTAAATCTGGAATACCTCACGATTATGATTTATGTATTTATCCGAAATGTAAATCGAAAGATCATGAAATTGAAATGACGTATTTGAATAAATTATCACATCATGTTGACCCTATGGTTTTTCCATTGTTATTTCCAAATGGTGATTTAGGATGGAGTATAGGTTATACAAAAAATCCAAATTCTTCAGAAAAGCTTACAATGTTACAATATTATTCATACAGATTAGCATACAGACCAAATTCAGATTTTAGTCCCCTCTTATATAGTGGAAGATTAACTCAACAGTTTTTTATACATGCATATGTAATGGTTGAAAGTAATAGAATGAATTTTTTAGAAACAATCAGAAACAGTTAAGGATTGAATGTTATCAAGGTTTAGTTGATCACGTTATGCGTAGTGCATCAAACATATCAAGTAATTTTGATAAAGAGAGAATAGGAAATATTTTTATTTTACCATCGACATACATTGGTAGTCCAAGATATATGCAACAGCATTATCAGGATGCAATGGCTATATGCAGAAGTGTTGATTCGAAAATTGACATATTTATGACAATAACGTGTAATCCAAAATGGAAAGAACTTAAACAAGTTCTTAAAAATTTTCCACCTAATACTACACCCAACGACATTCCAAATATTACAGTCCGTTTATTTTTTGCTAAATTTAATTCTATTTTAAATGATGTTACGAAAAATAAATTATTTGGTGAAGTTATTGCTTGGATTTATACAATTGAATTTCAAAAAAGAGGTTTACCTCATGCGCATGTAGTCATAACATTGCATCCTAAAGATAAATTGCTAACACCTGCAGCTATTGATAAACACATATCAGCAGAAATTCCGAGTGAAGACGATACATTACGTAAATTGGTATTAAGCACATGTTGCACGGTCCTCACACAGAAAAATCTACTTGCATGGACAAAAATAAAAAATGTAAAAGCAAATTTCCTAAAAACTTTCAGACAACAACTATCTTTCAGAAAAGCGGTTATCCATTATATAAAAGAGATAATAACATTTCAGCAAATCACGTGTATCGTAACAAAAATAGTAATATAAAAATTCCTGTTGACAATTCAATGGTTGTACCGTACAATAAATTTTTACTGAAAAAGTATAAATGTCATATAAATGTAGAGTACTGCTATTCCATTCAAAGTGTAAAATATATTTCGACTATATTCATAAAGGGGGAGATATGGCTTATTGTAAATTAAAGAAAGTAGATGAAGAAAAAGAGCATTTGATATATGACGAAATTACACAATTTGTTAATGGTAGATACTTGAGTCCTATGGAAGCAGCATGGCGACTACAAGAATATCCTTTATGCGGTAGAAATCGTACAGTTATACCTTTAGCTGTTCATACAGAAAATCAACAAAACATCGTTTTTGAAGAAAACAAAGAAACTGAAGCAATTTCTAAGCATAGAGGTACCACTCTCACAGCATGGTTCAGTTTAAATAAATTGACAATTTTGCTAGAAATATTAGATATGTTAATATACCCAGATACTATCGATTTGACTTACAAACTAAATCATGGGTAAAACGATTACAAGAAAAAGAAAATTATGCAATAGGAAGATTACGTATAGTGTCACCAAAAGATAGTGAACGATTCTTTTTAAAATTAATACTAAATAGAGTTACAGGTGCAACCAGTTTTTCAGATCTTAAAACTTATGCAAATATAACTTACAATTCTTACAAAGAAGCAGCAATAGCTATGGATTTAATCGAACATGATTCTCAAATTTATAATATATTTGAGGAAGCAATTACTGTCATGTTACCTTCCCAATTACGTAAATTCTTTGCATGGTTTTCTTTATCAGGAAAATA